>JAHRHJ020003292.1:0-206080 GCA_019776745.2 Taxus chinensis
AAATAAGTGATGAATCCATCTCATGGAAATAATACAATGCTTCAAAATCACAAATCAAACTTCACAACATATAACACTCACTCAACACAAGAACACAAACATAATATTAAAAAATTTCAAAGCAAACAAGGCTTGAAAATAAGCCAATGGAGCAAGGATCTATGGGGATATCACTTATTCCTCCTAATGGGATTAGGTTCCCACCTAAAACACTCCAATAAACAACTCAAAACCTTACACAAATGCTATCCCTCCCTCAAGATCATCTTATATCTCCCACATTCTCTTATGCCTCCCTACAATCTCTTATATCTTCCTCAAAGCACCAAGTAATAAATGTAAACATTTTCTTATCTAATGTGGGGCACCCAACCCAAGCTCCCTCCCAAAAACAAGAAATAACTCTTATGCCTCCCTACAATAAGTATCCCCATATCCTTCTCCTACACCACACTTAGGTAATCTACCCAAGAACCCATTACAAGCATACCAAAACACTCAATATACATGCACATACACATAAATGAAAAAGTTTAAACAAGACTGTAGCTCCTACCTTTCCAGAGCTTGATCCAAGAGTTCAAGATCCTTAAATTAACTCCAACAATCTCCAAGAAATCCACAAGCACTCCCAAAATTCCTCCCACTCAAAAAATTCAAGAGCAGAAAAAGAAATGAAGTAACCCCAAAACAATCAAAATAACTTGCATAAATAGAAAAGGGAGAGAGGAGGGTGAGGTGGCTCCATGTAGGATGCCACATCACTCATCCTCAAATACACATCACAAGTCAAACCTCAACCCCAATGCACAATAAATGGGTTGTTGAGAGGAATGACAAATCTCTTACACACACAATCCAAGCCCACACCCCCGAAGGAAAAAATTTAAAACCCATGTAAGAAAAGTGCAATAAATGTCACTTATTGTATTAAAAAACACATAATGGGGTTTATTTTTTATCCCCCAATCCATATGTAGGGTTGGTATAGTAACTTTAAGAGGTGTGGGACAAGTTTAACTTGTCTCACAAGCCTCCAAAAATTGCCCTTAAGCCCAAATCTGAATATTCCAAGGAGGTAGAGTGTACAACACTCAAGAGTCACTTACACTCAACTTAAAATCACATAGTAAAAGACCATACAACTCTAATAAATGAACTCTTTTTGTCACATCTAGATAAATTAAGTAACATGATTAATTACTTAATAAAGACACAATAATAAATTAATGATTAAATAGAAATACATCACAAATTAAATCACATACTATAAAATAAATAAATAAAAATACAAGGGAAGAAATGCACACATACCCATGGTCACAATTGGAGGTAATCACCCCCCATGGGGACCCCCCAACAAAATTTAAAACACACAAACAACATTACACAAGTTGCCATGGTGACCATTCGTTGTATCCATCAGTATTCCATTGTGGTTGGTCTCCAATCCCCTTTTGATTGTTGTGATATAATTACCTTCAAAATCACACAATACCTCCTTCGGCCTCATGGCTGCATCAAAACATCAAAGATAAAACATATACACATAAATCAATAATCATTCATATATAGCTAAATCATCATCTATACTAAAGTAATGTTATCATTTGTCTATAATTTCAACAACATCTCAATTCTATCATTTCATCAATATCAATAGGATCACAAGATTAGTTCAATTGTTAAATCCTATCTCAAATATGACGAAAATTCGAATGTCAGTAATATATATATTAATCAACAAAAATCATCATCAATATAAAATGTCTCTAAGAATCCACACAAATCATACTATGAATCACAATCCATCAATAATCAAAACATCTCTATCATCTAACATCATGCTAAACCAAAATGATACAATAATATCCATGTCTATAGTCAACAGTAATCGAAATCAAATATAATAAGTGTCGAAGGGAAGTGGGCACTACAACCCCCTACCCTTAGACTTGACTTCCTCCTAGAAGTCATTGAAATAGGTTTGGAAAATGCATTCGTAGAAACGTAACATCCTCCCATGTAGCAACAGTCTCATCATACCTATCCCATTGAGCCTCAAACTAGAATCTCTATTTGACCAGGGGTACCTTTAGAATTGGATGGGCTCCACCAATGCCCCCTATTTGCACCTACAATGCAATCCTAAATACATTCATATGCAAATGTATCCTGCTAAAGTCTAAGAGTTGAAACAAATGAGCTCCCCAATCTAGATCTGCCAAAGGACCAATGCTATCTCAAAGTGACCTACAATTAGGAGTCCAATCTAGAATTTTTTTGTAATGAGATGGATCTTATGGGGCTTGATGATATCTGACCACCTAAAAATCTGTCCTATGTTGAAACAACTTCATGCCTATGTCCTAGACTAGTTGATCATAACAACCTCATGCTCCATATCCTGTAATAAAGCTAAGAGAAACCGATCTGCTCTAACCTGATTTTAACTATGATTTGACTCTCTACCATACCTAGGTTCCTGAAAATGGTCATGCCTATCAGAAATTAGAAAACTATTATTGTAGGAAAACTCCACCAAATACAAGTACTCCCACTTCGACTAATGATCCATGACATACATCCTAAGCATGTCCACTAAGATCTGATTCACCCTCTCAGTCTATCCATCTATCTCAGGATGATAGGCTGTGCTGAAATTGATCTTCATCTCGAGAGCATACTGCATGGTAGTCAAGAAGTGAGAAGTGTACAAAGGATTGCGGTCACAAATGATCTTCCATGGAAATCCCATGTAATCTAACAATCTCATCAAGATATACCCATCACTACACTAGCTATGTAGGTGGTCTTCACCAGAGAAAAATGAGCCACTTTCAGTCAATTTATCCACCATGACCATGATGGCATCGTGGTGGTATCTCGACGTCGGTATCCCAACTATGAAATCCATGGAAATGGTGTCCCATTTCCACTCTGAATATGGCATGTGGAAAGAGAAGGCCAGCTGGATGCTGATGCTTGGCCTTCACCTTCTGACACTCTAAGAAGTGTGACATGAACTAAGCCACATCTCTACGAAGTCCTCTCCAATGGTAAAGATGTCTCAACGTGGCATGCATCTTCTTCACCTCTGGATGGGCTGAATAAGGTGCATGATGAGCCTCTGTCAAAATGTCCTATCTCAAGCCTCCATCTCTAGGAACATAAATCCAACCTCTATTCCTGAGAAGGCCATCTGTCTCTAATGAAAATCCATCAAATCTCCCCTCAAGGGGTCTCTGAGACTCAATCTCTGCTCTAGCTGCAAGGTAGAAACTGTCATGAGGAAGCTGCTGCAAAATCCTGCTCGTAAATCTATACCCACTGAAGTAGCCATAGCCACATGTCTTCATCTACTCACAGCATCTGAAACCACATTCTCCTTCCCCTTCACATGCTCTATCTCCATGTCAGTACTCACAAAGAAACTCCATCCAACACTTTTGATGAGCATTGAGATTGGGCTACATGAAGAGGTGGTGAAGACTCAAGTGATCAGTCCTGAGTGTAAATCTCCTGGCCAATAAGGAAGTGTCTCCACCGCACCAAGGCATGCACAACTACTACAATCTCAAGATCATGAGTTGGATAATTGAGCTCATAATATTTGATTTTTACGAGACTCAAATGCAACTACTCTACCCTCCTACATCAACACACCTCCAAGTCCTGCCAAGAAGCATATGAACAAACGAACAACTCACCCTGAGGGTCTGGTACTACAATAATAGGGGCTATCATGAGGCATTCGTTCAGTGTATTGAAGGCCTTCTCACATCTATCTGACCATACAAACTTATTCCCTTTCTGCTAAAGGGAAGTGATGGGGTGCACAACCTGAGAAAAGTCCTAACAAAAATCTCCTATAGTATCCTACCAAACCCATGAAACTGTGCACCTCAGTCACACTAGTGGGTGCTGGCCAATCCATAATAGCTCGAATCTTGGAAGGATCAACTGTGATACCTTCCCCATAAATGATGTGGCCCAAATACTGTACCTCTGTCTGAAAGAATGCACACTTCTCCAACTTCCCATAAAGCTGCTGCTCACGAAGACACTGAAGAACCTATTGAAGGTTCCCCTCATTCTCCTCATGCGTACGTGAGTATATCAGAATGTCATCAAGGAAAATGAGCATGAAGTGATCCAAAAATTTCCAAAATACCCCATTCATCAAGCTCATGAACATTGTGGGGGCATTCGTCAGACCAAAAGGCACCACTGTGAACTCGTAGTGGCCATATCTCATACGGAAGGTGGTCTTATGAATGTGTGCCTCTGTGATCCTCAGCTAATGATAACTAGACTTAAGATCTATCTTGGAGAATATTGTGGCCCCCTTCATCTGATCAAATAAATTATCAATGCATGGAAGGGGGTAACGATTCTTGATTGTTACTTTGTTCATCTGGGGTAATCAATACACAAATGCAGGGATCCATCCTTCTTCTTAAAAAAAACACTGATACACCTCAAGGGGATACACTAGGAGAGATTAAGCCTTTCTCGAGAAGGCCCTCAAGCTACAGCTTGAGCTCATAGAGCTCAGGGTTAGTCATCCTGATAAGGTGCTTCGTGAGATAGGCTCTGCTCCCAGAACCAGATCTATGTGAAAATCTATCTCACATGGGGGAGGTAACCCTGGTAGCTCCCCTAGAAAAACATCAGCAAAATCTCTCAAGATGTGATGGTCATCAAGTGATGGCCCACTAGACTCATCCTCAGATCTATCACTAATCGTAACAGCATACATATGATAACCTCATTGCACACACCGCTTAATTTGCATAGCGGAGATGGTGTGGATGGCAACGGGCCTCCTAACTCCTATCATTGACTCAACTCCTAGATCATCTATACATGAAATAGTCTTACAGTAACAATCTAACTCTGGCTCTGTGTGTAGACAACCAATCCATGCCCAAGATGACTCCATATGAACCCAACAAAGGATACGAAGATCTTAAGGTAGTGGTGAAGGGTCCCAAATCCACTACACACTCCTTAACTAAGGAGTCTATATAAAATTTGGCTCCAGAAGCCATCTCAATCCCAACTAAGATTTCTAACTGCCATACCTAATTCCACTGCTAAATGAATCACTCAGAACAACATGAGAAGGAAAACAATAAATGACATCTTTAGAGAACTTTCTTTGAAAATAATAATACAATATAGAGGCAGAAATACCACTAATGCTACCTATAGTCCACATCACGGTACTCTGGTTCTCATCCTAGTGGTTCTCAAATGATGTGTAAATTTGATGGCTACATTCCATGTCACCAACCATAGGCTCTAAAATTTGTGCCTTACCCTTGTTACTAGGGTTCTATGGGAACTCTCTCCAATGATGTCCAAAAATCCACAACCGTAAAGTTTCCTAGGTCCTCTCAGTGAGATGAAGCTCCAATAGGTACTCTAGAGGTCTGGGATGGATCCTATGATCTGCTATGGACTGTAAGGTCTTTGCTAACGATCTCCACTGAATGAGCTCTCGGTGCACCCTGTTTCCTAATGGGACCCCTAGGAGGAGGCCCCATACTCCATCCCTCTAAGCATTCGAATCTATGGAAGGTCTGAAATAAGCCAATGGATGCAAGGATCTATGTGGGAGATCACTTACTGCCTCCAAAGGTGGCTTACTGTGGTGGCCTGAATGATGACTATGTAGAACCATGTCCACCACGAGGAGGAGGAGCTGACCCCCTCGACCTGTTATCCTGCATCTCTGGATGCGGCTCCTGCACTCTGTCTCTGGCCTATTACAATCCCCCATGTCTCCTCAAGACAATATAGGCCTTCTCCATGGCCTCTTCTAAGGTTTGTGGGCAATGAATGTGTACCACACCACTAAATCTAAATTCATGCCCTTGATGAACCTGTGAATCTAGACCTGCTCATCCTACATATAGTTAACATACTGGAGTAGGTCCAGGAAATCAAACTCTCATACTCAGCTACAGTCATAGATGCCTGAAGGAGGTCATGGAACTCATCTATCCTCTACTGAAGTAAACCTCTAGATAAATACTTGTTCCTGAAAGCTCCTCAAAAGCTCTCCCAAGTAACTGTCTCTGAGTCAACATGGAGCTTATGAACTCCTCAAAGTCCTCCACCAGACACCTGCTCCATCCCTCAGAAGATGGACCCCGCAACACAAAAGAACTTGTGTTGCTAGTACAAGGGAAGAGCTTGAAGCATCTCCTCAAGCTCACCAACCAACTGCCTCACCTAAAACCTCACCCTGTATGTCCAGAATATGAGATGGATGTAGCTTTGGATCTCCCTGATATGGTAATGCAGCAAATGACTGACACCCCTAGGTCTCTCTGACATGCTCCTCCCCCCTAGGGAAGATCTTTCCCTATGTCCTGAAATCCTGTCTCCATGTCCCCTTATGGTGACTCTACCCTAGCTGACTCCACATAGGAGTTCTCTGCCCTATGCTCCTCGAGGTGTGGGAGCTTACCTTGTGAGCCTCCAACTAATGGCCCTTAGCCCTATCCAAGTTTTCCTAAGGTAAGGACCCTCCTGCGTAAAGTTGAACTGACCTGAAGTGTCTAAAATACATAGGTAAAAACCAACCTAATCCTGATTGAGGTCACTAAGTCTAAATCTATGTGCAAGAACCCCTCGTCTTAGTCCGCGCCTCCTGCACAAACCAAGGTGAGAGTTAGTTTATCATTCTAAATTTTTTTCAGTTTTCTAGGTTTACTATATTATACAATTATCAGTCACAATTGTGGTTTTCTAGGTTTAACAAAATTAAAACACTAGGTAAAATTTCATGTCTCATGTTTTCTAAGTGTGCCCAAGGGTCCAAGATTTGAACACATGGCTCTGATACCAAGTGTAACACCCACAAAAATGATGTTCTAGGAACACATTAAATCTTATACACTTATCCAGAAGGTTACATTTTTTTTTGTTTTGTTTTAAGTTATAAGGTTGCAAGGGTGTCAACCCCTAGTGTACGTTAAATTAATTTTCACCAATAATCTCTACTTTACAAAGGATGGACCAGGTCTAAGTTAAATGATTAAATATTCTTAATTTATCTCTAAGGTCAATTAATTAGAGTCAACTAGGAAGGTGCCATAATTTAATTTACTTGGTTAAATGTTTTTTCTCCTCCTTAATTAACATTCAAACCCAAAATGATTAACCTTATACTTAGTTACTTTAGTTCCATTATCTTAATAGCTTTAATGTCCATTTCATTAATTTTCTAAAACATACTAGGAACTAAATAATGACTTTGCACACCAAGGTATTTAAATGGCCCCATTCACCCATCTACACATACCTTTAAATTTATTTAAAACACCCATAATATTCATTCCTACCAAACAATTGTAGGGTTGATCCTCAACCCTTGGATCAATTCAATTGTGGCCACTAGATCCTAGGGTTCCAAACTAACCCTAAATATCCTTATGAATTCTTATTAAATCCTTTTCTTTACCCTAGTCTCCTCATTTGGTCACTTTTCCTTTGTTTAATTTGCAGGTTGGAGAAATGGAAGCCATGGGAGCAAGAAAGGAAGAACTATGGAAGAATTTACAAAATCAAGCTTAGTTTAGTGTAGGTTGTAGATTTATCATGGTGTAATTTCTCCCATTTGAATATTGAAGAGGTTTCCACTCTAAATCTGGAGTTATTTCAAAATTATTTCCATTTTGAGTTCTCTATTTGGGCCAAACCCTACCTCCATTAATATGTATGAGATTGAGCACTTTTAATTATCCATTTGAAGATTTACTTGCTTTGAACAATGAAATTTTACCTTCATTTGCTTGCTGGAGGTTTCCTCTTTAATTTTTACAAGCTTAAATTTTAGTTAGACCAAGTTAAAATTTGCACAGGCATGGATTTACATTTTTCCACCGTTAGTGAACAAACCGCCGCCCAAAGCAGGTCGGTGGTCCTGGGACCGCCGCCCTACCTGGGTGATGATTGAACTGCCGCCTTTCCAGCGGTGGTTCTGATAACGTTGCCTTGCCTGAGTGGTGGTTATGAGACTGCCGCTCTACACAGGGTGGCAGTCCTGTTCCTTAGAAACAGAACCTTCAAATCTGAGATTTTTCAAAAAAAAAAAATCACTAGAGTGTTTTAAAAGTCATCCTGAACTTAAATTTATGTGCCTAAAGTTTCCAGTTGAAAGGTTTAATCCATCTATTCATTCCATAGTAAAATTACTCATTTTAAAGCATTTCCTATTTCAATAGTAACAACAACTACAAGATCATTTTCATTTTTTTCAACAAATTTTCTTTCAAGTCCAAAAGTAGAAATGAAACTAAATCTACTTCTAATGTTGTTGTTTTTCCTTACTACAAAATGCATTATTTCAACATAATAATTTACTTAAAATTTATTGCATCTTTCCATTTCCACTACAACCATTTGTTCAAATAACCACTAACAACTTTGTTCCACATTCAAGGTTTCCAAGCATGCACTATTAGTATTTTACAACTTCTATGTTCTTTCTTTCCTTTTTACAATACTATAACTTCAACAATGATAATGAACTTTCTTTTCCTTGAGCATAGCTCATTTCTTTTAATGCAAAGAACTTACTTTCTCACAATACAAATTATAACTAAACTTTTAAACATGATTTCCATTTTGATTCATTTCTTTACATACTACAATTTGAGGAGAAAGGAAATTATACAATTCCTCAATGAGCTTCCTTCAAAATAATAATACAACTTGGTAAATGAAACTTACAATGCAACATTTTTTTTTTAAAAATACAATACTACAAGTCTTCCACCTCAAGTGGGAATAACAAGAAGGTTTTCTCACAAGGAAGGATTTCTTTTGGACATCAAACAAATGCTCCAAGTTTCACATCAACAATGAGAGCTCCACCATGTCTTCACTTGATCACAACAACAAAAAATGGGGGAGAGGCAACACTCTCCACCCAACCAATAATCCAATGAGGAGAAGAAGCTATCCTCCTCATTGGCCCCCGAGCCCCAACCACAATGCAATAAAAGATGGATCCAACTCATGGAAACAATACAAAGCTTCCACATCACAATACAAAGATTTCACAACCATACCAAAACACAATCAACACAAACTACAATCACAAGAAGGAAACTAACAAAATATACAAGGCTTCAAAATGCAAAGCCAATGGAGCAAGGATCTATGGGGAGATCACTTATGCCTCCCAATGGGAATTAGGTGCCCACCTTAAAACCCTCCAATATACATCTCAAAACCCCTACACAACTCTTATGCCTCCCTCAAGATCCTCTTATGCCTCCCACATTCTCTTATGCCTCCCTACTATCTCTTATGTCTCCCTCATAAAAACCAAGTAAGAAATGCAAGCATTTTCTTGTCCAAGGTGGGGCACCCAACCCAACTCCCTCCAAAACATGAAATAAACTCTTATGCCTCCCTACATATAAGATCCCCATAGCCCTCTCCTACACCACACTTAGGCAATCTACCCAAGAACCCAACAAGCATACCAAAACACTCAATAACATACACATATACACAAATAAAAGAAAACATTTAAACAAGAGTGTAGCTCCTACCTTTCCATGGTAGAGCTTGATCCAAGAGTCACACACCAAGCTCCTTCAAGCCCACTCCAACACCAACAAGCTCCAAAAAAATCCACAAGCACTCCAAAATTCTCCAACTCCAAAATACAAGTGCACACAAATGAAATGAAGTAACCCCCAAACAAACAAAAGAATTAGCATAAATAGAAAAGGGAGAGAGGAGGGTGAGGTGGCTCCATGTAGGATGCCACATCACTTATCCTCAACTCCACCTCACAAGTCAAACCTCAACCCCAATGCACAATAAATTGGTGGTTGAGAGGAATGACAAACCTCTTACACACACAATCCAAACCCACACCCCCTAAGGACAAACTTTAAAACCCATGTAAGAAAAGTGCAATAAATGCCACTTTTTGTCTTACAAAACACATAATGGGGTCTATTTTTGACCCCCCAATCCATAGGTAGGGTTGGTATAGTAATTTAAGAGGTGTGGGACAAGTTTAACTTGTCCCACAAGCCTCCAAAATTGGCCCTTAAGGCCAAATCCGAATTTCCAAGATGAGGTAGAGTGTACAACACTCAAGATCACAAGCACTCAACTTACAACACATAACCCAAAGAGCCATCTAATCTAATAAATGAATTATTTTGTCCCATCCATAATTAGTTTAGTAACATGATTAATTTACTAATCTAGACACAATTTAAATAATTAATAAAAGGAAAATACATCACTATAAAATCACATACTAAAATTAAATAAAGGAAATATAAAAGAATAACACACAAGCCCCCTTGGTCACAATTGGAGGTAATCCCCCCATGGGAAACCCCCTAACAACAATTCAAACACACACAACAACATAACACAAGTTTCCATGGTGACCATTGTTGAATCCATCTAGCATTCCGATGTGGTTGGTCTCCAATCCCCCATGTTGATTGTTGTGATATGTTTACCTGCAAAACACATAATACCTCCTTCGGCCTCGTGGCCGCATCAAAACATCCAAGATAAAATATACAAATATAAATCCATAATCATCTACATATGAATTAAATCATCATCTAGGACAGTAACGTTGTTATTTTCAATTTCTAAGAACATCTCAATTATACATTTCATTAATATCAATAGGATCACAAGATTAGTTCAACTGTTAAGGTCTACTCAATATGACAAAAATATCGAATGTCAGAAATATATATATGTCAACAACATATCATGATCCATATAAAATTTCTCTAAGAATCCACACACATCATACTATGAATCAAAATCCAACAATAGTCCAAGTATCTTTATCATCTAATTATCATGCTAAGTCAAAATGATACAATAATATCCATGCATAAGTCAACAGTAATCGAAATCAAAAGTAATAAGTGTCGAAGGGAATTTTGATAACATCTAAATTCTATCTTTTGTCAATATCAACAATGTCACAAAATTAGTTTCAAAGTTAAATCCTACTCATCTAGAAATGAAAATTTCAAATGTCTGTGCCTATGAATGCTAATAACATAATCATCATCAATATAAAATGTCTCTAAGAATCCACAAAATCATACTATGGAATTACCATCCATCCATGGAATCAAAATGTCTCTATCATCTAACATCCTGCATAAACCACCGTGATGATGACAATAACATCCATATCTATAGTCAACAGTAATCATGAAATCAAATATTATAAGTGTCGAAGCAGGAGTGGGCACTACAAATGTTTTACACATGATTTTGTGTGTTGATTCTAAGTCGACAATTATTGATTCTCTCATTTTTCATTCAATGATAACGAATGTGTTTGCAATATTTGATTGATTTTATGCCCAGATTTTTCATTATACCATTTTAAAATTTCTCCACCGACACCTCGTTGATTTTGAGATTTCTGGTAAACCATGAAAGATTGATAGAAAATGAAGCAAGAAGATATTTTAAGAAGCTTAATTAATGTTGTTGAAATTAACTCGCTTCTATAGCCAGAGGTGTATATCATAGAGAATTGACCACGTGGTGCAACTCTAAACTTGGGAAGTGAAACGGGCTAATCTCGGGGAAAAGTTAGAATCTTGCTCATGTTTTTTCTGCCTCTGCTTAGCTTCTCTATCCAAATTTTAATTTACTTAGTAGCCAGATGTTCCTTAACAATGGCTAATTCTAGTGAAACTTCTGATTCTTCTCATTATGTTTAAATGGTAGTTACATTACAATACCCAAGATTAAAGAAATTGAATGGTTCAAGAAAGGGTATAAGCCACCTTAGTTTAAAGAGTAAGACTTTCTGTAAATATGGACTGAAATGTCCATCTTTCTGTTACCATTAATGATTCTTCTGAAGTGCAATATCTATTTACAGTTAGCTAATCACTTAAGGATTTAAACCTTTATTGGCATTTTTTTGTATTTCTATTCACATTTATTTTTCCATCCATCCCCTTTGGTGTTTCCATCATACATTTTTCATTGAAGAAAGGCTAGTAATAAACATGTCAACGTCTTAATAGCACATTTTTTTCTATTAATAAAAGAACATTAATTATTTATAAAACCTACATAAACTCATGAGCCCGTTTTTAAATATTAGAAATGAGAATGTCAAAAATTTAATCATTAATGAAATCACATTTTGTTTTAGAATTTTATATGGAATTTTCAGATTGGTTACTCTTTCTATATGCATGTTGGATTCAAACATTCTCTTTATCAAAATTAGTTATAAAAATTGATTTATCAAAATTATTCATATAAATTCAGTTAATGTTTGTAGTCCATACTTCATATTTTTTCATTACATAGATAATTAGTATGCGAAACACGACGTATGTGACTATAATAATATCATGCTAGTTGAAAATTTAGTATGTCCTATACAGATCAATCATGATCTAACTACCAAAATCAAAGGCTTTGATTGTTTCATTGATAGCTTGTTGCTATTTCAATTTTTCGGTTTGTGCAGGCTTTCTTGTAATTTCATTAGAACTTACTTTATCTTGAGCAAATAGCTTGAGCACCAATATTGGTGACTTGATCATTGTAAGAGAAGGCATAATTCCTTTTTTTTGAGTAATGATGTAATTTGTACTTATATTTTTCTTTTGGAAACCATAAGGTGCAAGTAGATTATTACAATTGAGTATTTCATTCAACTGAAACATGCATTGTTGTCTTTATGATGGAAAATTGTAATTTACATTACTTTATGTACCTTTTACATTTGACTGGTCATTAGCTTTACATCTAATTGTACTTGTATCAATGCTCTTCTCATCCTAAATTTTAGGGACTATTCATGAATATGTATCCTTATTGTCAAAATAGCAACATTTATCAATTCTTTTTATCAATGTGACTACACCTTTTGTACTGATCAATAGCTCTATTCTAATAGAAATGCATATCATTAGGAATATGGCTTGGAAATTTACTTGTAACTCCGTATTCGACGTGATTTTGATGGCAACAACTGATATTATGAACATCACATTGAGTTCTCTTCCTTGATGAATTCCTTTCCATTAATCTTGCATCAGCTGAAAATTGATTATCTCTTGACATCATTTATTGGTTTTCATCCATTGAGAGTATTTGCAGTTCAATTTTGAAAATATGTTTTATGAAATCTTGAAATTTGTTCAACTGAAAGACTTGGAAAATTATAGCATTGCTTTCATCAATTTCAACCAAAATTCACTATGCAAAGTATGAGTAAATATCTTTCATTTGAGTCTTCACTCTTGATTTCTCCATAGCATGTGTCTTGATTATATCTATAATTTATAAGATAGAGCTATTATGTTTTATCAATAAATCCCAACTCTTTATTTCTCCTCCTAATTCATGTGCTCCCAACAAATGTTATAAATATGCAATGAACTCTTTATTCATTAATGCAATCTGTTTTATTTGTTGTGATCATAGTATGTTCCATTTGATCTTAATACATGGACCGTACATCTGAAATGATAGGTAGACACTCATTTCCTCTATCCTAGAAGTCATTTTGCACTGTTCCATTCTTCTGTGTTTGATTATCTATTCCAAAAATCCTTTTGATAGTTGATCTAGATATCTCAAGATTTGAGATGCAATCTATCTCCCTTAATAGTACAAAATTATAAAACATGTAGTGATCTCTTCTGCTAAAACTTGTACCTACACAATTTAAGAAAATAGTAAAAGAAAATGAGGAATCCATTGGATTTTTGGCCTCTCTTATGCTCCATAGTCCTTTTCTTTATTCTCTTTCTTTTTTGACAATGATTATGGGAATCATATGTGTTACCGTAGAAATAAATTGAGAAACAGGGGTGGAAGCCTGATAAATTATACTAATGTTAATTAATCAACCAAGTTACAATGGATGGTCTGCAATACTTATAGATATTGTACAACCATGTGCAGACAAATCCAAAGTTGCACAGGTACAAACCAAAATCACAACAGCTTCCAAAATACATCCGGGAAGCAACAATTAATTAAATAAAAACAAATGCTAAGTTGTAACTATGCAACAAATAATCCTATGACTATGTAATATGAAAAATATGGTTTAAAAACCATATAACAATAATAATTAATTAATAACAATAGTTAAATAATTAATTATAAAATGCATAATTAATTATCCTAACATTCCCCCCCTTAATTGTGCATTGTCTCAAGGGATGAGGAGAGGAACTCTCTGAACAACTCAAACTTGTCACGTGCAAGTGACTTTGTGAAGATATCTTCCCGTTGTTCAGCTATTGGAAAAAATTGAAGCTAGATGTTGTGCTTCAACACATGCTCGCGTATGAAATGAACATGTACCTTGATGTTCTTTGTTCTCTCGTGAAAAACTAGATTGCAAACAAGTTTGAGAACACCTTCATTGTCAACATACATGGTGGTCAGTTTGTCCTGTGGTATTCCAAGTCCTTCTAGTATGCGACGTAGCCAAATCGCTTCACAGATAGCTTCTCCTGTAGAACGATACTCGGCTTCTATGGAAGAATGAGAAACAAAGTGTTGTTTCTTACTTCCCCATGATATTGGTCCAAGATCCCATAAAGAACACAAATCCTGAAGTGGATTTTCTGTCATCAATGTTTCCTGCATGATCTGAATCCGAATATCCTGACAAGAAGAAGTTTTCATTCTTCTTGTATTCTAGACCAAGATCCACTGATCCTTTGAGATATCTCAAGATGTGCCTTGTTACTTTCCAATGACAAACTTTGGGTTCTTGCATGAACCTGGATAGATAGCTTACTACAAAGCTGATATCTGATCTAGTGTAGGTCAGGTAAATGAGACTCCCAATCAACTGCCGATAGAGAGTGGCACTTACCTCAGGAGATGGATCTGAATGAGATAACTATAATCTATTCTCCATAGGTGTAGCAATTGGTGTGCAATCCATCATCCTAAATTTCTCGAGCGTTGTCTTGGTATATTTCATCTGAAGAAACAAAGATGTGATTCTCTTTCTGCCATACTTCTAATCCAAGACAATAATGCATTAGCCCAAGATCTGTCATGTCGAACAATCGATTAAGATCTTTCTTTGTTGCATTAATCATCCTCACTGAACTACCAGTGATGACTAGATCATCGACATAGATAACAATAATCACAATCTCCCCCCCTTTCTTTTGAGGTAAATATTGGGATCGTATGGATTTCTAACAAATCCATGTTGTATGAGATGCTCATCAATTTTGATGTACCATGCCCGGGGTGCCTATTTGAGGCCATACAGAGATTTCCTAAGTCTGCATACCTTTACTTCTTGACCAGGTACAACATATCCCTCAGGTTGAGTCATGTAGACTTCTTCTTGTAAATCTCATTCAGGAAGGCACTTTTTACGTCCATCTGATGAACTTTCCATCCAAACTGTGCAGCTAGAGCAAAGATCATCCTGATCGTCTTGATCTTAGTTGTGGGAGAAAATGTCTCCTCATAGTCAATGCCTTCTTTTTGTGCATACCCCTTTGCTACAAGTCTTGCTTTGTACTTGTCCACTGTCCCATCTTCTTTGTACTTTGTTTTGAATATCCATCTACGTCCAATGGGTTTCTTCCCTGGTGGAAGATTGACAAGTTACCAAGTGTTATTTTCATTACTGACTGATATTCAGAGTCCATGGCATCTTTCCAATCTTTTGACTGTAGGGCTTCATGGACTGTAGAGGGCTCATCAGACTCAATAAATCTACTCATCAAAGAAAAGTTAACTTCTTCTCTTGCTTTACTGTGAGTCCGTGGTCCAAGGGTGGATGTATCCTATGGAGCATCCATTCTTGCATCTCGTAATGTGCTAGTACACCACTTGGGCATATTCTGAAACTGTTCCCATGGGTTGTGGTTCTATTAGATCAACACCATCATCCCCATCATCACTTTCCTCATCTTTGGGAACATCAACTTCAATTTTTACAACTGGTGAAGAATCTACATCAGGTGAGTCTGGAGGAGGAGACTCTACTTCCTTCTTCTAAAAAAAACTCAACATCTCTGCTGGTGTAGACTTTTCTGGTCTTTGGATCCATCAATATGTACCCAAGAGTCTCTTCACTATACCCAATGAAGATGAGTTTTTGTGAATTCATGTCCAATTTCTTTCTATTTTTCTTGGGTATGTGCATACTTTCTTTGCACCCGAATACTCTAAGGTGTGCAATAGATGGTTTCCACTTTGACCATGCTTCTTGTGGTGTTACTCCATCAAGAGCAAATGTGGGTACTCTGTTCAACAAATACACTGTTGTCTTTGTTGCTTCTGCCCAGAATGTCTTTGCAAGTCATAGTCATCGATCATGCATCACACCATTTCCATGATAGTACGATTTATTCTCTCAACAACACCATTTTGCTGCGGTGTGTGTGGAGGAGGCATTTGTCGATGAATCCTATGAGTTTGTAGGTAGTATTTGAACTCATTACTGGTGAATTCCCCCCCTCGATCTGAGAAGAGAGTTCTAATGTGACAACCAATTTCATTCTCAACTACTACTTTGAACTTATTGAAAGTTTCAAAAGCTTCACTTTTCTTGTGAAGACAAAAAATCCACGTTTTTCTTGAATAGTCATCAACACAAAGCATGAAGTACTGAAATCCAGAATGACTTGGTTGCATCGGACCACAAAGATCGGTATGAACCAGATCAAGCTTACCATGAGCTCAATGTACTCTTCTAGAATGAAGCTCTGTGTTTTTTCCTACTAGGAAGTGAGGACACTTGTCTGTATCCTTCTGAAGAGATGGTAGCCCATGTACCATATTGTGATGGTGAGGTATCTCTAGATACTTGAAACTAACATGACCAAGTCTATAATGCCACAACTGTGCTGAGGTAGAGTTCTTAGCCACAAGTGTCTGATCATCTCTGTGGAAAAAATCAAGTTGGAACATGCGTCCCACATTGGAGGCTTTGCAACTATTTTTGAGCCTTGTGATTTATCTCGAATCAAACACGTTTTCTTGTCGGAATGAGTATCAAAGTCAATTTTTAGGTTGTGATCTAGGAGTTGACTGACTGAAAGAAGATTCTTTGTCAACCCAGGGACATATAAGACATCTGATAGTCTACAGTTGCGTGAACCAAGGGGTAGAGAAATGTTCCCAATCCCCTGAACTGTATATGAAGAATCATCACCCAACGAAACATGGTTTTTTCGAAGGCGTGTCCCTCATTGAAGTAAACCAGTCTCTGTGGCCGGTCATGTGTCGAGTGGCTCCTGAATCAACATACCAGACATCACTAGATGACGTGGATGGTTCACTTGATCGAGAAGTGTACAAGAAGTCTTCATTATCTAAATGTTCTTCTTGCTCAACAATATTTCCTTGCTGATGGGGTCTTCTTTTCCAGTTCCCCTTTTTCTACCCTTGATTGTAGTTTGAATGTCCCTTGTGAGATTGTTGTTGTTGAGGTCTAGAGTTACTTGATGAACCTTTCTTGTAAGTATTATACAAACAATATTTTAAGTCATGTCCTCTTTTACAAATTGGACATTGCTTCTTATGTTGTTTTTCCCTATGACACTGATTCTGATGTTGGGAATTTTGATAGGAATTAGGTTTTCCTTTACCTTTTCCTTTCTATTTTTGATGTGAAGAAAGTTCCCTGATCCTCTTCATCATCCTTATTATGCATGGATTCCTCTTGTTGTAGTAGGTTTACCAGCTTGTCAAAACTAACTGTCGTATTTGACACATTTAGTGTTGTGACAAAAATGTGGTAAGAAGAGGGGAGTGCTCTCAGAACAATGGGAATGAGAGCATCATCTGTGACTGCTTCTCCTAGGGCTAGAAGTGAAGCCCTCAACTCTACAACTCTTCTTAAGAAAGCTTCAATTTTCTCATTCTGCTTGAACTTCAGTGTGTGTAACTGACTCTGCAAATTTAGTATGACATTCTTGTTTTTGGCCTCATATATTGTGCGCAATTTATCCCATGCTTCTTTGGTTGTTTTGGCATCTCGAATGTGGGGTTGCACATCATCAAACACTCCAAACAAGATGATGAGTTTGGCCTTCTGATCTGCTTTATCAAACTACCATTGTTGTGTTGTATCAGTAGTTGATCTGGTCAGAGTACCATTCACAACAGTCTAGATCTCTTCAAACTCAAGTTGTGTCTTGATTTTAGTCTTCCATGTAGCATAGTTGTTTCCTCTGAGTAGTTGTGAATCAGGAAGAAAAAATTTGGGGGCATTGGTGCCCATTTTGTAGAAATCACTGACAGGGTTTGGCTCTTATCACTCTAGGTATAAGGTCTCCCAATCTATATACCATCAGTCTGATATACCGAACCTTTCTATATATGTGCCCTTCTGATATACCTGGTGGTACGTGGAAGAAGCTCACCCTTTCTATATACCTAGCGGTACGTGAAAGAGGCGTTAACGTACGTGAAAGAATTCAATACGTGGTACCAAGATAGTACTGAAAGGGGTCTGTGTGATTATTGACACTGGCTCAAAGAAATATCCTCATACGTGCGCGTAACTTCACTATATACTCGGATAATTTCTCAGTCTGGATTTATGTCATGTAATCATTCACAGACGGATGGGATGGCTCATAGTGTGTGCACTGTGACCTTATTACTCCCCGTCGATTTAAAGGGTCGATGCCCAGATGACGTTGTTGCAGCTATATTAGGCATTAAGTGCAGTAGTAGTCATGACGGCTTTACCCATAAGCACTTCCCAGAGGTACCGTATATACCAAACGTTGTGAAATAGATCTAGGATCTTGTGAGTGTTTTAGAACCAAATTTTACTCTTTTTTTATTACAACTCTCTGCCAGTTTCTGAGTAGTTGCAATATTTGTGGTTGACTATGGAAACCTACAAATTAGTACAATATATTGAAGCATGCAATTACATTCAAAAATTTGGAAAAAATTGAATGACAAGAAAAATGTTTTTGTTTTGCGGGCCCTGGTGGCCTCCGGAGCCCAAAATGACCCAAAATGCAAAAAATTTAAAAAACAGCTAAAAATGCAATTTTTAGCTAGTCTTCCTTTGGCAAATGTTGTCTCAGAACAAAAAAATAGGCCTGATAGGAGAAATTTTTTTCCCTAAAATAGGGTTTTTCTCACTAAAATTTTAGAGGTGGGTTTAGCTATAACTAGTTGTTTAGTGATGGTTTTTCCACCAAATTCACCTCCAAACTTAGTGGTTTCTCCAAATGTGATGCTAAATTCAAATTGGTTTAAAAATAATGTTGGGGGTGGGGTTTGAAACCAAACCTCATCCACCCAAGGTGCTTTCACTTACCAACTCGGCTCTATGAGCGCTTTGGTATAAAATGAAGGAATAGTATTTATACAACAATGAAAACTACTAACCTTTGTTTAATGGTGACGTGGCAGGGATAGAGATCCACGTGGCTATGACTTGGTGGATTAGGGTTTATTACTAGAAAATGGATCTAAATCTTATCTTGGCTGCTAAAATGCCTTTTTATTTCTTCTTTGCCACTTTTTATTTGTTTCTCCTCCTTTTTGGATTGAAAACCTTGTGTTTTGCCTTTTTTTGCTTTTGCTTGTTTGCTTGTGTAGGTCTGTGTGGATAGATTTTCACTGCTATTGTTGTGTGTGGAAGTCATTTGGATAATTTTTGGATGCTTAGCATTTTGTTCTAACTCATTCTTGTGGAGATGCTGTTTTTTATTGTTCGAACAGGTATTGGATGGCTTGGAAATGTGGGAATACCAAGATGGCTCACACGATCAATTTCAATGCTTTCAATTGTTAGCTACTTTTGTTGTTTGTGCAGGTGTGATGAAGAATGTGTGGAGGGAAGGATCGGCTTGGAAATGCATGGCTCAAAATTCATCTCTTTTGGCTTTCTTGTGATCGATCCATTGTTTGTTTGAGGAGGTCAATCAAAATGGCTCGGCCTTGATCATATGTACAGGCTCAATGATTTGAAAGTGTTGCTTTAACTCAGCTGGATCACTGTTACCGGACATAGGGGAGCAGGCCAATATAATTCCAAACAGATGCTCACCAAAACTAGATATACCTCTAAAATCTGTAGATCTTTGATAAAGAACAACCCGCATGCAAGGAAATCAATGGCTCACCTCGGCTCACCAGTGAATGGCTTGAATGAGTGAATGGGGATTAAGTGATTTTTCAATGCAATAAAACTACCACCAATGATTAAGGCAAAACTCAGAGGGATTTTTTTTTAATATTCCAGCAGCAATTTTTTCCTGGTGTAGAGAGCACCAAGTGCAAAAAAAAATTGCTTTCTCTTTACCTGAGAATGAACAGGAGGTTGTGGGGACTGCAGGGATGGCTTGGGAAGCTGCTGGAGGCAGCACTGGCTCTCCATTGTTGCATATTTCTTCTCCATGAATTCTCCTTCCTCTGCAACCTTCTCCAACCTTTCTTCAGGAGCTTCAATTCTTGCTCTGGTACCAAATGTAATTTCACAAAACAGGGATGGAAGCCTGTATAATTTTATTAATGTGAAATCAATCAAGTTACAATGAATGGCTACAATACTTATAGGTATTGTACAACCATGATACAAACAAATGCAAAGTTGCACAGGTGCAACAAACTAAAATCACAATAGCTTCCAAAATACATCCGAGAAGCAACAAATTAATTAAATACAAACAATTGATAAGTTGTAACTATGAATATAATCCTACAACTATGGTTAATAAAACCATATGGTTTATAAAACCATATAATAATAATTAATTAATAACAATAGTTAAATAATTAATAATAAAATGCATAATTAATTATCCTAAACTGAGTTGTATACTTATTTTTGCATTTAGCTTTTATGATGGATATTGATTGTATAATGAAATAAACAAATCAATCACATAATTAAATGTATTTAACATGAAGAAAATAATGATTTTTTATGTATCTGTAACTTAATAATTAACTCTCCTTCATGTAAACTGAAACTTTGTTTGTTGTTCCTGAATTTAACATTTCACCTAAACTGTGATTCCCACCTTCATCAAGACAATGTATTAGTATTTAAGGGATTTTGTGTTTCCTTGTTGAAGACAAACATGGAATGACAGTCTACATGAGCTATTACATTTTGTAACAGCACACATAGCTGCACATTACATGTAGTTAATAAATTGTTGCAACTAAAAACACAATAAAATTGTAATGCATCCCCCTAGTTCAGTCCATTTCATCAATGCCCTCCATCAAAAAAAAAAAGTTTTGAGTTTCCCATTTTTGCACAAGTGAAAAAATTGTCAACAATTTTCTTTCTATATTTTCTAGTTAGATAACAAAACGCTTTGGAGATTTCACCATAAATTTCACAATGAGAATTCATTATAAGATAGTAAATTTGATTTCATTTAACATACACATCCAACTTTTACAATACACATTTTGGGGCTCATTATAACACCCATGTTTAGATGAACATTTCCCTTAAACCTTAGCATCTTAAAAATTACAAAACTTCACTAATAAACCTTTTAATACTTTGCAAAATGTTGAACTATCCTCTACCATTTCACTTAACATAAATAACTCAACCCCTTGTTTTTTTACCATATGCTAAATTTGAATCAAAAGAACACCTATAGTTAAATGCATCATTTCCCAAAGCACCCTAAAACTAGATACAAGAATTTCATACATATTGCTGCAATTGACAAGTAAATAACTTGTACCGTAATATAAGAATACATAAAAAACTATTTTCATTAACATACATAAATTCTTACAATATACAATGAACAAACACATCCATGTCATTTTTCCATCATTACTTGCATCTCTGTAAAATCCATGTGAGCAAGAAATCAATGATAAATTACTAGGATGACATCCACCAAGGTCTAACATAATTAACGTTTTTTTTTGTTTCCCATTTACATAATCATAATTTTCATTCCCTAAGGGAGAGGGTTAGAGACACATATTCAATCTATTTCATTTCACTTCACTTCCAACATAAGGAGATAGAAAGAGATAGGGAAGAGAGAGAGAAACTATTTTGTTAAAATTCTCAATTCCTAATAATGACACAAGTCACAAGATAGAGTTCCAAATATTTATTTACAAGTGTTAATAAGTTTCACATGATGGTTTTATAACTTGACCTCGGGTATCTACAAATTTCGTTTAGCGTTTCCTACTAGTTACAAAAATGTTGAATTCCAGTTCGGAGGCTAAGAACCCACTTTCAAATGTTGTCTACCAATGAGAAATCATGTCAACACGGGTAAGTTTCTACGTGTACCACTATTATAACCAGTTGAGTTCACGTGAACTAATGAATTTAAAATTGGTGAATAGTTATGATTGGTATATGGCTAGTTTTTCAAGGCCATCGATTTATCAGAAAATAGGTTAGTTACAAATGATCAAAATTTAGCTCGAGGGCTTAGAAATAGTGTCTTCCAAAATTAAGGAATGGAAAAAATTCACAATAATAAATTTCATTTAAGTTCTAGAAACCACGTCCAGGTTTGCGTAAATTAACATTTCGATGTTGAAGAAATGAGACTGAGCTACTAAAAAACAGGTTTGACACAGAATTTTAGTATTTTCTAGAGCCACTAGTCGTAATTGGTCCAATTTGACCTAGTCGAAACTGCGACAAGAGGCCTACATAATGCTTTTGCCATTCTAGATAAGAAAGTATTTTCCGCAAAACTGCATTGTTACAATACATTTTATACTAGAAATACTAGAGGTTTGTAAAGTCTCCGAAATGACATTTTTTTTTTAGGGTTCGAACGGTGGAACAAAATGAAAGTTTTTCAAATTTGGAAGCTTCCTAAAATTGCAAAAATGAGGTCACCAACATTGTACACATAGAGGAGTGTAGAAAAGAGTATCAAGATGATAAGCAATCACGGTTTTACCTTATTCATTTCAATGAAAAAAGCCTTTAAGTGACCCCTAACTATAACACGGAACATGAAGAAACTAAGCATCTCTTACGGAAAAATTATACAAAATGAAGGTAGGAGGCCATGCTTAAAAAATCATGAGCATCTGATATTTAACAAGGGAGCGTTCACCCCATATTTACACAGAAATCAACTTCGACCTTTCAATAAAAAGGGATACTATAGCAATTTTTTTTTTTCATGAAGTTCCCGAGATCATCTCAAAGTGAGGGTTTAAGTTTGTGGTTGTCTTGCAAGGAATATATAATTTTGTAAGTTACGATATAATGTTTTATTATTTAAAAAAAAAAACAATTTTATTTTAAAAAATCAAATGTACATTAATCCTATGGTTTAAAACTTTACTTCGTTGTAAATGAAAAAATAAAGAAAAAGAATTATGAAAGAAATGAGATATTAACCATGCATGGAAAAATTAGCATTCATAGTGCAAGAGGTTCTTCAAGAAGGTTCACTCGCATTCCACAAGGCTTCAACTCCCTTTTAGCATTCCATCACAAAATTTGTGTGCATCCACAACCCCTCCAAGAAGACAACTTGTTTTACATTTAGATGGGTTGCCATGAACCATTTTATTTCCATCATAAAATTTCCTCCTCATCTACCCCTAGGTTCCTGTCCTCCGTCATAGTCAACTTTTGCCAATGGTGTAGCATGATTAATTTGTGAGGGAGGCTGATATCCAAAGGAATATTTTATCTAGCTCTTTAGGTGATAGCGTAACTATAATAATGGATACATATATCATGGTCTCCAGCAGAAGAAGACCTTCCTCTAGAGGTTCTCATGAGTCAGTGATGAAAGTCAATAAAGAATATTTAATTTGATGCAGACCATGTATCCTTTTCTTGATAATCTCCTCTATAGTCACGACCTTATTGATAGATATGCCCACACTTTTGATGATAACTTCGGCTAGCCCTTTATCCTTCTAAAGTAATCTAGACAGCCTTGATATTACTACATACATCTATTCTAACATCTTAACCTTAGCACACATAGGATAAGGTCTTAACATTGGTATGTCGATATCATCTTCGGTTTATGTTTTATTAAAACATAGGCTTCAAAATGAAAGCCAACTTTTTAGATTTGAACAGCTTTCTACTGCTGTAAACCACATGTAACAGGTTTTCTCCTAAAACATTAAAAGGATGTTCCAAATGTTCATTTTCGGGTCACACCAAAGGTCTATGTGTTCAAACATATACACAATTCCTCTTCAAATGAAACTTCACATCTCGGTTCA
This sequence comes from Taxus chinensis, assembly GCA_019776745.2. Lineage (NCBI taxonomy): Eukaryota > Viridiplantae > Streptophyta > Pinopsida > Cupressales > Taxaceae > Taxus > Taxus chinensis. Next base: position 24,232 of record JAHRHJ020003292.1, read on the forward strand.
TAGAGTTGCAAATATCATCTACCTAGTGAGTCTCAAGCTAAATTGTAAAATTTAACTATTCTAAAACAATGAGAAGGTCATATTTTTATCAATGGGAAGTCAAATTCAACTTCAATACCCAACTATCAGCGATAGTCAAGGGTAAGTCAGTGAAGGAACTAGATCATCTCGAAGTGAAGGGTGATAAGTTCATGGTTTAAAGAATAGACAAGTTAAATGGCTTCGAGAGTTGTGACACGGCACTTTATTGTTTTGAAATGAGTTGAAGAGACATTTAACTATAGGAATTATTTTAATCATAATAATTTAAAATTCTATTTAGTTTGCAAAAGAGAACTAAAACATGAGAATTATGAGAGGTATAGGGAAGAAGAAACATGCCTAGAGACATGACCTCCCCTTCAAAGCCGCAGGCTTGGGTTCAATCTCCATTTTGGCACTTCGTCAACCAGACCATGAGCATCCTGGTTTCAGCTATGGTCACCATTTACTACATACATGTCTATCATAAATTATCAGTAACTATATACTTGAAAACCATTTTGCTATTCTGATCACATTTCTCCTATCTTCATTCGACCCACCACTTGCTGAGCATGATCAAAGGGTTTCTTATTGTTGTTAATTTGGACCTAGGATGAGATCTTCTCTCCTTTTGTGCAATAGCCCAACCCCTCAAAAATTGGTAACCATTAGACCTATGATTTTGTTTTGAAGGCATTTAATTTCAAACACTTCACATGTGCCTTTTGCATGCCACTAGCCATTTTGCAAATTCTCATGTGCTCATCAAAAACCAGCAAACATAATTTAATTCTAGGCATAGATTCTAGTGTTAGGAATTTTCTATGCCAGTCGAAGTATTTGACAACCCCCATTGCACTAAACATGCCTGATTAGATAATGCTAAGTAAACAAAATGTTGACTTATGCTTACATGGTAAGGGTATGATTATATGCATAACTTAGACCACATGTTTCGAGGATTCTGCCAAACACATCTAAGTCCTATTTCTACACATCCATGTTAGATTGTGTTTATGCTTGCCATCATGGCATTCCATGAGACAACATTTCTTTGAGGCATTATATCAAACAGTTCAATGCCAATGGAATAGACCCATTGTTTTGTTTATCCTAACTATCATTGGATAAGTTCGGGAGACCGCATATCTTGCATTTTTAGGTATTTTGTTCAAACAGTTCACGAGGCTGTATTGTGTATGCCTTCACATTTTGTAGGGGTTACAAGTAGATTCTTAAACTGTAAACATGTAAGGGATATTATCTCCCCACGATGCTTTGATGGATGTCCATGCACAGTTCTAAAGCTCCCATTTTGACAACAGCTAGGAATGATATTCAGCATGTTGTTTGTTGGGGGTGTGGGCTTCAAACCAGAGGTAACCATATTTGCTTGGGGTGGTTCCAATGCAGTTCACCAAAAACCATTTTGTGCATTTCATTAATCATTGCAGTGACTTTTTTTGGAATGGTGCAGTTTTTAAATGCATTTGTACCTGAATAGAATGCATGCTTCAAACGTTTTTACATATAATCATCTAACTAGGAGGCACGCAAAACTACCACATCTGACAAAATTAAATTTGCATTTTTGGCCTTGATGGTTGTCTTACGCAGGTCTGGGCACATTTAGAAGGGTTTGGCCATGTAGATAGTACCAAACACACAACAAATTTGGATTTTGCTTGATCTTCCTATTTTGCAGGTATGTGGACGCAGCCTGGGAGGAAGCTAGAAATAAGTTATGGAGTGGCTCAATTGAATCACTACATTTAATGCATGAAAGTTTCCATTGTCGTTTCAACAAACTCATTTTTTTTTTGAGCATATCCTTAAAGGGTGTGAGTTGGGTTATTCCAAAAGAGGGTGGTCAAAACTTTCCCTAACTCACCCATTTAGAATCACGGGCCTCATATTTTTGACTTTTTGTTATGATTATGTGGCATCCTACATGGAGCCACATATCTCCCTGCTCCCTCTTGGTTTTTTAAAAAGTTTTGGGGGTTACTTTTAATTGGTTTTATATCTCTCATCTTAGAAGGCTTGATTTTTGGAGTTCTTGTTGGAGTTAATCTAAAAACGTCCTAAATTGCTTGAGCTTGGATCGAATTTTGGGACAACTAAACAAAATATAATTAAAGTCAATCCAACCAGAGGTGAAATTTCGACTCCTTAGTTTGTTCTCTTTGGCGATACGTATTATATGTTTTGAATGAATAAAAAATTTACAACTTAATAAGATAATAATTATTGGAATGTTATTAGGATGTTGTATGAGATAGTGAAAAATGAAATTTTTGGTTGCATAACCAAGTTTATTTTGGGTATTTAGGAGGGATAACCATCCATGACGCCACGGGGTTATCACAATATTTTGTTGAAGGTGGGAGACATACCCGATAGGAATAAAGGAGAGGGAAGGTTAAGATAAAATCTTCCCTGTTAGCTTTGGAGGAAGACACAAGAGACATGCCCATTGATCCCATGTTTTTGCAGGATTTTGTCATACAGGAACAGGGGGGAAGGCATCTGAAGGGGCATCCCCAGGAATTCCTTTCGAGATAAAACCACAGAGCAATACTTTTAGATATAATGTTTCCAATTTTATGTGTTAAAAATCAATGACATATACTTAGACACCATGTTATTGTGCTTGTAATCCACATGTTGTTTGAGAAAAAAGTGTAAGCCTGGAGACATTTTGTTGCCAATGTTGAGAACTATCAACAAATTATTAGGTCTCACCTACTTGGACACAAATCCCCAATGCAAGGAAGTAGGCTTTACAAAACACAAATATCCTTGGTAGTTGTTTCTTTGGGTGGAGAATGTTAACCTACTCACCCATTTTTGGTTCAGATGTTTGATCCAACATGGATGATGGTGGAGTCCAATTAGATGAAATGAAGGCTTGCTTTATGCATCTTGGATAAAATAATAATTCACACTCTTCATCTATATTTTACTATGATTACACTTCTCCATTCCACTCATAAGGTAGGTATACCTCTTCTCAAATTCATAGCTCACTTAAAGTGAATTTCAAGTCTTCATGCTATATTTTCCTCCTAAATGTAATCTTAGTAGATATTTTAAATGAAAACTTGAAGTTTGAAAATCATTTCATTACTTCTTGGAAAGTGATTCAATTTTAGTGTAACAAGTTCTTCATACTAATAGAAGTCTGACTTGAAAAGGATTAGAGAGATATTGTTCTCATTTTAGTTGATCCACTCTGTCTCCTTTTAGGTGTGTTCTCTATTGTCACCTCTCTCAAGCACTCATCAAATGATGAGTCTACATCTACTACTGGAATGTTTGTGCACTCTCTGTAATATTGAGATCCAAACAAGATGAGACATCTTCCATAGTTGCAATGCCAACACATAATTGAAAACTCATGTGGTGGTAAACTATCATTAGTAGATATGTTCATTCTTGAACATGATTACAAGAACAGTGTTGTACTTTAAACTAAACATTAGAGTATAATTCATTCCATGCAAAAAAAATATGGATAATATTGTATATCTAAATACATCTTAGAAGTTTTTTTGGCCAAACATGATTCATAAAAAACATTTGATCGAATTCAAACTCATTAAATCTATTGACAAAAGATCAACCAAAAGATGTTGGTCCCAGATCCAAATACAATGGTTACCATGATTGGACTATGAACACATTACTAATGTTACCACTTCGAAGCAAATAGAACATTGATTTGGATAGACTCTCAATCAATCAGTGATAGAATTCAAATAGACTCTAAAGTATTTTGGTTAGACTCCAATAGAAATATAAAGAGACTCTAACGTGAAATAATAAGACTTTGAAGAAAAAAACATGACTCCAAAGTGAAAGAATGAGACTTTGAAGTGATTAACAATACTACTCTGTCAGTTAAATCCTTCAACAACCTTTGACATCAATAAATCTAATCAATTTTTTTTCTTTATCATCTTCCTTTGAGATCAATGAAAATCATTCCAACATTGATAAAGTTGCTTCTTGAAAACAATCAAATCATTAGCCAATTTCTGAACCAAATGGTCAAAATTAGTTGATCCAAATAATTTGGTAGCATATTTATTTAATTTTATAGACATATTCAGATTATCCTCTACACTTATATCTAGTTATTGATGAAGAGATAAGACTAGTAATCTAGCTCTTCCCAGTGGGAATCTTACTTTAGGGTTTTTGGCATTAATGAGGAAACATTTTAAATTTCTATAGTTGGTCAAGTAGCACCTAGAATCTTATGAACATTAAAATTTTCTACAAACTCCCTCATTTGTTCATAAGGTTCCTTCCTTAGCTAAAAAATATATACTAAAATAGCATGGGAATCTTTTTTTGGCTTGAACCTAGCTTACAAATTAATCTTCATCGTATCCCAATCCATAATATTTTTTACGGGGAGATGATAACACCATTCTACTATGTTTTCTTGTAAACTTTTAACAAAAATCATAACTGAAACATCTTCATGGGCGACCCAAAGAACCACATTAGAAACATAAAATAATACCAAATGTTCATCAGGATAAATTTACCATTTCCTATAAACTTTAGGAATTTCTTCTGACTCCCTTTAGGTAGATCATGGAGAGGTTGGGTTAAAGCCAGGGGTCCAATATTATACCCCCATGGAACTAGCCACCATTAGGGAATATGGTTTGTAAACGAAGGGTAATTCTTGATAAGATCAAGGCTTTAATTTTACTTACTTGAGAAGGACTTCTAGAATCCCTATCAGTGGGTGATGTTCTCACAAACCTTTTCTTTTTCCTCACTTTTATGCATATATATTGAAAGAATTTGTAGTGCCCACACTTTTTATAGCTTGGTAGCTTGTTGTTTCTCTTTCTCATAGACATGTTTTGACAGGGATTGTGTTATATTTTGGACATTACATTAGGAGATTTGATCTTATTAGACATGTATGGAGATTTAGGCGTATAGCGCTAATTTAGCTTGATTACTATGTTGTCGCATTATCTTATGATGTCATGGATACTAATTGATATGATGTTGTTTTGGACCATAATTATATTGATGGATACTCAGTTTGTTGCATGTTGGGATTCTATGGATACATGTCACTTTATCATTATGTCTAACTTATGGTGAATTGTGTATAATTGTGCACGTTGTCGCATTTTTGATTCCAGAGAGATGATATGCTAGTTTAGAACTCATTGATATCTTACTGAGTAGTTGATTCACATTTTATCGGACATGTGCGTTTAATGTGTGCAATGAGTGTGTAGGTGACAGGTCACAGGAGAATGTGGGATTCAGGCCAGCTACACAATTTTGCACAAGCAGCCCATGGGGCTAAGTCCTAGCCGTGTTTATTGCATGAGGCCTTAGCATTAGAATTATTGTTTTGGGCACCATGGGTGACCCTCATTTGTAATGTAATATGTCTTGTATTATTAATCTTGCTTAGGGTGTTTAGTTTGTGTGGTAAACTTGTTTTGGGGAATTAATGACCCCACTTACATTAAGTTTTGAATTTTTTTAATGATGTACTTAATCAAAATGGTTTAGGATGACATGTAAACCCTTGGGTGTGCCCCACACCCTCTACCCTTGTGCCAAATATTTTGAACCCGAAATTGGGTTATTTTAGGCATTTTTAGGGACCCCTTTTTAGTTTGGGAGTTCCCTTAGCATGAAAATGAGCCCTTGGACCCTACCTAATAGGTAGGGGGGCTTATTTCCAAGGCATAGAGGGAGTTTCCCTCCCTTTTTACCTCCCCTTTAGTCACATCCATGTAAGGGGTATGGATAAGTGTGCTTTGTTAAAAGTTGCACAAGTTTTGTTTTGTTATCATTTTGGGTAATTTGGGAGAAGAGGGCTAAAAGTCATTTTATCCTTTCTCTCTTTTATCTTTGGCATCTTTGACCTTGAAGGAAGAGAGGGGTGACACATGTCACCCCCTCATTTGTGAGGATTTTTGCTTGCTCCTCTTCAAATTCTCCCTCATGGGAAAAGAAGAGAACTTTTTTTTTTGGAGCTTTTGCTTGGAGGCTTGTGGATTTGGAGCTAGAGTTTGCTTGGGTCAAGAAGTGGAAGAGATTGAATTTGGAGAGATTTTTGGAGGTAGGCTTCTTGAGCTTTTTGTGTGTTTTATATCATACTAGATGTTAGTTTTGTTTACTTGGAAATGTTGTTGTTGCATGTGTATTTTGTTTATTGTTTAATTTTTTTTGCTCCCTCCATCATATGGCATGATGGAGTTTTGGAGTTTGTGGGGGAAGAGAGAGGGATTTTCCCCTCTTAATCCTCATAGGCTTGATGGGCAAGCCTTGTAGGATTTAGTTACTCCCCTCAAATGTTTGAGGTGGGGAAGGTGGTTCATTTGGCTTGAACCTCCTTCCCCATTCTTGGTGAGGAAACCCCTTTGGGGTTTGAAAATCCTTCCAAGAAGGATTGGTGAAAGGGTGGAGAAATAAGGAGGGCTTGAATGAATTTGGAGAAATAAGGAGGGTATGGAGATCTTGTTTTTGTGCAACTAATGATGGTTACAAATTTTGGAGAAAACTTTCTTCTCTTCCCCATTTTAGAGGTAGAACTTGGGTTCTCCTCTTTTTCATCTTTACAAATTTGGAGTCTTGTTTTAATATTTTCTTGTTTTTATGTGGATGTAATGTTGTTTGTTCACCCTCACTCTTGTGCAAAGTTGTGGATAGTAGTCCTCTTTCCCATGGGCTTGGGGGAGGCTAGCATGCATCCCAACCTTGGAAAGGCATGTAATGATGCCTATGGTTGGGTGGTAAAACAAGCCTTCTTCTCCTTGGTTGTTGGATTCTCTTGAAGGCATTTGAAGTTGGATCTCAAGATTTGGGAGTTGGAGGTTATCACTATGGTTCTTCATTGTCATCTCTCTATTCTTTGTGGACATTACTCTCATTGTAACCCTTAATGAATATGGCTATGTGGAACTTGTTCCTTGTATTGTAAAATCCTCCTTTTGTAATTTTGAATTCTTGTAAACTTGAGTCACATTTGTAGTTTAAAATACTCTTCAAACCTTGAAAGAAGACTTTGATGTGTTATTTTTTGTAGTTTTGTTTTGGAAAAGTATGTTGTCATTTGAGAAATTTTAAGCTTCTTGGAAAAGAAATCTTGTAAGATAGTTATATTCTTAATATGAATTGTTGGTAATCCATTTTGAAAGAAAAGTTGTTTATTGGAAATGTTGTTAGCTTTTAGATTTATTGTTGGATATTGAATTCTTTAAATGTAAAATTTATGTATCATTCTTGAAATAAATTTTTAGTAACATTATTGAATAGAATGGACTTAGTTTTACTTTTTCTTTGTGAAACTCTTATTTTATTGTATTAGGAAATCCAATTTGAATGTGCCTATTCTTCTTACTAAGAGTTTTAAGTTTAACTTAGTAAATATATTCTCTTTCTCACCTTTTGGAATAGAAACCCAACATGCCTTATTTTCACATAAAGGTAAATCAAATAAATTATTTTGCCTAAATTTGAATTATGTTTTCTATAGTGCATCTTCAACAACCATTATTATGAAATTAAAAATGTGTCATTTCCTTTTCCCTAGAAATGTATTTATTTAAACAAATGTTTTGATTATATTTTAGAAAATAGATTGTCTTATTTCTTATTGTTAAATTGCTATATAATCAATTTCATTGTATTGAATACTCTATTGTAATATAAAAAATATCAAAGGGGATTTATCATACTATATTTATATATATTTAGATTTTAACACAAATATTATACAAATAAATATCTGTAATACATAAATATTTATATATATATATATATATATATATATATATATATATATATATATGTATATATTTTAAAATGTATTAATTATATATTAAATATATATTATCACATATTAATTATATTATATATATATATATATATATATATATATATATATATAAAATAAAACTTACATAATATAATGTATTATGTTTTTGTTTATATGTAAATTAATATTAATTAATACATTTTGTATAAATAAAAAAGGTTATTTATACAATATATAAACAAAAAAATATATAAATAAAACAAAATAAATTAACAATGTTTTTTTTGTTTAAAAAAAAAAAGTAAGGTTGGGGGAGGGGCGGAACCCCTCCCCCACCCATATTGCCTGCCACCCTATCCCTGTCCACCGCCCGCCGCTTCGCACCCCCCATCTGTCCTCCTCCCCCCACGACTGCCCCACAACCCACCTCCCGCGCTTGTCCCCCCTGAACCCTCCACCTGCCCTCCACTTCGTCGCCCTGTCCCCTCAATGTGCCAGCACCACTCCCCTGCTACCACCCTTCCCCTCACCATGCCCTCCTACACCCCCCTCCTTCAGATCTGCTCACAACCCTCCTCCTTTCACAACAAAAAAATATGTGAATCAAAAAAATAAACAAACCAGAAAAAAGAATACATTTATTGTTTTGTATGAAATTCTCGTCAAAATACAATACGGGTTTTCAAGGAAAAAAAACTCCATAGCTCCTCCAACACAACCTGCAAATAAGAGAGCAAAAACAAAATGAGAAAAGGAGATTTGGAAAAGAAAAGGATAAATATGTTAGGGAAAACTTTAGGGTAATTTCAAAATCAAGGGTCAAGATCAGATTTGATCCAAGGGCTCACAAATTTTAACCCTACACACTTTTAAGTCATGAGCATTTTTAAATGGGAATGGAAAATAAATTTTGAGGTGATGTGTGGGTAAAATAAAAAAAAGGGGGAAAATTAATTAAATCTTAAAAGAAGGTGTAGTCTTTTCCTAGGTGACCCTAGTAAATAATAGGAGAAAATAAATAAAAGTTGTTAATTGGGGGTTAATGATTAATAAATTGGGTAAAAAATTAGGATTAAAATAATTGAGTTTTTGGATATGTTAAATTTTAACTTTAGGTAAACTATTAAATAAATTATTATTTAATGGGAATCGGTTAAGCAAAACATTGGTATTATTTTTAGTTCACTTCAAAAAAAAAATTATCCCAAATTTTTAGTAATATCTGGTTTGATTTCGTTGTCCCGAGGCAGGGCATTACATTTGGTATCAGAGCAAAGGTTCGCACACGTGGACGCTCTGGGTAATCAGTCAACTAGTCAACAATATTTTAATAACATTAACAAAATAAATAAATAAAAATTGGTTAAAAATTTCCACAACCATTTAATCATAATCTAATAACCTCTTCACTCACCTCATGCACAGGATGGCACCCATTAGACGACGTTCGGTTAGGGGTTTGGGATGTGGTTCACCTACGCCCGAACCACCGGCACCCGAGTTAGGGCCTCAGATCTTAGAGGCTCTTCAGCAGTTGATCGGCATTGTGCAACAGCGTCTTCCACCACCACAGGAGGTGAGAGAGGAGGACATTCAGTTAGGAGACGAGGAGCCGATAGGTGAGGACGCGCATTCAGAGCCGCCAGAGCACGATACCCCGAGGTGGGAGAGGTCACGTAGCCCTTCCATTCATCATGAGAGGGTAGCCTCGTACCATCGTAGCCACTCACATAGTCTTGAGGGACCATTTGGGGATAGGTGACCCCTTTCACCTATTGGTTTGTATCGCCATGATCGAGATACAGATAGTGTGATCAGAGACCTTCTTCGCTTGCAGCCGCCTACTTACACCAGCTCTACAGATGGATTTGGGGCTGAGTCATGGATCCTTAGCTTGGATAGCTGCTTTAGCTTGCACTCATATGAGAGCAATGTCAAGGAAAGGTTTTCCATACACCTCCTTCGAGATGCAGCAGGTGTTTGGTGGAGGAATGAGGATCGGAAGCTCCATCTGACTCAAGAGACAGTGACCTGGGAGATGTTCGAGGAGTGATTCAGGGCTCGCTATATGTCAGAGCATTTTGTGCAGAAGAGGATCGATGAGTTTCATGACTTACGACAGGGATCTGGCACAGTAGCACAGTATGAGAGCAGGTTCCTGGATCTTCTGCAGTATGTGGATTACCTGCAAGATGAGAAATTACAGGTTAACAGGTTTATTTGAGGCCTTAATGTAGATATAGCAGGAGCAGTTAGGATGTTATCTCCTCCCATGCTTGAGAAGGCCATTGAGAAGGCCTACTTAGCTGAGGAGAATAGGACCAAGGCACAGGAGCACCGAGATAGAAACAAGAGCAAGTTTCAGGAGAGGATACAGGCCTTTCAGAGTCAGAGGTCATGGGGTACAACACCACCCCCTAGAGGAGGATTCTGGCCTCCGCCAGCAGCCACGAGGGCTCCACCGCACCCACAGCAGCAGACGCAACATCATGGCCACCAACAGCAGAGGGCTAGACAGACTCAGAGATTTCAGAGAGGTGGTACTAGAGGAGGTTTTGGTGGAGCCAGGGATAGGAGGTAGGGTACTCAGTAGGTACAACCAGCTCACACGTAGCAGTCTGCTAGGGTTGGACTGGCAGGATCAGTGCACCAGAGTACAGGAGGGACCCCATCTCAGAGGGGTACAGGAGGATGTTTTATTTGTGGGTCTCCTGATCACTATGTGTGTATGTGCCCGCACAAACCCAATACCATGGATACACAGAGGGCCTCTAGATCTGAGTAGATGGTGGGTGATGTAGGATGCACTCATCGTGTATATGCAGTGGTTGACAACCACCAGGCTGAGCATCAGGCCACAGTCATTGAGATGACAGGTACTATCAGGGGTATTTCTGTCTCAGTACTTTTTGATTCAGGTGCTTCAGATTCTTTTATATCACCTTCTATAGTGGACCAGTGTGGGCTAGTGGTGGCTAGGCAACCAGATAGTTGGCAGGTTGAGTTGGCCTCTGGGGCTAAACTCGCCATGGACTCGTATGTGGAGAGTTGTGTACTTGATTTAGGAGCCTTCTCCACTACACTTGACCTTTGAGTTATTCCTCTAGGATCCTATCAGGTAGTATTGGGTATGGATTGGCTCGAGGCTCATCGAGCTAAGGTGGATTGCAGAAATAAGGTCATTGAGTGTCAGGATGATCTTGGGAGTGCAGTTGTGATATCAGGGATGCAGAGGCCTATCTCCTTGTGCATGATCTCGGCTAAGCAACTCAAGTGGAGCATGTGTAAGGGATGTCAGTTGTTTATTATCACCATCAGTGATCGATCAGAGAGCACTCCAGAGCATTCACCCTTAGATGATCATGCAGTTTTGAGGGAGTATGCAGATGTGTTTCCAGGTGAGCTTCCAGGGTTACCACCCCACAGAGAGGTGGATTTCACCATTGATTTAGTACCTGGATCTGCACCAGTTTCTAGGGCACCCTATCAGATGATGACTCCAGAGCTTCATGAGCTCAAGATTCAGTTAGAGGAGTTGTTAGAGAAGGGTCTCATTCACCCTAGTGTATCTCCTTGGGGAGCGCCAGTCATATTTGTGAAGAAGAAGGATGGTTCTCTCAGGCTTTGTGTAGACTTCAGACAGCTCAACAAAGTCACAATAAAGAACCGTTATCCACTCCCTAGGATTGATGACTTGTTTGATCAGATGTGGGGAGTGAGAGTGTTCTCCAAAATTGATCTCAAGTTAGGGTACCATCAGTTGCGCATATCAGATGCAGACATTCATAAGACAATGTTTCGCACACGTTATGGGCATTATGAGTTCACAGTTGTTCCATTTGGTTTGACTAATGCCCCAGCTGTCTTCATGAGCCTCATGAATGGAGTATTCAGGACCTTTCTGGATCACTTTGTCTTAGTGTTCCTTGATGATATATTGATATATTCTCATTCTGAGGAGGAACATGAGGAGCATTTGAGGCAGGTACTTCAAGTTTTGAGAGAGCAGAAGTTGTATGGGAACTTGGAAAAATGCAGCTTCTTTCAGACAGAGATTCAGTACTTGGGTCATATCATATCAGGAGAGGGTATCTCAGTAGATCCCTCTAAGATACAGGCTATTATGGACTGGCCAGCACCCACATCAGTTACTGAGGTGAGGAGTTTTATGGGTTTAGCAGGTTATTACCGTAGGTTTGTACAGGACTTTTCTAGGATTGCTCACCCTATTACTTCTCTTCAGAGAAAAGGGAAGAAGTTTGATTGGTCAGAAAAGTGTGAGCAGGCCTTTCAGTTGCTTAAGGAAAGGTTAACCACGATGCCCATCTTAGTAGTTCCAGACCCTACAGAGGATTTTGTTGTTTGTACTGATGCATCACTAGAGGGTTTGGGAGTAGTTCTTATGCAGGAGCGTCAGGTTATTGCCTTTGAGTCTCGTAAGCTCAAGGACTACGAGCTTAATTACCCTACTCATGACTTGGAGCTTGCAGCAGTTGTTCATGCACTTGTGCGTTGGTGACATTTCCTTTTGGGTAGACCTTTCATTTTGAGGACAGATCATCGCAGCTTGCAGCATATCTTCTCACAGCCAAACCTCAATGCTCGTCAACGGCGTTGGATGGAGTTCCTATGTGAGTATGACATGGAGGTACAGTATATCAAAGGAAAGGAGAATGTTGTTGCAGATGCACTTAGTAGACGACGACATGTGCTTGCTTCATTGACACTTGCAGTCAGATTTGAGAGGTGGGATTCTTGAGCATCTTCCAGAGGACAGGTTTTATGAGGGAGCTAGACAGATGTTGGAGTCACAGGGTTCATTAGAGGGCAGATATTCAGGGTGTATTTTAGAGACAAATGGTTTACTTCAGTTCCATAGGTGCATCTACGTGCCTAAGTCAGGTGATCTGCGTAGCTTCATCCTACAGAGAGCTCATCGAGCTCCATATGCAGCACATCCAGGAGTGAAGAAAATGCACGCTGATCTGAGGGAGTTATATTATTGGCCAGGTCTTCGACGGGACATAGCAATTTTTTTACACGTTGCCTTGAGTGTCAGAGGGTCAAGGAAGAGAATTCTCATCCCACAGGACTCTTACATCCTCATGATATTCCCGAGTGGAAATGGGATGTGATCTCCATGGATTTCATAGTTGAACTCCCTATGTCTTCTTATCATCATGATGCCATTATGGTCACCATGGATAAGTTGACCAAGGTTGCGCATTTCTCGCCAACCAAGGTCACCTATAATGCACAGGCCATTGCCAAAGTATTTATGGAGGACATTGTTAGGTTGCATGGGATTCCGAAGACCATCATCAATGACAAGGGATACCATCTACACTTTAGTTTTTTGGACTTCCTTTCAGACTGCTCTGGGTACTCAGATTAATTTCAGCTCAGCCTATCATCCAGAGATAGATGGACAGACAGAGAGGGTTAATCAGGTGCTGGAGGACATGTTGAGGATGTATGTGATGGACCAACAGAAGAAGTGGGAAGATTATTTACATTTAGTTGAGTTTTCCTACAACAACATCTATCATAGTTCCATTGGTATGGCTCCTTACCAGGATTTGTATGGATGATCTTGCAGGACACCTTTGAGTTGGGACAGACTAGATGACAGAATTATTTTGGGGCCAGTTTATCTTCAGGATTTAGAGCAGCAGGTTGTTCTGATTAGACAATGACTTGAGTAGGCTAGAGCACACCAGAAGGCGTATGCATACACCAAGAGGATTTATCGTCACTTCTTAGTGGGTGACAAAGTCTTCTTGAGAGTTCATCCGCATAAGATCCCAATTCACTATGGAAAGGGTTCTAAGCTATCGCCTTGTTTTGTGGGGCCTTTTGATATTTTAGAGGTCATCGGTCCAGTTGCCTACCGCCTAGCTTTGCCACCACGCCTTGCATGGGCCCACGATGTTTTTCATGTTTTTGTACTACGTAGATATGTACCAGATGTTTCTCATGTTTTGGATTGGTCGGCATTACAGGTAGAGGATGGAGGATAGTGGATACTGGCATACTGGAGCATCGGAGGTTGGCCCTTCGGGGTCGAGACTTGGACCAGGTTAGAGTGTAGTGGGACTGATACGATGAGACAGCAGCTACCTGGGAGGATGCGACACCTTTGAGGGCTAGATATCCCTATCTCTTTCAGTGACTTCCAGGAGGAAGTCTAATTTTAGTAGAGGGGGATGTAGTGCCCACATTTTTATAGCTCAGTTACTTGTTGTTCCTCTTACTCTTAGACATGTTTTGGCAGGGATTTGATATATTTTGGACATTACATTAGGAGATTTGATCTTATTAGACATGTATGGAGATTTAGGCGTATAGCACCAATTTAGCTTGATTACTATGTTGTCGCATTATCTTATGATGTCATGTATACTAATTGATATGATGTTTTTTTGGACCATAATTATATTGATGGATACTCAGTTAGTTGCATGTTGGGATTCTATGGATATATGTCACTTTATCATTATGTCTAACTTATGGTGAATTGTGTATAATTGTGCACATTGTCGCAATTTTTTTGATTCCAGAAAGATGATATGCTAGTTTAGAACTCATTGATATCTTACTGAGTAGTTGATTCATATTTTATCGGACAGGTGCATTTAATGTGTGCAATGAGTGTGTAGGTGACAGGTCACAGGAGAACGTGGGATTCAGGCCAGCTACACAATTTTACACAAGCAGCCCACGGGGCTAAGTCCTAGCCATGTTTATTGTATGAGGCCTTAGTATTAAAATTATTGTTTTGGGCACCATGGGTGACCCTCATTTTTAATGTAATATGTCTTGTATTATTAATCTTGCTTAGGGTGTTTAGTTTGTGTTGTAAACTTGTTTTGGGGAATTAATGGCCCCACTTACATTAAGTTTTGAATTTATTTAATGAGGTAATTAATGAAAAGGGTTTAGGGTCACATGTGAACCCTTGAGTGGGCCCCACACCCTCTACCCTTGTGCCCAAATATGTAAAACCCTAAATTGGGTTATTTTAGGCATTTTTAGGGACCCCTTTTTAGTTTGGGAGTTCCCTTAGCATGAAAATGGGCCCTTGGACCCTACCTAATAGGTAGGGGGCTTAATTCCAAGGCATAGAGGGAGTTTCCCTCCCTTTTTACCTCCCCTTTGGTCACATCCATGTAAGGGGTATGGATAAGTGTGCTTTGTTAAAAGTTGCACAAGATTGTTTTGTTATCATTTTGGGTAATTTGGGAGAAGAGGGCTAAAAGTCATTTTATCCTTTCTCTCTTTTATCTTTGGCATCTTTGACCTTGAAGGAAGAGAGGGGTGACACATGTCACCCCCTCATTTGTGAGGATTTTTTCTTGCTCCTCTTCAAATTCTCCCTCATGGGAAAAGAAGAGAATTTTTGTTTTGGAGCTTTTGCTTGAAGGCTTGTGGATTTGGAGCTAGAGTTTGCTTGGGTCAAGAAGTGGAAGAGATTGAATTTGGAGAGATTTTTGGAGGTAGGCTTCTTAAGCTTATTTGTGGTTTTATGTCATACTAGATGTTAGTTTTGTTTACTTGGAAATGTTGTTGTTGCATGTGGATTTTATTTATTGTTTACTTGTTTTTGCTCCCTCCATCATATGGCATGATGGAGTTTTGGAGTTTGTGGGGGAAGAGAGAGGGATTTTCCCCTCTCAATCCTCATAGGCTTGATGGGAAAGCCTTGTAGGATTTAGTTACTCCCCTCAAATGGTTTGAGGTGGGGAAGGTGGGTCATTTGGCTTGAACCTCCTTCCCCATTCTTGGTGAGGAAACCCCTTTGGGGTTTGAAAATCCTTCCAAGAAGGATTTGGTGAAAGGGTGGAGAAATAAGGAGGGCTTGAATGAATTTGGAGAAATAAGGAGGGTATAGAGATCTTGTTTTTGTGTAACTAACGATGGTTACAACTTTTGGAGAAAACTTTCTTCTCTTCCCCATTTTAGAGGAAGAATTTGGTTTCTCCTCCTTTTCACCTTTGCAAATTTGGAGTCTTGTTTTAATTTTTTGCCTTGTTTTAATGTGGATGTAATGTTGTATGTTCACCCTCACTCTTGTGCAAAGTTGTGGATAGTAGTCCTCTCTCCCATGGGCTTGGGGGAGGCTAGCATGCATCCCAACATTGGGAGAGGTATGTAATAATACCTATGGTTGGGTGGTAAAAAAAGCCCTTCCCTTGGTTTTGGTCTCTTTGAAAAAGGAAAACACTCAAGGTTGGAGCTAAAATTTGGAGGATGCTTGGAGGTTCTTGTCACTATGGTTCTTCATTGTTTTTCTCCTATTTTATTGGTGAATAATACTCTCATTGTAATATCATGAATGTGGATTTTGGAAATTTGCTTGTATTGTAAAGTATCCTCCTTGTGATTTGGAACCACTTGTAAATTAGTGTCACATTTGTAGGTGTAAGGTACCTTAAACCTTGGAGAGAAGATTTGATGTGTTATTTTCTTATGTATTTTAAGTAGTTGGAAAATATGTTGTTATTGTGAGTTTAAGCTTCTTTGAAAAGAAATCTTGCAAGATAGTTATATTCCGCTAATATAATTTGTTGGAAATCCATTTTGAAAAGAAAGTTAGTCTAACATGGAGCTTTTAGATTTATTGTATGGAAATATTATTCTTTGTGTATTATGTCTCATTCTTGTAAATTTTTAGTAACATTATTGAATAGAATGGACTTAGTTTTACTTCCTTTCTTTGTGAAAACTTAAGAATTTTATTGTATTAGGAAATCCAATATGAATGTGTATTCTTCCTCACTAAGCATTAAGTTTATTCTAAATTCCCTCTCTTCTCATTTGGAATAAAACCCAACATGCCTTATTTTCACATAAACAAATAAATTATTTTAGCCTAGATTTGAATTAAATTTCATAGTGCATGTTGACAACAACCCAAGATTATTATTATTTTTAAATTGTGTCATTTCCTTTTTCCTAGAGTATCATATAAAGCATTTAAACAAATGTCATTTAATTATATTTTAGAAAATGATTATCTTATGTTCTTACGTGTTAAATTACTATATAACAATCATCATTGTATTGGATACTCTATTGTAATATGCAAAAAAAGGGGGATATATCATACTATAGATATATATTTATACACACACATCATATATATATATGCGCATATATATATACATGTACACACATGTATTAATTAATATAAAATAAAATCGGCCTATGTTAGTCACATTTATTTAACTATGATGTGCAGATTTATATTGAAATATATGTTATTAAACATTTATTTTATACATGTGTATATGTATACACACACACACACACACACACACACACACACACACACACACACACAAATGTAAAAACAATATATAAACAAAAAACAAAGTTTTTTATTGTTTAAAAAAAAAGGTGGGGAGGGATCGAACCCTCCCCACACCCACGACCTGCTACAAACCACAGCCATCATCACTGCTGCCCCCAGCTGCCTTCTCCACGCTGCCCCTCCGACTCCCATGCCTATGCCTCCCTGACCTCCTTTTCCCGCCACCTTTCCCCCACGCTAGCACCACTCCCTACTACCACTACCCTTGCTGTGCCGCCCCTCCCGCGACCCCCCTCTCTTCAAATCCGCTGCCCCCCCTATTCACAACAAAAAAATATGTGGATCAAAAAAAAAAAAAGAGAAAAGAATACATTTCAATTCTCATCGAAATACAATATGGGTTTAACCAAAAAAAAAAAACTCTATAGCTCCTCCAACACAACCTACAAATAAGAGAGCAAAACAAAATGAGAAGAGGAGATTAGAAAAGAAAAGGATAAAGATGTTAGGGAAAACTTTAGGGTAATTTCAAAACCAAGGGTCAGGATCAGATTTGATCCAAGGGCTCACAAATAACCCTATTCACTTTTAAGCCATGGGTATTTTTAAATATAAGTGGGAAATAAAGTTGAGTGTGTGTGTGTGTGTAAATAAAATAAAATAGAAAGGGGAAGATCTATTTAAATTTAAAAGAATGGTAGTCTTTTCCTAGGCTGTCTCTAGTAAATTAATAGAAGCTAAGTAAATAAAATTAATTTGGGGTTAATGATTCAGAAATCGGGTAAACCGACTTAGATTAAAATAATTGAGTTGTTGGGATAGAGTTAAATTTTAACTTCGGGTAAACTAAATTAATATAATTTAATTAGTTTAGGAAGCAGTTAAGCGAAACATTGGTATTAATTTTAGCTCACTCCAAAAAAAAATTATCCCAAAATTTTAGTAACTTCTGGTTGTTTTCGTTGTGCCGAGGTAGGGCAATATAGACCCCCTTATGGGTATAATATAACTTTATTATTTAGTTAAATATACCACAATACCCTTGGGCTAAATTTGAGCAAGTTTAATTAAGGTGGAATCAAATTGTATTAAATCAAAATAGAGGGGAGCCTAAGTCGTGCTTTAGAATAACTAAGTTTATTAAATGGTATTGAGAGATTTTATTATTTTATTTAAAGCGGATCTAAGGGAAAATTAATAATATTAATTTAATATACTTTTAAAATGAGAAAGTGTGACCATTAATTTTAACCTAGTTTTGTGAGTAGGTTATAACAAAAAAAAATTATTCCATAATTATTCTAGTTTGACCTATGTTTGTCTTGGGTTTCATGCGGGTAAATTTGTGTGTGTGTGTGCGCGCGCGCATACATACATGTATAATAAAATAAAAATCAATTTTCATGTTTTGGTTGGTGTCCTTTCACTGTCATTTTCTATTCTACAGAAACATATTCCAAACATCCAATATGTTATTTTGATTGGGTAAATTCCTCATAATACCATTTCATTTAGTAAATAAATTTATGGTAATTATTGACATGTTATTCAAAAAAATCAAAATACAACATTTATTAGTATAATAGTATACTTACTAACATAGTTTTTTCCCCTTCAAAGATAAAGGGCCCTTCACGTATAGAAAAAATACACAACTAAAATATGAAATAATAGATGAATTAAATTATTTTACATATGATTAAATGAATTAAATATGTTATATGAGAGAAAACATTATATGAAAGAGAAATAGGGGGGAGAGACAAAACTAATTTATTACTATTCTACTTATTTCGAAATGATATTTTTGTAAGTATAATTTCTAGTAACATACATAAAAGTAAGTAGAACCTAATAATGACACAGAATTATTAGAATATCTCAACATGTTACATTCAAATAAGAAATAGAGAAATCTTATTGAGTCAAGATTGAGTCTAGAATACCACATTAGTTCGTAGAGTTCAAAGTCTAACTCCCCATATTTGGATGTAGTGTATATTCCATATTTATCATTCTCCATGATAATAAATTTTGAATTATTTTATTGGTCTCATTGCTATAGGAGATACCATATGGTCTTATGTGAAACTAGATGATAAAAACTATGATCATACTCAAAGAACTTATGCTATAATTTTGTTAAACCTTGACACCTCTCAAGCCCTTCCAGTAGAAATTAATCTATAAATAGGTGATAGATATTGCATTCAGATAATTGAATACAACGGTTTAGCCTTTAGATGTCAGAGTTTATTTCAAATTAGGAATCTCTTAGATGAGTGTGAGAACTCTAGGCGCAAGGAAAAACCCGTGTGGTCGAAGGAATTTTTGCCAAAACATCTTATGATTAACCCTAATTCTGAATTAATGTAGGAACCATCAAACCCCTCTCAGGTAGACACTCCCCCTATTCCTAAGAAGAAGCCACTTTTATTTTCTGAGATAGCTCAGGCTTCATCTACCCAAGAGGTGTTTTCTAAATCTACAATAGATTGTTCCCCGACCCTCGTTGGGGACCTTCTATCCCTTTATCTTAGTTGGGGACCTTCTATTTTTGGGTCATTGTTCTAATGTAGATAGGTTGTCATTTGGTTGTGGACCTGTTGTGTTATTGTTTGTCTCTTTTTATCAATTTGGCTTCTTCTTTGTTTGATGATATATTGTATATCTCGATTGTTAGACATTTTTTCTTCTATGTTGTCTTGTTGTATTTGGTTTTTGGACATTTGTGTGTACTGGGTATGGCCCTCATAAAAAACCATTTAACAATAGTAAAATAAATAAATTACAAATCTTCAATATTATATATTGATAATTACATGTCCATATAATTACATTAAGAATATAGTTGGCATATAGTACAACTCCACTTAGAAAGGAGACGATCATGACAAGTAATATTAAACCTCCACTTGAGAAAGCCTAAAATGCATTAGTATGTTCATTTCCCAATTCTACTTTTATTGTTTTAACATGTTCTTACATTCACAAGTGTCTTGATCTGAGATTGAATGTTTTTATGAAAGGACATTAAAATGGTAGCAAAGCTTTAACATCATGTAAAAAGAGGATACAATATAATGAAAATTAGCATGTGCCTTAACATATGTATGTATGGACCTAAAATCCTAATAATCACTTTCTTATCATCTTACAATGTCCCCAAATAATGCAAACTATAGGCATCCATAAGCGGTTCATAAGAGAAATCTTTTGGTCCTTAGTAGATCACTAACACGAACATCAATTATTGATTTTTCCAAAATAAGGAGTCATGAATATAATCAATTACATTATTTTATTACATGTGTGGGTCATCTAAGTGTCCCCATAGTAATATATGAAGCCCATGACGATATACGGTTAGTGGAAAGTTTTCTATCATAGATAAAATTTAATTTATAGAAAAATTGTCACTTAGTGGAGGTGGAACATTTTTATTGGGGAATCCAAACAAAATATTGATGTGTCGTATAAAGCTAAAGGAAAACGTTGATTCAATCCACAAAATCTTCTTATGATTTTTCATAACAGGTATGTTCTCCTTGCATTGACAACTAAATAAAATGAACCGAAATCCAATGATACTCATGAAAGAAAAGAAATGCTAAGAAAACTTATGCCTTTGCTAGAATAATGATAAAATACACATTATATTCCTTACCATATGTATGGATGGAGATAAATATAAGAATCACCTTCCTCAAGTCCCATAATAACACCCATAAAAAATGCACACTCTAGGCATCTAGAATTTGTTATTGAGAGAAACCTTTTGGTAGGTAGGAGAAACAACAAGACAGACTTCAATGAGTAATTTTTCAAAAATAGAGGGTCATGGATAGGAACAATTAGATCCTTTAATTCCATGTGTGGGTCATCTAGCTTTTCCCATATGAATCTATAATGCCTGCTATAAAAAATGAAGACTCGAGATCCAAGAACAACCTAGGTTTAGATAGAAAAAAATTGGAATAATTTGTTTTGAAAAGCGTGACCACCACTAGGCTTCAAGCAACAGTTGTCACAACAAAGATTCAAAGTCAATTATAATTTAATAAATGAAATTTTCCCGTTGTAACAAACATTATATCCACGTTACAAAATTAATGAGTATAATTAATCCAAATATAGTTAAATTTCTCCTAGGTGTTAATTTAGTAAATAATTAAATTAATACTATACTTAAATATTCCTTAATTAATTTTACAGGGTTAAAGGGGCCAAAGAAATTAAATGCCCAAGGTTTTTAATTTCACTGGGTCTAAACGCACAGCCTTTAGTTTGGTGGATGTAATCTGGAAACAAAACAACAACATAACACAAGAATACCATCGACTATGATAAGACGGAATGATGACAAATCTGAAATATCAAAGTAAATTATAATATTAACATGAAATTGTTACAATCTCACCCATGAGGTACTTCAAGTGTTATTGACTTCACTTGCCTTTCACCAAGACTATGGGAGAAACTTTACAATTACACCTCTTAATGGCTTCTTCAACACACCTTTAAACTGATGGCTTCCTTCGCACACTTCCTACAATATTTCTCACTACTTCCTTCTATGCTAAATGAGGGGGGTGGCCTCTCTATTTATAGAACTTCCAGGCTTATCCATCTTATCTCTAAGATAGGATAAGAAATCCACTCTGACGAATCATATTCCATACCTTAACTCTTATCTGTACATGTAAGCTTATCTTTTAAGATAAGATAAACCTTATCATTTTACATGGGTTCCACATTTTTAGACTTTTTACAAATAAAATACACAAAATATTTATGACCTCACTCCTTGTCCTTATTACCAATATAATATTTCTAATT
The DNA here is from genome assembly GCA_019776745.2 of Taxus chinensis. Taxonomy (NCBI): domain Eukaryota; kingdom Viridiplantae; phylum Streptophyta; class Pinopsida; order Cupressales; family Taxaceae; genus Taxus; species Taxus chinensis. The sequence continues at coordinate 46,221 of JAHRHJ020003292.1, forward strand.
CCTAATCATGTAGACCCTACTTCTCTAATTACCCAAACTTTGACATTTTAACATTACCGGACCACTTACGACAAATATTTACTTTTTACAACATTCCTATTGTACTTTGACTGTTACCGTACTCCACATTATTGGCGGCACCGTACTGACGGCGCCGTTATCTTCTATCAGACGCTACTACTAATTATACTTAACAACATCCTATTCCTAATACATACATTAATGAAATAGAAATTACGGAGGAAAATTTTAGTGTCGACATCTTCCCCCTTCCTAGCTTCTACTCCGTCCTCGGAGTAGACTATTCTGGTGCTTGGAAAATCTTCAACTTGTCGTGGTTGACCCATTTCGTAATGGGAGTGCCATCCAATTCCTCCAGTCGGTACGTACCATTTTCATGCACAGCTGCTATTTTGTAGGGCCCCATCCATTTTGGAAGAAATTTTCTCTGTCTTCTTTTTTTGTATCTGGAATCATATACTAGAACCAAGTCATTCACATGAAATGGAGACCACCGGATCTTTTGATCAAAGTATTCCTTCTGCTTCATTTTCTTCTTATGGCTTGTATCCTTTGCTATTTCCCTCATTTCCTCTAGCAAATGAAGATGTACCAACCTTTCTTTTACTGAATCACTTTCATCCATCCTTTCATTTTTCATAACTCTCACAGTGGGAATATCAAACTCAATAGGAAGAACTGGATCAATGCCATAGGCCAACTGAAATGGGGAGTATCCTGTTGCTGACTTTGATGTTGCCCTATATGCCCACAATGCTGCATGAATCCTTTTATCCCACTTATGTACCTGCAAGGCTGCATCTTTTGCTAGAATTTGACACAACACAAAATTTGTTCGTTCCACCTGTCCATTTGTACTTGGCGTGCTTAATAGAAAATTTATTGACTAGGGCTTCTACTACCTCATTAATGAAGTGGCTTCCTTGATCTGTTACAATTAGAAATTTTTTCCCTAGCAAGTAATTTCTAAACTTCTTTACAGCAAAAATGATAGCCAGAGCCTCTTTTTCAGTTACAGTATAATTTACCTCAGCACTGCTCATTTGTCTGCTCCCAAAGTAAATTGGATGTTCATTCCCATTTTCATCCTTTTGGCTCAAAGTACTTCCTAGTGCTGCATCTGAGGCATCAGTGTACACAATGAATGGCTTGCTCCAATCTGGATTCTTCAAAACAGGTGAAGACACCAGGGCTTCCTTCAGTTGTCCAAAAGCTTCATGCGCCTTATTTCCTGGTTCATAAGTAACATCCTTCTTCAAGAACTGGGTTAGTGGCTGTGCAATCTTTGAGAAATTCTTGATGAACCTTCTATAGTAACCCACATGGCCTAAAAATGATCTCAACTTACTTCTATTCATAGGAAATGGTAAATCTTTGATTTTTGAAACTTTATCAGGATCAGTACCAATACCATCTCTGGATACAACATGCCCTAACAAAACACCTTTAGAACATCCAAAGACACACTTTGTAGGGTTTAGTGAGGCTTGTGCTTCATCTAACCTTTGAAATGTTGTCTCCATCTGGTGCAGGTGGTCCAACTTGCTCCCATAGATGCAAAAATCATCCAGAAATACTCTGATGAAGGTCCCAATGTAGGGTTCGAACACCCTATTCATCAAACGCTGGAATGTTGCTGGAGCATTACACAACCCAAAAGGCATAACTCTATAAGCAAACGTTCCCCAAGGAGTGGTGAACGTGGTCTTCAGCTGATCTTTCTCTGCTATACGAACTTGGTTGTAGCCGCTATATCCATCAGCAAAACTATAGCACTCCTGGCCAGCTACTTCGTCCAAGATCTGATCTGAAAATGGAAGAGGGTAATGATCCTTCTTTGTTGCCTTATTGAGCTTCCTGTAATCAACACAAATGCGTAGCTTCCCATTCTTTTTTATTGAGATCACAATGGGAGAAACCCATTCTGAATTCTCCACAGCAAATATGAATCCTGCATCAAGCAACTTATCTATTTCTTCTTTTACAGTCTTGGAAAAATTAGGATTCATTCTATATGGCATTTGCTTTATGGGCTTAGCACCATCTACCAGCTCAATAGAATGTTCTACCCAACTTACTTGACGGAGTTCCTTGTAATCAAAAGTGAATAGGTGTATGTACCTTCGAAAGAGCTGGAGGTAGGATTCCTTCTCACTCTCCATCACAGCATCACCAATCTTTATTTGTTGGAGACGATCATCAACTTCTTCTTCAGATAATTTTATGGGGTCATGAGTTGGTGTGACTGGAAGGATATCCATGACTGAAACATCAACCTCACTTTCTTCATCTTCAGTGTCCACTTCACTGGTACTAGAGTAATCAGAGGATGTCCAATCATCAGTTTCATCACTTGAATCCACAGGTTCTGCCTTATGATGTCGAGGGATCACGTTTATCTTCACCCTCTCTCTACCACGTCCAAGTGTCATGAAACCTTCATTCCAGTAGTTTCTTGCATGAACTCTCCTTAGCCATGGTCTTCCCAGCAGCATTGGGTACGCAACAGTACCATTTTTCATCACCTGAAAGTCTACCACACATACAACACCCATAACAGATATTGCCACATTTGAAACTACACCTTCTGGTTTAGTTTTTTCCTTATTTAATGACCTTAACATAAGTGTTGAAGGGCGATCAATTTTTAAACCCAACATATTCATTACAGACTCGGTCATTACATTAACTGCAGCACCTCCATCAACTAAGACATCATGAATTGAAATACCATTACATAATACCTCAGCTTGTGGAGCATAGGGATCTGCCTCTGCCTCCAAAACAGGGACCTCAACCTCCTTCCTTCGTCGAGCATTGAGTCCACTTCGCAGCTCCCGCCTCTTCTCAGAAGACATAGCCAAGAGTTGACCATATGTAATATTTGCAGGCCTTTTGGACAGATCTTCCAAGATGGAGTATGGTCCTTGCCCCTGTGAAATCAGAAAATCCTGCACACCCAACTTTCTTCTCCTATGTTTCTTACTAGTTTCTCCTTTCATCTTCTTAGGATCATTTCCATCTTGATTATCTTTTTCTTTCTTTCTTTTTGTTACAAACACATCTACTTCATTATTTCTGCTCTTATCTACTACATCAAAAGAATTCACAGGTGCTTTTCCTTTATCATTATCTCCTTTACCAGATGTAGAAGCTCTATCTGGACAATTATACTTATAATGACCCTTTTTATAACAACCATAACATACAACTTCAGAAATATTTCTTTTTGGACCTCTATCTCCTCCCTGAGAACTAAATTCTTTTCCTTGAAGAAGATTAATAGTTAACTGACCCATCTTTTTGAGCAGATCTTCATACTCAGTAGATGTACTAGGAGAAATATTTGTGCTCACCGGGAGTGGTTGTGGATTCTGGACCAAAGGTGCTGGTGTAGGCTCTACTTTAGCAACAATTTCTTTGGGCTCCTCTTCCATGCTTTCTTCTTGCCTTCTTGCAATCTCCTTTGCTTGTTCAATGGTAGCTGGGCGGTCATACTTCACTCGTTGTCTGATCTCTGGCTTCATCCCAAGAATGAAGTGCTTACAGAGGAGATTATCCACGCCATTCATCAACCCATCCGCTAATCCTTCCTTCCGGATCTGGGCATCGAGCTTCCTCCTTAGCTCTAGAACACGAGCATGATAATCCCTTATCTTCTCCTTCTCTCCTTGGGATAGCTTTGTGATCTCGATCATGAGATCTGCATATTTCTGTTGTTCACCAAATTCTTCAAGAAAACTTTCAGTTAATAAATCCCATGAATTTTTCACATTATCACCTAGTGTTTCAAACCACCTAAGTGCTGAACCATCCAAAAAGGTAGGAAAAAATTCAGTCCATTGTTCCCTTCTTATAAGGCCATTACAAATACAAGATCGTTTAAACTCTTGAATGAAAGAAGAAGCATCTTCATTAGATTGAGCTGAAAAAATAGGAATCTTTCCCATTTTCAAAAGTAACCACCGTGAAATACCAACCCACAAGTACAATCAACAAGACTTATGTGCACAAATAATTGGAATCACTATACTAGAAAGTGACTTTACACCTTTCTACAGTAAAATAGAAATGACCACGGTAAACTATGGTAAAACTTGACTTACTGCGGTAAAAACTGACTTTACTGTGGTAAACACTATTCACAGTAAAAAGTGAAGTTACTGCGGTAAATACTATTCACGGTAAAAAGTGACTTTACTGCGGTAAATACTATTCACAGCAAAAATGACTTTACCATGGTAACTACTATTCATGGTAAAAATGACTTTACCATGGTAACTACTATGCACAGTAAAAACAAGGTTACCCTCCAATTGATTTTTGACTAAGTGGGAATATCTCTCCAGAAAATCCACCAACGAGGAATGGTCCCGGCAACGGAACCAAAATGTCATCACCAATCCGGCACTATGATAATTCTTCACCGGGAACTCCTCGTGCTATGATTATTTACTAATGCACAGCCTTTAGTTTGGTGGATGTAATCTGGAAACAAAACAACAACATAACACAAGAATACCATCGACTATGATAAGACGGAATGATGACAAATCTGAAATATCAAAGTAAATTATAATATTAACATGAAATTGTTACAATCTCACCCATGAGGTACTTCAAGTGTTATTGACTTCACTTGCCTTTCACCAAGACTATGGGAGAAACTTTACAATTACACCTCTTAATGGCTTCTTCAACACACCTTTAAACTGATGGCTTCCTTCGCACACTTCCTACAATATTTCTCACTACTTCCTTCTATGCTAAATGAGGGGGGTGGCCTCTCTATTTATAGAACTTCCAGGCTTATCCATCTTATCTCTAAGATAGGATAAGAAATCCACTCTGACGAATCATATTCCATACCTTAACTCTTATCTGTACATGTAAGCTTATCTTTTAAGATAAGATAAACCTTATCATTTTACATGGGTTCCACATTTTTAGACTTTTTACAAATAAAATACACAAAATATTTATGACCTCACTCCTTGTCCTTATTACCAATATAATATTTCTAATTCCTAATCATGTAGACCCTACTTCTCTAATTACCCAAACTTTGACATTTTAACATTACCGGACCACTTACGACAAATATTTACTTTTTACAACATTCCTATTGTACTTTGACTGTTACCGTACTCCACATTATTGGCGGCATCGTACTGAAGGTGCCGTTATCTTCTATCAGATGCTACTACTAATTATACTTAACAACATCCTATTCCTAATACATACATTAATGAAATAGAAATTACGGAGGAAAATTTTAGTGTCGACAGGCCTGCGGGCCTGGGGAAGAAATTTTTCCCAAAGACGGGCCTATAAAAATCCTAGGAAACTGGGAACCCTGGAAAGGTGTCAATTGGCCGGCAGATCTGGGGGGAGACATTTCATGGTGGGGATTCACACCAAGGGAAGAAAATTTTTCCAAAGCTGCAATAAAAACATGTCCAAAATTTTGAGTCGACACAGAAAGATAGGTCACTAGAGGTAATTTTGGATTTTAACTCCTTTTGTTGAAAGGGCAAAAAGGTTTTAAAAACATCTGCACCTTCGCTGACACCTAGGGGTACCACGTGTCTTGCCGAAAAGCTACAAGCAAGAAGTGGACCATCGGGAAAAAATTAGAAATGCTGGCTTTTGTGTTAAAAATTTCAAAGGTTAAAAACAACCTGTGCCTCCGTCCGAGCCCAAGTGAAACCATGTGTCAGTCCAACAGTGACTTATGGGAAGGTTGGGAAACTTAGGAATTTTTGCCAATCTTTTTCCAAAAGAGATAACGTCTAAAAATTTGTGCCTCCACCGATGCCTAAAGAAGCCACATGGAAAACCCTCAATGGCTATGGGTGGCGGGCCGTCAGGGAGACTAAAAAATTTTCCATTTTTTTCCAAAAAAAAAGTTTGAAATTGCGAGCCCACGAACCCGCAGAAGTATCTTTTTTTTAGCCAAAGGGAAAAGTCGGGCTTGTTGAGCCATGGGAGAACTTGTGAATTTTTCCTTTTTGCAAAAAAATCTGTAAGTAATTTTTGGGCACACAGATCTAATTTATAAAAATTTCCTTTTTGACAGTTAGTTTTTTTTTTTAACCAAATGATGTCAAAACTTCAAAAGGCCATAACTTTTGACTAGAAGCTTGTATTTGAGAAAATGAGGACTTTCTGGAAAGGGATCAAAATCCTCTTCACATAAGAAACAAAAAAAAAATTGACAAACATAAGTGTGTGAATTTGACAAAAATGTCTTTCCTACCATTAAAAAATGAATTAAACTTTTTCAACTACCAGAATTGATTTGATCTGCCATTCTTTCTTCTTGAACATGCCAAAAAAACATGGAGGATCACACTTGATATAAATTGGATGGATTTGTAAGGATTAATTTATTATGGTTGGGATTTCAAAATGGATTTATTTCCTTTCTCTTTTGTCGATAAAGGAATTTTTCTACCTCTAGCTCGATTAATAAAGTTCTAAGTAAATTTCTTGAGTAATACAAAATATTTTGGGATGTTTTGATCATCCTTAGTTCATTTTTTTTTTCATTTTGTATTTCATAATTGTAGGGTACTCTGTATATTTTTTCTAACATTTATTGCAAGTTTTAAACAATCTAATAGAGATCCACATATTTCAAACTAGATATTTATCTATTTCATTTGCCATGCTTTAAACAATCAAGTACATTCCATTCCAAATTTACAATGTTTAAATTTCCTTCAATCAATACGTGAAAAGCAAGAATGTAATTCTATTTTCAAAATCTACCCTTCAAATAATATAGAGGAACGTAATAATTTTAACATAGGCATTTCCAGCCTTCAACAGAGAGTTTACAATATACATACAACAACATGTTTTAAAAAAGAGTAACACCATTTGATGAAAGGTGAATCAACATTCAATTAAATGAAATAATTCTTTTTACACTCCTTTTCCATTTACCAAAATATGCCAAATAATTCTTTGTCATTCCTTTTTCACATACAAATACAACTTTCATATCCAAAAACATAACATCTTTTCACTACAAATATTATTACAAGTTCATCCACTTCGAGTGGGAAATTTTACAATAAAAGAACCCAAGGATAACTACAAATTTGTCTTCATACACAGCTCCAAGAAACAACAACAAGAGAGATCCTCCAGATTTCATTTGGTCACAACAAAGAAAAGGGGGAGAGGAAATGCTCTCCACCCAACCAATAATTCCAATGAAGAGGAGAATTCATCCTCCTCATTGGCCCCCGAGCCCCAACCACATTACAATAGGAAATGGATTCAACTCATGGCAACAAGACAAGCTTCCACAACACAAAACAAATTTCACAATCATATCACAATCCAAAATAAAATGCAGTTATAGTCACAAGAAGGGTAGTAACAAAATATACAAGGCCTCATCACACAAAGGCCAAAAGAGCAAGATCTATGGGGGAAGCTACTTATACCTCCCAATGGGGAATGGGTGACCACCTTAAAAACCCACCAAAATATTCATCTCAAACCCCTACATACTCTTATGCCTCCCCATTCTCTTATTCCTCCTCATTCTCTTATGCCTCCGCAAAAGTAAGAAATGCAAGCTATTTCTTGTCCAAGGTGGAACACCCAACCCAAACTCCCTCAAAAATAACTCTTATGCCTCCCCACAACTCTTATGCCTCCCCACAAAATATCCCCATAGTCTTCTCCTACACCACACCTAGGCAATCTACCCAACCAACCAACAAACATACCAAACATTCAAAAACATTCACATAAGCACAATACAAAAAGAAAACCTTTTTACAAGAGTCAAGCTCCTACCTCTCCATGATAGAGCTTGATCCAAAAGTTCAACAACAAGCTTCTTCAAATCCAAATAGTCCCAACCACCAACAAATCCACAAGCATTCAAAATTCTCTAACTCTCTCCAATTTCAAGAGCACCAGACTAGCATGAAGTAACCCCCAAAACAATAAAATAATTTAAATAAATAGAAAAGGGAGAGAGGAGGATGAGGTGGCTCCATGTAGGATGCCACATCATTCATTCTCAACTCCACCTCACAAGCCAACTTAAAACTCCAAAGCACAATTAATAAGTGGACCGTGGATAAATGACATTTTAATTACACACACAATCCAAGCCCACACCCCAAGGACCAAAATTAATTTCATGTAAGAAGGTGCAATAAAAACTTACAACTTGTCTTCTCAAAATACATAATAAGGCCTAATTTTGACTCTCCAACCCATAGGTAGGGTTGGTGTAACAATTTAAGAGGTGTGGGACAAGTTTAACTTGTCCCACAAGCCTCCAAAATCAGCCCCTAAGGACAAATCCGAATTTCAAAAGGAAGGTGGAGTGTTTCACACTCAAGTTACTTACACATCACTTACAACACATAATCCAAGAGCCATCAACTCTAATAAATGCATTCTTTTGACCCATTTTAATTTATTTAACAACATGATTACTCACTAATCTAGACACAAATAAAATAAATAATAAAGGGGAAATACATCACTAAAAATCACATACTAAAATTAAAAAAAAGAAACTAAATAAAAGAATACGCGTAATCCCTTGGTCACATTTGAGGGTGATCCCCCCCATGGGAACTCCTAACAACAATACAAACATACACAACAACAAATACATGTTGCCATGGTGACCCTTGTTGAATTCATCTAGAATTCCAATGTGGTTGGTCTCCAATCCCCGATGTTTGTTGTGATATGTTTACTTGCAAAACGAAAATACCTCCTTCGGCCTTGTGGCAACATCAAATCATCCAAAATAAATATACATTATAACTCCAAATCATCTATATATAAATCAAAACATCATCAAGCAAGTAACAATATCATTTACAATTTCATCAATAACCATATGATCACAAGATTAGTTCAATTTTCTAGGTCTACTCAATATGATGAATAAAAATAACACATGTCACAAAACACACACACACATATATAACCATGTCAACATCATATCAACATCAATATAAAATGTCTCCAATACCACATGCATCATATATGAATCAAAATCAACAACAGTCCATGATCTCTAACATCTAACATCATACCAACTCAAAAGCTACAATAATGTCCATAAATATAGTCAACAGTATCATAATCAATATCAAAAGGTGTCGAAGGGAAGTGGGCACTACATCCCCCTCCCCTTAGACTCGACTTCCTCCTGGAAGTCACTGGAATAGGTGTGGAAACTGAACTTGTAGCAAAGTAGCATCCTCCCATGTAGCCGCAGTCTCATCATATCTGTCCCACTGCACTCGAACCTGGTCAATCTCTCTACCTCGAAGGCCCAGGGTCCTGTGCTCTATAATGTGAATGGGCTCCACCATCACCTGCCCCTGATCCTGCACCTACAATGAGGTCCAATCTAGCACATGAGAAGGATCTGCAATATATCTCCTAAGTACTGAAACATGAAACACATCATGGATGTGAGACAAGCTAGGTGGCAATGCTAGATGGTAGGCCAAAGGACTGATATGTTCCAAGATCTCAAAGGAGGCCATGAATATAGGAGATAACTTAGAACCTTTTCCATAACAGATGGGGCTCTTATGTGGCCTGAAACAAAGGAAAACCTTCATGCCCACATCAAAACTATGGTCGGTCCTATGCTGATCTGCATACTTCTTTTGTCTGTCCTGTGCCTCCTGCAGTCTCTATCTGATCATAACCACCTGCTGCTCCATGTCCTGCAATAAAGCTTGGCCCAAGAGAAACCATGTCCTCTAACCTGTCCCAACTAAGAGGTGTCCTGCACTCTCTACCATACAGTTCCTAGAAAGGAGCCATGCCTATCGAACTCTGAAAACTATTATTGTAGGAAAACTCCACCAAGTACAAATACTCCTCCCATCTCGACTGGTGATCCATAACATACATCCTAAGCATGTCCTCTAAGATCTGATTCACCCACTCAGTCTTTCCATCTGTCTCAGGGTGATATGCCATGCTGAAATTGATCTTCGTCCTGAGGGCATGCTGCATGGTAGTCCAAAAGTGGGAAGTATACAGAGGATCGTGGTCACAAATAATCTTCCATGGAATCCCATGCAATCTGAAAATCTCATCTAGATATACCCATGCCACTAGACTAGCTGTATAGGTGGTATTCACAGAGAAAAATGAGCCACTTTCGTCAATTTATCCACCGTGACCATGATGGCGTCGTGGTGGTATCTCGACATCGGTAGCCCAACAATGAAGTCCATGGAAATGGTGTCCCATTTCCATTCCGGTATAGCATGAGGAAAGAGAAGGCCAGCTGGATGTTGATGCTCGGCCTTCACTTTCTGACACTCTAAACAGTGTGACACAAACTGAGCCATGTCTCTATGAAGTCCCCTCCAATGATACAATTGTCTCAAAGTGGTGTGCATCTTCTTCACCCCGGGATGGGCTGAATAGGGTGCACGATGTGCCTCTGTCAAGATGTCCTGCCTCAAGCCTCCATCTCTGGGAACATAAATCTAGCCTCTGTGCCTGAGAAGGCCATCTACCTCTAATGAAAACCCATCAAACTTCCCCTCAAGGGGTCTCTGAGACTCGATCTCTGCTCTAGCTGCAATGTAGAAACTGTCATGAGGAAGCTGTTGTAGAATCCTACTCCACAAATCTGTGCTCACTGAGTGGCCATAACCACATGTCTCCTCCTACTAAGAGCGTCCGCAACCACATTCTCCTTCCCCTTCACATGCTCTATCTCCATATCATACTCACAAAGCAACTCCATCCAATGCCGCTGATGAGCGTTGAGATTGGGCTGCGTGAAGAGGTGGCGAAGACTCAAGTGATCAGTCCTGAGTGTGAATCTCTGGCCAAGAAGGAAGTGTCTCCATCAAACCAAGGCGTGCACAACTACCGCAAGCTCAAGATCATGAGTTGGATAATTGAGCTCATAATCTTTGTTTTTGCGAGACTCAAAAGCAACTACTCTGCCCTCCTGCATCAACACACCTCCAACTCCTGCCAAAGAAGCATCCGTGCATATGAAAAAACTCACCTTGTGGATCTGGCACTGCAAGAATAGGTGCACTGTCGTGAGGCATTCCTTCAGTGTCCTGAAGGCCTGCTCACATCTGTCTGACCAAAAAAACTTCTTCCCTTTCTGCTGAAGGGAAGTGATGGGGTGCGCAACCTGAGAGAAGTCCTGAACAAATCTCCTATAATATCCTACTAAACCCATGAAGCTGTGCACCTCTGTCACACTAGTGGGTGTTGGCCAATCCATAATAGCTTGAATCTTGGAAGGATCGACTGTGATACCTTCCCAGAAATGATGTGGCCCAAATACTGCACCTCTGTCTGAAAGAATGCACACTTCTCCAGGTTCCCGTAAAGCTACTGCTCACGAAGACACTGAAGAACCTGGTGAAGGTGCCCCTCGTGCTCCTCATGCGTACGTGAGTAAATCAAAATTTCATCAAGGAAGATGAGCATGAAGTGATCCAAGAATGTCCTGAACACCCCATTCATCAAGCTCATAAACACTGCGGGGGCATTCGTCAAACCAAAAGGCACCACTGTGAACTCGTAGTGGCCATATCTCGTATGGAAGGTGGTCTTATGAATGTCTACCTCCGTAATCCTCAGCTGATGATAACCTGACTTAAGGTCTATCTTGGAGAAAATTGTGGCCCCCTTCATCTGATCAAACAAATCATCAATGCATGGAAGGGGGTAACGATTCTTGATCGTTACTTTGTTCAGCTGGCGGTAATCAATACACAACCACAGAGATCCATCCTTCTTCTTTACAAATATCACTGGTGCACCCCAAGGGGATACACTAGGATGGATTAGTAATTTCTCCAAAAGGCCCTCTAGATGTAACTTGAGCTTTCAGAGCTCAGGGGTAGTCATCTGATAAGGTGCTCGTGAGATAGGCTCTACTCCCAGAACCAGATCTATGTGAAAATCTATCTCACGTGGGGGTGGTAACCCTGGTAGCTCCCCTGGAAAGACATCAGAAAACTCTCTCAAGATGGGATGGTCATCAAGCGATGGTCCACTAGACTCATCCTCTGATCGGTCACTAACTGTGACAACATACATCTGACAACCCCGTTGCACACACTGCTCAAGCTGCATGGTGGAGATGGTGAGAATGGAAATGGGTCTCCTAACCCCTACTATCACTGACTCAACTCCTAGATCATCTACACATGATATAATCTTATGGTAACAATCCACTCTGGCTCTGTGTGCAGACAACCAGTCCATGCCCAAGATGACTCCATATGAACCCAACGGAAGGATACGAAGATCTGAGGTAGTGGTGAAGGGTCCCAAATCCACTACACACTCCTTAACTAAGGAGTCTATAGAGATCTTGGCTCCAGAAGCCATCTCGACATCCCAACTAAGACCCTGCCTAACTGCCACCAGCCTGCATCACTCTACCAAAGATGGTGCAATAAAAGAATCAGAAGAACCAGAATCAAATAGAATGGAGGTAGGAACACCACCAATGCTACATGTCATCTCAATCATGGTACTCTGGTGCTCATCCTGGTGGTTCTCGACCACTACATAGATCTGATGACTGTGCCCCATGTCACCAACAGTAGGCTCTGAGATCTACATCTTACCCTTGTTACTAGGGTTCTGTGGGCACTCTCTCCAAAAATGTCCAGCAACACCACAACCATAACAACTACCCGGTCCTCTCCCATGAGTAGCAGCTCCAGCCGGTACTCTAGAGGTCTGTGTTGTGGATCCTGATGATCTGGCTATGGACTGCTGAGGTCTCTACTAATGAGCTCCTACTGACTGAGCTCTCGGTGCACCCTGTGTCCTAATGGGACCCCTAGAGGAGGCCCCATACTCCACCCCCTCTGTGCATCAAATCTCTGTGGAGGCCTATATGGTGGGTGGGTCTACTGCTGATGCTGCTGTGGCCTAAAAGATGACTGTGTTGAACCCTGTCCACCATGAGGAGGAGGAGCTGACCCCCTCGACCTGTTGTCCTGCATCTACTGGATGTGGCTCCGCACTCTGTCTCTAGCCTGTTTTGATTTTCCCTGAGTCTCCTCTGTTATATAGGCCTTCTCAATGGCCTCAGCTAATGTCTGTGGACAATGGATACGCACCGCACCACCCAAATCTACATTCATGCCCCAGATGAACCTATGGATCCATACCTGCTCATCCTGCATGTAGTCGACATACTGGAGTAGATCCAAAAATTGACTCTCATACTCAGCTACTGTCAAAGATGCCTGTCGGAGGTCATGAAACTCATCTATCCTCTACTGTATGAACCTCTGTGATAAGTACCTACTCCTGAACCACTCCTCAAAGAGCTCCCAGGTAACCATCTCTGAATCAATGTGGAGCTTCTACTCCTCAGTCCTCCACCAGACACCTGCTCCATCCCTCAGAAGATGGATCGCAACATGAGCTTTCATGTTGCTAGAACAAGGGCAGAGCTTGAAGCACCCGCTCAAGCTCACCAACCAGGCCTCTGCCTGAAATCCACCTGTGTCACCAGAATAATGAGATGGTCGTAGCTTCAGGATCTCCCTGATATGGTCTGCAGCTATAGTCTGGTGACCCCTAGGCCTCTCTGCATGCTCATCTCTAAGCCTAGGGCTCCGAGACCTATCCCTGTGTCTAGAAATCTGGTCTCCCTGTCCCCTCTGTGGTGACTCTACTCTGCCTGACTCCACATGGGAGTTCTCTCCTCTATGCTCCTCACTGTGTCGAGGAGATGCATGAGCCTCAATGGATGGCTCCCTATCATGTCTAGCTGACCATCCTCCTACGGACCCTCTGCGTAAAGTGGACATTAACATCCTGAAGCGTCTGTAAAATCTGAGGTAGGATGGCTGCTACAGTATGATCTGGAGGTGGCAAGTCTAGGTCTATGTGAAAGGACCCCTCATCTTGTCTGTGCCTCCTGCACAGACCAAGGTGAGAGTTAGTTCATTATTCTAGGTTTTATTCAGTTTTCCATGTTTACTAAAATATGCAATTTTCAAACAAAGTTGTTTTCTAGATTTAAAAGTGTGCTAGGTTTAATATTGCACTAGGTTTAGTGTTCATGTCTCAAGTTTTCTAGTGTGCCCAAGGGTCCAAGATTTGAACCCATGGCTCTGATACCAAGTGTAACACCTGCTAAAATGACCACTCGAGACCCAAGAACAACCTAGGTTTAGATAGAAAAATTATGGAATTTTTTTTTTTTTTGAAAAGTGTGACCACTACCAGGCTTCAAGCAACAGTTGTCACAACAAAGATTCAAAGTCAATTATAATTTAATAAATGAAATTTTCCCGTTGTAACAAACATTAGATCCACATTACAAAATTAATGAGTATAATTAATCCAAATATAGTTAAATTTCTCTTAGGTGTTAATTTAATAAATAATTAAATTAACACTATAGTTAAATATTCCTTAATTAATTTTAGAGGGTCAAAGGGGCCAAAGCAATTAAATGCCCAAGGTTTTTAATTTCACTAGGTCTAAACAATAACCAAGGTTCTTATTTACATGGGATAGAAAAACATTCTCTTATCCCATAACGTGACCCCTTAAAAAGGTCAACCCATGCTTTAGAGTTAAACATTTAAGTTAAAAAGGGGTAATTTCCCACTTACCCACTCTCAGACTCATCTTTGCACTTCAACCTGATTTTTCACATATTTAATGCACTTAAGGTTTCCTGAAAACATTTCCATTAGATAGGAAATTTCTTCCCCTTTCCAATGATATAAAGAAGTCCTCCTAACTCCTCATATTTCTTAAGTTACAGGCTGGCGGGCCTGGGGAGGAAATTTTTCCCAAAGGCGGGCCTGCGGGCCTGGGGAAGAAATTTTTCCCAAAGGCGGGCCTGCGGGCCTGGGGAAGAAAATTTTCCTGGGAAAGGTTTCGGGCCTGGTGGACCTGGGGAAGAAATTTTTCTTTGCAAAGGCAATTTTCATTTGTGCGCCCGCGAGCCCACGGCAGGGCTTCGCGCCAAGGGAAGAAAATTTTCCCAAGCCGCAAGGGACACGTGGCACGTTCTTAAGCCAATGGGAAAGGTGGGTCATCGGAGGTAATTTGGATTTTAACTCTTTTTGTTGAAAGGGAAAAAAGGTTTAAAAACATCCGCGCCTCCGCCGATGCCTAGAGATGCCACGTGTCATGCCCAAAAATTACAAGCGGGGAAGCAGACCATCGGGGAAAACTTAGAAATGTTGGATTTTGTGTTAAAAAGTGTGAAGGTTAAAAAAAACCCGCGCCTCCGCCGATGCCAAGCGAAGCCACGTGTCAGTCCAACAGTGACCTACATGAAAGTGGGCAGGTGGGGAAACTTAGGAGTTTTTGCCAATATTTTTCCAAAATTGATAAGGTCTAAAAAATCTTGCCTCTGTCGATGCCTAAAGAAGCCACGTGTCAGACCCTAGTTGGCTGCGGGGTGGCGGGCCATCGGGGAGACTTAAAATTTTCACCAATCTTTTTTTTTTTTTCAAAAAGAAAAGTTTGAAGGTGCGGGCCCGCGAACCCGCGGAAACTATTTTTTTTTTCCAAAGGAAAATTGGGCTTGCGGAGCCATGGGAGAACTTGTGAATTTTTCCTTTTTGCAAGAAGTGCCCTAAGTAATTTTTGGGCCCATGGATCCGATTTACAAAAATTTCCTTATTGACTGTTAGTTTTTTAAAACAAACCAAATGAGTAAAAACTTCAGAAGGCCATAACTTTTGACTGGAAGCTCAGATTTG
Source organism: Taxus chinensis (assembly GCA_019776745.2). Classification (NCBI taxonomy): domain Eukaryota; kingdom Viridiplantae; phylum Streptophyta; class Pinopsida; order Cupressales; family Taxaceae; genus Taxus; species Taxus chinensis. The sequence continues at coordinate 61,988 of JAHRHJ020003292.1, forward strand.
AGAAAATGAGGACTTTTTGGAAAGGGATCAAACTCCTCTTTGCATAGGAAACATAAAAATTCATTTTTGACAAACTTAAGTGGGTGAATTTTACAAAAACGTCTTTCCTGCCATTAAAATGTGAATTAAACTTTTTCAACTACCAGACTTGATTCGATCCGCCATTCTTTCTTCTTCAACATGCCAAACAAACATGGAGGATTGCACTTGAAAAATTCAAATGGATTTGCAAGGATTAATTGATTAATGGTTGAGATTTCAATGGAATTTCCTTTCTCTTTTCTGTGTAAAGGCATTTTTCTGCCTCTTAGCCGATTAATAAAGTTCTAAGTAAATTGCTTGAGCAATAAAAAACTATTTTGGGATGTGTTTTGATTATCCTTAGTTCAGTTTAAGTTTTCATTTTGTTTTTCATAGTTACAGGTTACTCTGTATATTTTTCTAACATTTATTGCAGGTTTAAAATAATCTAATAGAGATCCACGTATTTCAAACTGGATATTTATCTATTTCATTTACCATACTTTAAACATTTAAGTTCATTCCATTCTAAATTTACAATGTTCAACTTTCCTTCAATCAATATGTGAAAAGCAAGAATGTAATTCTATTTTCAAAACGTGCCCTTCAAATAATACAGAGGAATGTAATAATTTTAACACAGGCATTTCCAGCCTTCAACAGAGAGTTTACAATATACATACAACAACAATTTTTAAACAAGAGTAACACCATTTGATGAAAGGTGAATCAACATTCAATTAAATGAAATAATTCCTTTTACACTTCTTTTCTATTTGCCAAAATATGCCAAATAAATCTTTCTCATTCCTTTTTCACATACAAATACAACTTTCATATCCAAAAACAGAGCAGCTTTTCACTACAAATATTATTACAAAGTCATCCACTTAGAGTGGGAAATTTTACAATAAGGGAACCCAAGGAAAAATACAATATTTGTCTTCATACACAGCTCCAAGAAACAACAAGAGAGATCCACCATTTCATTTGATCACAACAAAAAAAAGGGGGAGAGGCAATGCTCTCCACCCAACCAATAATTCCAATGAAGAGGAGAAGTCATCCTCCTCATTGGCCCCCGAGCCCCAACCACATTACAATAGGAAATGGATTCAACTCATGGTAACAAAACAAGCTTCCACAACACAAAATATATTTCACAATCATATCACAATCCAAAATAAATTGCAGTTACAGTCACAAGAAGGACAGTAACAAAATATACAAGGCCTCATCACACAAAGGTCAAAAGAACAAGATCTATGGGGGAAAGCTTCTTATGCCTCCCAATGGGGAATGGGTTACCACCTTAAAAACCCACCAAAATATTCATCTCAAACCCCTACATACTCTTTTGCCTCCCCCAAGTACCTCTTTTGCCTCACCATTCTCTTATGTCTCCCCCAAAAGTAAGAAATGCAAGCTATTTCTTGTCCAAGGTGGAACACCCAACCCAAACTCCCTCCATAAATAACTCTTATGCCTCCCCAAAAAATATCCCCATAGTCTTCTCCTACACCACACCTAGGCAATCTACCCTACCAACCAACAAACATACCAAACATTCAAAAACATTCACATAAGCACAATACAGAAAGAAAAAATATTTTTACATGAGTCAAGCTCCTACCTCTCCATGATAGAGCTTGATCTAAAAGTTCAACTGCAAGCTTCTTCAAATCCAAATAGTCCCAAAGCACCAACAATTCCACAAGCATTCAAAATCCTCTAACTCTCTCCAATTTCAAGAGCACCAGACCAACATGAAGTAACCCCCCATGAAGTAACCCCCAAAACAACAAAAGAATTCGAATAAATAGAAAAGGGAGAGAGGAGGATGAGGTGGCTCCATGTAGGATGCCACATCACTCATCCTCAACTCCACCTCACAAGTCAACTTCAACTCCAAAGCATAATTAATAAGTGGGTGAATAAAATGACCTTTTACTTACACACACAATCCAAGTCCACACCCCAAGGACCAAAATTAATTTTATGCAAGAAGGTGCAATAAAAACTTACAACTTGTCTTCTCAAAATACATAATGAGGCCTAATTTTGACCCTCCAACCCATAGGTAGGGTTGGTGTAACAATTTAAGAGGTGTGGGACAAGTTTAACTTGTCCCACAAGCCTCCAAAATCAGTCCCTAAGGACAAATCCGAATTTCAAAAGGAAGGTGGAGTGTTTCACACTCCAAGGTTACTTACACATTACTTACAACACAAAAACCAAGAGCCATCAACTCTAATAAATGCATTTTTTTGACCCATTTTAATTTATTTAACAACATGATTACTCACTAATCTAGACACAAATGAAATAAATAATAAAGGGAAATACATCACTAAAAATCACATGGTAAAATTAAGGAAAAGAAACTAAATAAAAGAATACACATAACCCCTTGGTCACATTCGAAAGTGATTCCCCCCATGGGAACCCCTAACATCAATTCAAACAAACAAACATAACAAATACACGTTGCCATGGTGACCCTTGTTGAATTCATCTAGAATTCCAATGTGGTTGGTCTCCAATCCCCCGATGTTTGTTGTGACATGTTTACCTGCAAAACACAAATACCTCCTTCGGCCTTGTGGCCGCATCAAATCATCCAAAATAAATATAAAATATAACTCCAAAATAATGTATATATATAAATCAAAACATCATCAAGCAAGTAACAATATCATTTACAATTTCATCCATAGTCATATGATCACAAGATTAGTTCAATTTTATAGGTCTACTCACTATGGCAAAATAACACATGTCCAACAACACACACACACACACACACACACACACACACACACAGAGAGATATATATATAACGATGTCAACAACATCAGTATAAAATGTCTCCAATTATCCACATGCATCATATATGAATCAAAATCAACACCATGATCTCTAACATCTAACATCATACCAACTCAAAAGGTACACTAATGTTCATAAATATAGTCAACAATGTCATAATCAATATCAAAAGGTTTCGAAGGGAAGTGGGCACTACACAATCTATAAATAGCATGATGATAGAAAATAAACAGTAAATATTTTATCATAGCTAAAATGTTATTTAAGGAGTAAATGTCATTTAGTGTAGGTGGAAATTTTTTATTTTGCCACTATATATAAAAAAAATTGATGTCTCATATACATCTATAGCTACACCTTTGGGGGTCAATTTATAAAAGACTCTCATATTTTTCATAACAATGATGGTTTCCTACTGGTGGAAGCAGACCTAAATTTCCAAAAATGTCAATTTGCTACATTATTAGCATGTCAAGGATGATATATTACAATCTACTTTTTGTGGCCCCAAATTGATAGTGTACACGTGTTTGGGTACGATGGTACATAATTCCATAACTTTCATTTTATATGAAAAATATCCCTATCCTTCTCGACTACAACTATCTCTAGATGCCTCTTTAGAGCCGAGAGAGAGAAAAAATGTCAAAGTTTGATAGAAAATTTCTTGCAATCAATTACACCCATGAATTTTTCACGTAAACCCATAGCTAAGAATTTTGAAGCCACTAATCGTAATTGATGCAGTTTGATCAAGTCAAACTGCTACAAGAGGCTTACAAAATGCTTTTTCCAAACTATCAAGAAGAGTGCTTTCCCACAAACTGAAGGTTACAATCAATTTTCTAGTAGAAATACTAGAGGTTTGCAAAGGTTTATAGGAAATTCATTGTTCAAGGTTTGAACGGTGGTTCAAAATGAAAAAAAACTTTTTAGTTTTGGAAACATCCTAAAATTGAAAAATTAGGTAACAAGGCTCCTAGAGGAGTGTCGAAAAGAGCAAAAAAAATCAATCAAGGTCGATCTAAGCTTCGAAGTGACTCCTCACATAACAAGGAACATGGAAGAAACTAAACATCTCTTTTCTAGATTTACAAAAATTGCTTTGCAAGGCACAAAAAATCACGATTTATCTGTTTTAACAAGGGAGCGGTCAACATATTTATAGGGAGCTCGATTTCGACCTGTCAATAAAAAGGGTACTTTAGTAATATATTTTTGTTAGGAAGTTCCCTAGATCATCTCAAAGTGATGGTTTAAGTTCACTGTTGTCTCCCAAGGAATATATAATTCCGCAGGTTACGATATAATGTTTTATTGTTAAAAAAAATTATTTAAAACATCCAAATATATGTTAATCCTATGTTTATTTATTTTTTTCGTTGTAAATGAAAAAATAAATAAGAATAATTATGAAAGAAAAGAAGAGATGAACCATGCCTGGAAAAATTACTATTCGTAGTGCAAGAGGTTTTCTAGGCAGGTTTACCCGTATTCCACAAGGCTTCTACTCTCTTTTAGCATTCCATCAAATAGTTCGTGTGCATCCACAACCCCTCCATGACGAAAAATTATTTTACATTCTCATGACCTAAAAAAATCCATTTTAATAGCCAATGCTTAGATGGGTTGCCATGAACCATTTTGTTTCCATCATAAAATTTCCTCCTCCTCTTCCCCTAATTGCCCCTCCTCCATCAGAATAATATTGTGCCAATGGTGCAATGTGATCAATTTGTGAGGGAGGCTGATATCCAAAGGAAATTTTTTATCCATCTCTTTGGTTGACAGCGTAACTATAATAATGGATACATATCTCAGGGTCTCTAGCGGAAGAAGACCTTGCTCTAAAGGTTCCCATGTGTTAGTGATGACAATCAATACAGAAGTACTAATTTGATGCATATCAGGTATCCTTTTCTTTATCATTGATGTTATAGTCATGACCTTATTGATAGCTCTTCCCACACCTTTGATGATAACTTTGGGGGACCCTTTATCCTTCTAAAGTAATCTAGGCTACCTTGATATTACTGCATACATCTATTCAACCATCTTAACATTAACACCCACATGAAAAGATCTGAACATGGGTATGTCAATATCATCTTTAAATTTTATTTTTTTAAAACATAAGCTTTATAAATTTCCAACCATGAACAAAAAAATAAGAATCGAGGGGGGGAAGAATTGTTTTTTTTCTTACCATCATATGGCCACTTGAATTTCAATCTCTATTCACACACATACATGGGCTTTATTGTTCAAATTTGGTATAAACAAAATCTTCATGGTTTGAAACCCACCCATTTCATGCATGGCCACCAAAATCTCATCGTTTCCTCAAGAATTAGATATACATTTCCATTTTCCTTGAAAGTGACACACTTTTAGTCATACACTAAACCTTCAAGTCCAACACCCATAATCATAGTGACCATTTAATGCACCAAAAACATCCACAGTGAATCCATCTGGAGAGAGACAAGGAATGAGTTATGACATAAAATACTTGTTCTAATACAGACTCATAAATTGATCCGAATAAATTATTTTTTATATAGTAGAATAAGGAAATATTTTAGTTACAGATTTAACTCTATACATAGGGGTGTTTTTACCCAAAAGGGATATTGGTATTAGGATGGCTACTAGCAAAGATCTCTGGCTAACACAACCCCCCCTTTACGCTACCCTCGCTGCAACTATCCATTTTCTACTAAATTTACAATGTTAACTTGGTTTCACTGTGGTCAAAGCCTACAAAAATAAAATAATGTGCATGAATTATTATGCAAGGAAAGTGATAGGTTTGAATAACTGCTTAGGAAGGGAATTCCGTGCCTTGACCTATCAGGTAAACCTAGCCTTCACCTATGTGTTTCCGTTAACTTCAACCTACCCTCATCACTTCTCTACCAACGCAAGAAATGTCCAACCACTTCATAAAATATATACTTTTTTTACACACACACACACACACACACACACACACATATGTGTGTGTGTGTGTGTGTATGTATACATACATATAGGTATAATAAAATAAAACAAAATTTTCATGTTTTTATTGGTGTCCTTTCACTATCATTTGTCATTGTACAGAAACATATTCAAAACATAAAATATGCTATTTTGATTGGGTAGATTCATCCTAATATTATTTCATTTAGAAAATAAAATTACGGTAATTATTGACATCTTATTCAAAAAAAATCAAATTATAACACTTATTACTATAATAGTATACATACTAATATGGTTTTTTTCTCCTTCAAAGGTAAAGGGCCCTTTACGTATAGAAAAAATAGACAACTAAAATATGAAATAATAGATGAATTAAATTTTTGTACATATGATTAAACAAATTAAATATGTTATATGAGAGAAAACATTATATGAAAGAGAAATGGGGGGAGAGAGAGAGAGAGAACTAATTTATTACTAATATAGTTAATTCGAAATGATATTTTTGTAATTATAATTTCTAGTAACATACATAAAAGTAAATAAGACCTAATAATAACAAACGATTATTAGAATAGCTTGACATGTTACATTCAAATAATAAATAGAGAAAGCTTACCAAATCAAAATTGAATCTAGAATACCACATTAGCATGAAGAGTTCAAACACTAATTACCCATATTTGGATGTAGTGTATATTCCATATTTATCATTCTCCATGATACCAAAAATGAAACATGTTATTGGTATCATTGTTATAGGAGATACCAGAGGGTCCTTTATTAAACTAAATGATAAATCATATGATCAAACTCTTAGACATTGGGTAGAAATTAATATGCAAATAAGAGATAGACATTGGGTTAAAAGAATTGACTACAAGGGTTTAGCCTTTAGATTTCGGCGTTGCTTCCAAACCAGGCATCTCTTGGATGAGTGCGAGCACTCCAAGCATAAGGGAAAACCTGTGTGGTGGAAGGGAATTTATTCCAGAACATCTTATGCTTAAGCCACATTCAGATTTGATTGAGGAACCATATAACCCATCTCGAGTAAACACTCCCCCTATTCAAGAGAAGGAGCCACTTGTCTCTACTGGGATAGCTCAAGTTTCATCTACCCAAGAGCTCTTTATTAAATCTACAACAAATTGTTCTTTGACCCTCATTGAGGGTGACATTCCTATCAATTTTTTTTAATTCTTTCTTCTGATCTTTGTAGATGATGGTAATTAGGATTGGGTAGTGGTCTAAATGAGGAAGAAAGAGCATAATAAACTAAAACCCACCATCGTTGTGGACAAGGATTGAGTTATATCTTGCATTTTATTTTTATCACTTTATCTTGGCTAGGGACCTTCTATTTGTGGGTTGTTGTTCTACTGTAGACAAGTTGTCGTTTTGTTGTGGACTTGTGTTGTTGTTGGAAACTTCTTAGAAGTTTGGCTTCTTCTTTTTTTGATGTCATATTGTATATCTCAATTGTTAGATGTTTTTTCTTCTATACTCTCTTGTTGTATCTAATTTTTGACTATTTGTATGTATTGGGGTATGGCTCCCATCAAAAAACCATTTAACAATAGTAAAATAAATAAATTAGAAATCTTCAATATTATGTATTGATAATTGCACGGGCATAGAATTACATTAATAATATAGTTGGCATATAGTATAACCCCACTTAGAAATGAGGTGATTAAGGAAATTAATATTAAACCTCCACTTGAGAGAGGACAAAATTCATTAGTATGTTCATTTCCAAATTCTACTTTTATTGTTTTAACATGTACTTACATTCACAAGTGCCTTGATCTAAGATTGAATCCTACTATGGAAAGACATTCAAATGCTAGCAAAGCTTCAACATCATGTAAAAAGAGGATACAATACAAAGAAAATTAGTATGTGCCTTAACATATGTATGGATGGACCTCAAATCCTAATGATCACCTTCTTCTAATCTTAAAATGTCCCCAAATAATGCAAACTATAGGCATCCATAAGCGGTTCAAAAGACAAATCTTCTGGTCCTTGGTAAATAACTAACACAAACATCAATTATTGAATTTTCCAAAATAGAGAGTCATGGAGATAATCAATTACGTCATTTTATTACATGTGTGGGTCATCTAAGTGTCCTCATAAGAATCTATGAAGTTCATGATAATATAGCATTAGTGGAAAGTTTTCTATCATAGATAAAATGTGATTTATAGAAAAAATGTCACTTAGTGGAGGTGGAAAATTTTTATTGGGGAATACAAAGAAAAAATTGTTATCTCATATAAAGCTAAAGCTAGATGTTGAGTCAATCCACAAAATCTTCTCATGATTTTTCATAATAAGTATGTTTTCCTTGCATTGACAACTAAATAAAATGAACCAAAACCGAATGCTACTCATGAAAGACATGAAATGCTGAGCAAACTTATACCATTACTAAAATAAGGATAAAATACACATTATATTCCTTTCGATATGTATGGATGGAGATAAAATCCAAGAATCACCTTCCTCAAGTCCCGCAATAATGCCCCTAAACAATGCAAACTATAGTCATCTAGAAGTGGTTCTTAAGAGAAACCTTTTGGTAGGTAGGAGAAACAACAACACATACTTCAATGAGTAATTTTTCCAAAATAGAGGGTAATGGATATGAACAATTAGATCGTTTAATTCCAAGTGTGGGTCATCTAGCTTTTCCCATATGAATCTATAAATACAATGATGATAGAAAATCAACAACAAATATTTTCTCATAGCTAAAACGTGATTTAAGGAATAAATGTCATTTAGTGTAGGTGGAAAATTTTATTTGGCACTATAGATAAAATAAATTTGATGTCTCATATAAATCTATAGCTAAACCTTTGGGTCAATTTATAAAAGACTCTCATGTTTTTTTCGTAAGAATGATGGCTTCCACCTGGTGGAAGCAATCCCAATGTTCCAAAAATGTCAATTTGCTACATTATTAACATGTCAAGGATGATATGTTACAATCTACATTTCGTAGCCCCAAATTGATAGTACACGTGTTTGGGTATGATGGTACATAATACCATACTTTTCATTTTATACCACAAATATCCCTATCCTTCTCTACTACAACTATCTTTGGATGCCTCTTTAGAGCCGGGAGAGCGAAAAATTGTCCAAGTTTGATAGAAATTTTCTTGCAATCAATGACACCTATGAATTTTTCATATAAACCCGTAGCTAAGAATTACGTCAATCTATAAAATACTCTCACCTTTTCTCCCAACTCGTAATGGTTTTATCATGATGGCATCAAACACAACGTTACAAAAAGTAAAGCACGCAACTTAAAAAGCTATTTATGAAGCTTTCCTTCTAAAATAAATCACGCGTGTTAGTTTATATATAGAAAATCACGCGTCTCCAAATGAATACATGTATAAAATTTATTTATAAAAAGAGGATTACTTATAAAGCTTTGAGAAAAGGGCGAGGGATTAGAATACTTATAAAAGGAAGTTTATACTCTGTTGCCAATCAGACAAAGAGAAGCCAGGGACACAGGACTAACAAAAACGCTTTAAAGAGAGGAAGGAAACGAGGAGGAGATATGGAACATATTAATTTTAACTGAGAAGCAGAGTGTGTGTTTTATAATTTAGGTTTCTTGTTTGCTTATAATTTATTGGCCTGTTCAGGTACTGAAGATGGGTAAAAATCATAAGGCAATTGGCATCGACCTCGGAACCACATACAACTGTGTTGGAGTATGGCAGCATGACAGGGTTGAAATTATTGTTAACTGATCAGGGAAACAGAAGCACTCCATCCATGGTTGCTTTCACTTCCAGGGAACAACTTGTGGGAGACGCCGCCTTGTTCCAGATCTCATGTAATTATCGTAACAGAGTGTATGATGTGAAAAGAATTATTGGGAGGCAATTCACGGATCCTTCAGTGGAGGCCGACAGGAAGCATCCCAATCTTTCACTGTCGTTAACGATTGATGGCAAACCCATGATTGAAGTTGATTACAGAGGCGAGAAGAAGCTGTTTTTGGCGGAGGAAATATCGTTAATGGTGCTGGCTAAAATGAAGAAGATCGCGGAGGAGTATTTAATGTGTGATGTGCATGTTAATCTAGTAGCTTGGACAGCTGTCTTGTCCTCACCCGATATAGCAGCATTTGTTTGGGTAGTGGCAACAAGCTATTCATTGGCCTAGAATATATCAATGAGATAGACATGTTTTTGATCATGTGAAATACATGTTACATAAAAACAATTGTTATTTAATATTGACTCCTTTTAGGTGACACCTCATAACAAATGTTGTTAATGGTTATTGAGTTGTCTTAACTCAGCTGTTCATTTGTATTAATCTCGGTCAACTTATTTTTAAAAAGAGTAGTATATAAGGGGGTCATTGGGTCATTTGTAACTTTTTTAGAGAAACTTGCAGTGTTAGCAAGGGCGCAGTGATAGCGTTGAAGATAGCAGTGGAGGAATATCAACAGGAGGATTAGGAGATTGTCGGAGCTCTACCAGTAAGAGGCAAGCAGTATTTGTATCTCTTGATTTGCTGAAGTTTAATATATTTCTCATCTGTTGTACTAGTTTTCACTACCGGGTTTTTCCAGGGACAATTGTCCGAAAATATTGTGTTCACCTCCACGAGGGACGATTTTTTATTTGAAATTTGTATTTGGGACAGTCAATCCATACATTTCATGCATGTTATTTTCACAATCCATTTGTCCAGTGATCAAATAATCTTACAAGGTAGGAGGTTAATAATCAGTAACTGTAATAGATTTTTCACATGGTATCAGAGCTAAGTTCGGGTAGAAGAGATTTACCCTAGGTGAAAGAAAGTGAGGGTTTATAAAACCCAGTTTAACCTCTTCAAAATTATTATTATTATTTTCTTTTAAGATGGCCTCAGCAGGTTTAAGAGATCAGGATAGATTGGATGGAGCCTCGAATTTTGGTGTCTGGAAAGCCAAAATTTCTCTATTGCTGGAAGAGAATGGTATCAAGGAATATGTAACCACTGTTGTACCTATACCTACAAATGCAACATAACTCTTAGCATATAAGAAGGAAGATGCCAAGGCGAGGAGGCTGATTCTTGATGGTGTCAAGGATCATATTGTTCCGCATATTGCAGAGTTAGATATAGCGAATACGATGTGGGATGCCATTATGAATCTGTACCAGAATGCTACCACTAACCGGAAGCTGATTCTCAGAGAAAAGTTGAGGAATACCCGGATGAATAAGGGAGAAGATGTCACAAGTTACCTCACTAGACTTAGACTTGTCAAGGATGAATTGGCAGTTGTTGGAGACAAACCAAATGATGACGAGCTAGTGAGAATAGCCCTAAATGGGTTTACTAAGCAGTGGGATGTCTTTGTTCAAGTCATCAATGGACGAGACACCTTATCAAGCTGGGATCGACTATGGAGTGATTTCACTTAGGAGGAGCTTAGACTAAGTCTTGTCAATGGAGCTAACAATAAGAGTCAGAAAAGTGAGGTGGAACAGGAAAATGTTGCCCTAGCGGGTAAAGGGAAAGCAAAGAAGGGGTCTAGTAAAGGATCAAATTCACAAGGTGAAAAGAAGAAGAAAGATTCTACGAAGATCAAGTGCTATGGCTGTCATGAGTTTGGCCACTATGTCAGCGATTGCCCAAAAAGGAAGAAGAATGAAAAGAAAGGCAAGAAGCAAGTTGCGGCTTCAACAAGTGCAGATGAGCTCTCTAGTAGAATAGAAGATGAGCTTGCACTCATAGCATGTATGGTTAGCTCAACTTCACAGAGTTTTTGGTACATAGATAGTGGGGCGTCATATCATATGATAGGAGTTAGAGAATACTTCTCTAGTTATAAGGAAGAGAGCACCAGAATCCAGATCTCTATGGGGAACATGTCCAAACTCAACTCAGTTGGGAAAGGGACTAGTCAGTTTCAGAGGGAGAGTGGTAAGATGATTCCCCTTCATGATGTGTTGCATGTTCCAAGCTTAGGGATGAATTTGATTTTTGTATTTGTCCTTCAGGACAAAGGGTACAATTTACTCTTTAGAGGGGCACATGTGTTGATCAAGCACAAGGATTGGAAATCACCCATAGCTATTGGAGTTAGGAGCGGTCGGCTTTATAGGCTACAGTTTGATATTCCGAAGGCACTCATGAGCAACAGTAATCTTAGAGATCAGGGAGAGATATGGCATAGAAGGATGGGCCATATCCATCATGGAGCCCTTAAATTACTTCATGAGACAGTGACAGGTGTTCCTGAGGTGAGCACAGAGCACGATCATGTATGTAAGGGATGTGTGTTGGGGAAGTCTTCTAAAGCATCTTTTCCAAGGAGTGACACCAGATCCAAGGGCGTTCTTGATCTAGTACATTCAGATGTATGTGGACCAATGTCGACGAAGTCTCTCAGAGGGTATGAGTACTTTGTTACTTTTATTGATGATTTCTCCAGGAAGACATGGATATACTTCTTGAATACCAAGGATGAGGTTTTTAGTCGCTTCCAAGAGTTCAAAGCTCTTGTGGAGAATTCGAAAGGAAGGAAGATAAAAGTTCTTCGGTCAGAAAATGGAGGTGAGTACAAAAGCAATGAGTTCCAGGAGTTTTGTACCAGAGAAGGAATCAAGAGAGAGTGGACTGTTCCTTACAATCCGCAATAGAATGGAGTTGCTGAGAGGAAGAATCGGTCTATAACGGAGGCATCAAGGGCTATGTTGCATGACTAGGATATACCCCGTTATCTATGGGTAGAGGCATGCAGTACAGCAGTATACATACAAAATAGAGTTCCACATAAGGTACTAGGGAAGATGACACCAGAGGAAGCATTCACTGGGAAGAAGCCAGATGTCAGTCACTTTAGGATCTTTGGGAGTTTGGCATATTGTCACATTCCTAAGGATACACGTACCAAGTTAGATCAGACTTCGGAGAGAGGGTACTTTGTGGGGTACAGTGAAACCTCAAAGGCATATCAGATATTCATTCCGGAGACCAGAAGGATTATTGTTCGACGTGATGTCAAGTTCATGGAGGACAAGGCATTTAGAAGGTCTAGAGATTTGCTAGTAGATGATCAAAGTGAGCAGCCAACAGAAGCTCCAAGGATCACTCAATCGAGTCAAGGGCAGCAAAGCTCGAGTACCGTTACTAGTACAAGCATAGAGTCAGAAGGAGAGAGTTTTCAAAGTATGGAGCAACAGGTGCAAGAAGAGATGCATCAAGAAGACATGGAGGTTGATATTTCATCCTCTACAGTTGGCAGCAAGAACCGTGAGGTTCAATAGACACAGAAGATTACTCAGGAGTTAGTGGGTACTCCTAGGAGGAGTAATAGACAATGGAAACCACCAGCCACGTATGATGACTATGTTGCATTAGTTAGTAAGTTGGTAGATAGTGAACCTTCTAGCTATCAGGAGGCTGCACAACATCAAGTGTGGCAAGATGCAATGGTTGAGGAGTATACTTCAATTATGCAGAATGATGTGTGGGAGGTAATGCCTAGACCAACAGATAGGGCAGTGGTTGGATCACACTGGATCTATAAGATCAAGCACGGTGCAGATGGTAGCATCAAGAAATATAAGGCAAGGTTCGTGGAAAAGGGGTTCTCTCAGAAAGAGGGAATAGACTACAAGGAGACATTTGCTCCAGTTGCCAGGTATACTTCTATATGAGCTGTAATCTCAATTTCAGCACAGATGGGATGGCAAATCCATCAAATGGATGTCAAGAAAGTGTTTCTTAATGGTGAGTTGAAAGAGGAGGTATACATAGAACAACCAGAAGGCTTTGTAGCACACAGCAAAGAGACCCACGTGTGTAGATTGAAGAGAGCATTGTACGGACTCAAGCAGGCTCCTAGAGCATGGTATGAGTGCATTGATAGTTACTTGCAAGAAATGGGCTTTGTGAAGAGTGAGGTAGATGCTAATCTCTACTACTTGGTAGTTGGAGGTGAGATTCTCATTCTTGTCCTATATGTAGATGGCTTGTTTCTTACAGGTTCACTGGGGCTCATAGAAGAATGTAAGAGGGATCTTGCAGCGGAGTTCGAGATGAAGGATTTGGGACTCATGCACTACTTTCTAGGCATGGAGGTATGGCAGAAAGATGGAGAGATTTTCCTTGGGCAAGGGAAATATTGCATGGAAATCTTGAAAAGGTTCAGGATGGAAGATTGCAAAGCCATGTCTACACCCATGATCATGAATTGGAGGAAGGTAGACACATCCAGGGAGAAGGATGTAGACCCCACCTTTTACAGGTAGTTGATTGGTTCTCGCATGTATTTGGTCAATACCAGGCCAGATATAGCTTTTGCAGTTAACTCTCTTAGTCAGTTCATGGTTGAGCCAAAGAGAGTGCATTGGACTGCGACAAAGCATGTGCTGCGTTATTTGCGAGGTACAATCGAGTATGGAATTAGATATGCTCGAGGTGAAGGAATCAGGTTGATGGGCTATATTGACGTAGATTGGGCAGGTAGTACAACGGACAAGAGGAGCACTTCAGGGTGTTGTTTCAGTTTGGGATCAAGAGTTGTATCTTGGTTCAGCAAGAAGTAGAGTCAGAGTACATAGCAGCTAGCATGGCAACATGTGAAGCTATATGGCTTCGGAAGTTGCTAGTAGCTTTGTTTGGTCAGAAGGTTGAGACTACGGTGATACACTACGACAATCAGAGTTGCATCAAGTTGACTAAGAATTTGGTGTTTCATGATAGGTCAAAACATATAGACATCAAGTATCACTTCATTAGAGATGGTGTACAGCGCGGGGTTGTTAAGCTACAGTTTGTACCTACAGATCAGCAGGTAGTAGACATTCTTACAAAGGCATTGGGGAAGGCAAAATTCATCTTCTTCAGAGAGATGTTGGGTGTCATGCAGAACAACTTCCTCACTAAGAGGGAGTGTTAATCTTAGTAGCTTGGATAGCTGTTTGTCCTCACCCGATATAGCAGCATTTGTTATGGGTAGTTTGGACAGCTATTTGTTCTAGCCTAGAATTTAGAAAAATAGTTGTTTTTGTCAAACAAATATTGTTAGGATAAAAACAATTGTTATTTAATATTGACTCCTTTTAGGTGACACCTCATAACCAAGGTTGTTAATGGTTATTGAGTTTTCTTAATCTCAGTCGTTCATTTGTATTAATCTCGGCCGTTGATTTTCAACGAGAGTAGTATATAAGGGGGTCATTGGGTCATTTGTAACAAGGAAGTTTTTAGAGAAACTTGCAGTGTTAGCAAGGGCGCAGTGATAGCGTTGAAGATAGCAGTGGAGGAATATCAGCAGGAGGATTAGGAGATTGTCAGAGCTCTGCCAGTAAGAGGCAAGCAGTATTTGTATCTCTTGATTTGCTGAAGTTTAATATATTTCTCATCTGTAGTACTGGTTTTCCCTACGGGGTTTTTCCAGGGACAATTGTCTGAAAATATTGTGTTCACCTTGTTGGGTATTTTTTATGTGTTTGTATTTGTGAAGTTACAGTTGTGTTATTTTCCAATATTTGTTGATCAAATAATCTTACAAGGTAGGAGGTTAATAATCAGTAACTATAATAGATTTTTCACAATGTGAAAGATGCGGTGGTCACCGTGCCTACTTATTTTAACGATGCACAGAAGAGGGCCATGAGAGAAGCTTGTAAAATTGCAAGACTTAACACCATGCACATCATCAACGAACCCACCGCTGCCGCAATAAGTTATGGATCCATAATGAAGGAGGAGAAGAAGAAAAAAAACATTGTCCTCTTCGACCTCGGGGGAGGCACCTTCGATGTTTCAGTTGTTAGGGTTCGGAGACATAAAATTGAGGTGAAAGCGGTCGAAGGGGACACGCATTTAGGAGGGGAAGATTTTAACAACAGGCTGCTCAATTATTGTGTTGGAATTTTTAACCACAAATACAAAATTGATATGAGATCGAGCGGCAAAGCTTTTCGTAGGCTTCATGCGGAGTGCGTGACGGTGAAAAGGAATTTGTCAACTGCAGTCGAGACTGTTATCGAGATTGACTGCCTCTATCAAAGAAACGATTTTCATGTCAAGATTAGTAGGGCCAAGTTCGAGGAGCTCAACGCCGCCCTGTTCCAAAAAAACCATTGGAATCCTCAAACAATTCTTTAAAGACGCCAATATGATTAAGGCATGGATGGCATGCTCACGGTGTCCGTGCAGGACATGAAGACGAAAGCAAGGAATCAGATTGTCATTAACTGTAATGAAAGCGAGACAAGGACGATCGGCAAAGAGGAAGTGGATCGATTGGTGGCCTGGGCACGGAGATTTCGAATGAAGGATGAAGTTGAGGAGGAACGCATCGTTGCCAAATATGAATTCCAGCGTTATATACGCAAGATGAAGATAAGGGTAAATGAGGCCCGGACTCGAGGAAATCTAGGGGAAAGCGTTGCCCAAGATATCATACTCACTCTGAATTCTTATCAGCAATGGTTGCAGAATCACTCTCCGTCTCCCTCTCCACACAAATTGCGACACAAATTCTGTGAATTGCAAGAGAAATGTGGCAATGCCTTGAAAAATGGCAGGGGGAAGTTTTGTAAATTACCAGATGTATGGAGAAGATTGCGAGACAAATTTGGTGAATTGCAAGACAAATGTGGCAATGCCTTGACAGATGGCAGGGTGAAGTTTTTTAAATCACCAGATCTATGGAGAAGATTGCGAGACAAATTCGGTGAATTGCAAGACAAATATGGCAATTTCTTGAAAAATGGCAAGGGGAAGTTTTTTGAATCCCCAGATCTATATGACCCTCTCATACCGCCCACTTTTTGTTGAGAGAATCTTTTATCATGTTGAATTTAATATAATAGAAGATCTTTTTCATCAAAAAAATTTGGGTTTTGATATATGATTCCAGTTTTTTTTTTTTTTTTGAGTTTTGATATATGGTAGGATATCATGATGATAGTTTGTAGTAAAAATGTCACGACACTTGATTGATAATGTACACAAATCTATATGGGCTGTTAGATGCTATTAGAGGTTTCAATTTTATGCTCAAGCATCCCAATCCATCTCAACTACATCAGTCAATGATTGTCTCTCAAGATCCTTGAGAGTTTAAAATTATCAAAATTTTATGGGAAAGTTCTCACAATTTCTAGAACCTACGAATGCTTCATCTAGAATAAGATTTGGGCATGTCAATCTATAAAATTCATTCTTGGTTCTCCCTAATCCTTATGATTTCTTGAAGTGGCAACAAACACAACAATGGAAAAAATATCAATGAGATAGGACATGAAGATCATGTGAAATGCATGCACATGGACAAAATTTACACTCTTAATGAAAAATGTGAAGAAATCTAAATAATCACAAACAAAATAACTCAAGAGAACATATGAAGACGGTCAACTTATACTCATAGAATAAAAATGAAAAATACATAAAGAAGTGTTATACACTAATTCTTACTTATTCTTATCCTTACTTAGAATTACACATTGTAATTAATTTCTGGACTAAATTTAGATATCACATCTCTTTTCGAACATATCTTGCAATTGCTAGTTTATCATACTAACAACAATTGATGGGAAACAATCGAAAGTACATTTTAAAGACCACGATTGAGTAAATCTTAACCAGGAAATTTACTAGTGAGCCTCCACGAGGGACGAGCAGAGATTGGAAATTTTCCAGGGACAGTCAATCCATACATTTCATGCATGTTAACCTCACCCTCCACAGTCCAGTGAAAACAATGTATCAGTTGAGCTAGTGTTAACTCAGTAACAAGAAGCCCCATTGGAATCCCAGGGCATCCCCTTCTTCCCGTTCCAAACGGAAGCAATTCGTAGTGCTGCCCTCTAAAGTCTATATTTTTCCCAATAAATCTCTCTGGTTTGAAGTGGTACGGATCGTCCCAAATGCTTTCATCTCTTCCAATGGCCCATATATTCACAAACAGCCTTGTTCTTGTAGGAATATGATATCCGCCCACATTGCAACCCTGAGTGGACTGATGTGGGACGAGCAACGGCCCTGGTGGATGCAATCGAAATGTCTCCTTCACTACACATCGCAGATATTCACAATTTTTTATATCGCTCTCTTTTAATAAACAATTTCTGTCCAATCCGACTACCGATTGAATTTCTTGTTGTGCTGTTGCCATCGCACAGGGGTTTCTCAGCAGCTCACGCATTGCCCATTCTACTGTGGTGGACGATGCTTCTACTCCACCAATTAACATATCCTGAAAAATGGTTCACATCAGAAAGTTATTGTTTGGACTAGCTACTATTATTCACGATAAGAGGTTAGCTACTCTATTCTTACCAAGATCATTGCTTTAATGTTGAGCCGCGTGACTTTCACTTCGGAAGAATGGCTGCCGGCCTCGGACATGTCGAGCATAATGTCGACAAGGTCTTTCACGCCACGTTCTTCCTCTGCTTTCTGGTTTCTGCGACTAATGTGCTCATCGATCACTTTCTCAGCAAACTCATCGTATATTTGGTGGAGGGATTTCATGCGACGGCGGAGGCCTTGCAAGTCTATGTATTTGAGAAGGGGAATGAAATCTGCGACAACAAAGGCGCCAGCGAGAGCCATCATCTCGCCCAGTATTTCCTTAAATTTTCGGCCTCCTCTCAATTCATGGTCGGAGAATGTTCTGCCGGCTGACATTATGGTAATAATATTAAGTGTGAGAGAGAAGAAGAATTTGCTGAGATCCACAAATCGAGCGCCTTGCTCGCTCTGTTTCCAAATGGAGCGTATCATGGCGGCCACCTCTTCCTCCCTCACCCATTTGAATGTCTCGGTTCTTTTGGGAGTGAGCAACTCGAGAGTGCAGAGCTTTTTCATTTGCCTCCAATAATCTCCATACGAGGCATATGCCACGTCTTTTCCGTCGTAGGCTAAGTAAATTCGAGCGGAAACAGTTGGCCTGTCGGTGAAGAGGCGATCATGAGTTTTGAGAAACTCTTTGGCCATGGCAGGAGAGGAGACCACAACGGTGGGGATGGAGCCGAGGCGAAGAAACATGACGGGGCCGTATTTCTTTGCGAGGGCTGCCAGAGACTGATGAGGGAGGTCTCCGAGCTGATGGAGATTCCCCAACAGAGGCCATGGACGTGGTCCAGGGGGCAACGTCCCATGCTCACCCGGACGCTTCTTAACAATTTTGTAGAGAATGAATACACAGGCGAGGAAAAGCGCGAGTCTCGTAGTGGGAGCTTTAACTAGAATATTGAGAGTAGGGGAATCCATATGGGCATCTGGTGTGTTTTGTAAAGGGGGTACGCGTGGGTATTTATAAAGAAGCATATCTAAGCAAAGAGTTGGGCTCGGGACCAAAAACGTGGAAAAATTGACCCACGAATTTTTCGGAGGACATTCGGCATTGTTTTACTTTAATGCTCCCACATTGTGAAATTGTCCGGCATTCATGTCAGACCTCAAAATATCTATAAGGGGGGTGCGTCTCCATGCTCACAGAGCGACCGCCTCCCCCAGGATGGGCACACCCCATCCGCGCAGGGTAGTGCACGAGGCGCTATCCAGGGAGCCAGAGGGACTCCCGGCCGAGGCAAACGGTTGGCCAGGCATGGGTTGGGGTTGACGACCTCGCATGCATGTGCTGACAGAAGATCTGGGCGAGTTGGGCGAGTTAAGCGCACAGGCTGAAAATGGGTGACCTCCCGGGAAGTTCCCGGTGGTGCACCAATATAACTCAGTTGGGCGAGTTAAGCGCGTAGGGCATAAATGGGTGACCTCCCGGGAAGTTCCCGGTGGCGCACCAATGCAACTCTTGAGGGCTATGGAGTGAGTAAGAGTTGTGCATGGGGAATATGAAAGGACCATGCTATGAGCCCAAGGATGTCTCAGAATCAAGGTTTAGCCGAGGCGGGTAGGTGAGCTAAGTTGGTTGCACTTAGGAACAGTGCAGGGTGTCTTGGAGCGAAGAACATACCCAATGTACGTGGTGCGAGTTGGGCAACTCATGTGGGCGATGCAGTGGCAGAGCGGGAGTTGGTTTGAAGCATGAAGACCTTGTACGATAGAGGCCTTGCGTTGAGAGTGCAGCGCATGCCTAAAGAGCCAGGTGAGCATGGCAGACAATACAGACCAACAGGGTGAACTCACAACCCCACCAAGTGGAGTGTGGAACACTTGGTGCACTGGACATTCAGAGGATGGGGTGTTCAGCAGACCTTGGAGATATACTCTACCCTTACGGAGTATGTCCATGCAGTGATGTGCATCGTGGATCAGCAGTGGGACTCCAAAGTTAAGTGACAGTGGACTTGGGGAGACCTTTAAGGTGGCAACGTCCTTAGAAGCAGAGTTCATGTGGGAAACAGCCAAGAGGCGTGATGGAGTGAGACTGGGATTCGGGGGTCGAAACGGAGGAGAAGTAACTCGGACGCGAGCGAGCCAAGTGTGGCGAGCTCCTCAACCTTGCAGAGGTTAAAACAGCGCAGATGAGTCGAGTGCTCACATAGATGTATCGGAGTGCGCCGGAAGCGCGGATGCGGAGTGGGTGCAGAAGCAGTGGCTGAGACTCAGTGAAGTGGACAGAGGTGGGTTCACATGGTGATGCGCGACATGGTGGGATGAGTCAAGGACATCATGGATACCGTTGCAGTGTGGTGAGCTGACAACGAAGGCAAAAGACTTGTGAAGTCAATGCGGTCTGGACGCAGACAGGTGTCTTGAAGAGTAGGCATGCCGATGTCAGTGGCCATGGCATCGGGGCGAGATCAGAGGATGGATCGAGCCGAGGGAAGAAGAGTACCTCACCTGCATGTGATGCGGTCTACCAGGATGGTGAGCTAGCAATGCTCCCCGAAGGGATCCTTGGTGTTGTGGACTTGGGTTACAGAGGTCAGCAGGTCGGGGTGAGTAGAGGCTCACACCCGGGAAGGACTCAGAGGAGGACTTCCCCCGTCGGTGCACGCGTAGGTGACCGGCGCGGCAACTCAGGCAGACTCATGGATGGATGACAGATAGGGGCATGTGATGTTCCTCAGTGGCCTTGTGCAGAACAATGGGATGTTCGAAAATGAGCCGGCCAGCGGCATAGAGTTGGGTCAGTGATGAGTCTTGGAGGCGTGAGTTGTGCATTCCCTCAAGTGAACTAAGAAGGCATATTAAGAGCTCCCGGCAGTTGTGAAGCAGTTGTATGGGCAGCTGTGAAGGGTGTTGGAAAGGTTCACTTATGCATAGTTGGAGATGCAGTTGGGGAATGGGTTGTGGAAGAATGGAGAAAGGCGTAGTCTGGGACTACTAGAGTAGCTTGATCCTCTAAGGTGAGTGAAAAAAGTAGTGTCTCAGTGTCGCACATTGGCTAGTGAATTCTGCTTTAAAGCTAGCCCCGTGACAGCTGGTATCAGAGCTTCATCAGAGCGAGAGAGTAAAGTGTGCTTGATACGTAGCGTGTCAGCTTATATCAGTGCCGTTGAGTTAATGTTGTACTTGATACTCAGAGTGATCAACTGGTGTCAGTGCATTTGAAGTGATGCTCTCTTTGGTACCTAGAGCACATTGAAGCAGTGCGTGGGATGTTGATTGAAGAACAGGGTGGCAGACTAGGGAGCCAATGCAATCAACATCATTGGTGATCAGATGGACAGGACACCAACGTGGTTGGGCGGAGTAGAAGTAGACTGGTGTGTGCTTGTGAAGCAGCATCAGATTGAAGTGCCCAACCTAATGTGCGGCTATGCAGAGTCGTACATGTTTGCGGGAGTTGGTTGTTGGACGAATCGGATCAGGAGATTCTTGTGAAGATTGGCAATCAACAGTGTTGGCGATCGGAAGGCGGGACACCAACATAACTGGATCAAGTGGAGCGGTTATGTTCCAGATAAGAAGAAGACTGGTGTGGGCCTGGGCAGCATCAGATCAGAGTGATCCAGCGGAGTATCAGGGCTAGTTGAGCCTTATTGATGTCACAGTGGTATGAATGAAAGACAGTGAACTTTCTCAGCTGTAGACCAGAGGGTTGATGAGGAAGGAGTCATGCAGTTGCGACGGTGGTCGGCATGGTGTTCAGTGATCAGGGTGTTGTAGACCC
Organism: Taxus chinensis; assembly: GCA_019776745.2. Classification (NCBI taxonomy): domain Eukaryota; kingdom Viridiplantae; phylum Streptophyta; class Pinopsida; order Cupressales; family Taxaceae; genus Taxus; species Taxus chinensis. The sequence goes on from JAHRHJ020003292.1 coordinate 83,895, forward strand.
ATGCAGGTGTCAAGAGTTGGCGCTTGTGCAATGCAAGTAAGCCAGTGCAGGTTGCTAGAGACTTCGTGGGAGAAGAAGGCCAGTGGTTGAACAGATCTCAGTTATGGAGGAGGCGACAGGGATGCATACAGGATGGGCTGGGTAAGTCACTTCAGTGGGCAATTCATGTGGAGGCTGGTGCAGAACTTACTCCTAGCAGTTTGGGTGAAGGGATAACACTTTGGTAGAGTCCAGGTGCAAGTGACAGAGTGACTCGAAAACTCGGTAGGTGTGAAAGCACTGAAGTAGCGCGACGACTCCCTAGAAGTTGTAGATGGGACTTGTACATTGTGGATGGCTGAATTGCAGTGTCTGTGATGTGATATCAAGTTGATACTCGAGCCATGAAGTGGAAAAAAGTGGCTCTCCCATGGCAGAATCACGGTAGGTGAATTTTGCGAAACCTTGGTATTTTAGGTTAGCAACGGTGGCAGTGGCTACATTCTGGATTGAAGCAAGAGTTGCACGTATTCAAAAGTGCTGGTTGGTTGAAAGTGGTGGTGAGTAGATCAGTCAAGTTGCAGTGAAATGAGGTATTCCTGGTGAAGAATTTGCCAGAAGATCAGCATCAGTGTCATAGTGGTGGTATGGTGTTGGTAGAAGTGCAGAACAAGGGCAGCATTTGCGGTGAAGTTAGGCCCCTAGATCATGTGGAGAATATCATGTGTTGCGTGTGGAAGCATGGTGTGACCAGTTTCAGCAGCAGTGAACACCTTGCAATGGTTCGTCAATCGGCATGGAGGTTAGCGGTTCTCCAAGTTTATGCAGTGAATGTTGTGCAAGAAGGGCTCAGAGCTTGGTAGGGCAGCTTGTACATCATGCAGAATTCCTAAGAGGTTATGGGAATTGTAGAAGGGGTATCCCATTAGGCATTGTGTTGGATGTTTGGTGAAGTGTAGTTTCAGAGGAAAGGAGCTACAACGATAGAAGTGTTAAGCATCTTGGCACTTTTTGTCCCGAGCACAGGGAGGTAGCACAGCGAGATGTTGAAGAGGACCTAAGTTGTGTTATGGTCAGCAGTGGCCGAAGTGTTCTGTGTGTATTTGCATGTGAGTATTGCAATTACATTTTGTCCAAGTGTTGTGAACACTTGCATCCTTTGCGCAGGCTTACGAAGTCTAGCATTGGCGCCGTGGGCGTCGCCACTTTTAAGTGGGGGAGAATATAACGCGGGTGCATCTACATGCTCACAGAGCGACTGCCTCCCCCAGGATGGGCAAAACCCATCCACGTAGGGTAGTGCACGAGGCGCTATCCAGGGAGCCAGAGGGGACTCCCGGCCGAGGGCAAACAGTTGGCCAGGCATAGGTTGGGGTTGACGACCTCACATGCATGTGCTGACAGAAGATCTGGGTGAGTTGGGTGAGTTAAGCGTGTAGGCTGAAAATGGGTGACTTCCTGGAAAGTTCCTGGTGGCACACCAATATAACTCCCAGTTGGGTGAGTTAAGCACGCAGGGCATAAATGGGGTGACCTCCCGGGAAGTTCCCAGTGGCGCACCGATGCAACTCTTGAGGGCTATGGAGTGAGTAAGAGTTGTGCATGGGGGGATATGAAAGGGACCATGCTATGAGCCAAAGTGATGTCTCAGAATCAAGGTTTAACTGAGGCAGGTTGGTGAGCAATGTTGGTTACACTTAGGAACAATGTAAGGTGTCTTGGAGTGAAGAACATACCCAATGTATGCAAAGCGAGTTGGGCAACTCATGTGGGTGATGCAGTGGAAAAGTGGGAGTTGGTTTGAAGCATGAAGACCTTGTACGATGGAGGCCTTGCGTTTGAGAGTGCGGCGCACAGCCCTAAAGAGCCAAGTGAGCATGGTAGACAATACAGACCAACAGGGGGAACTCACAACCCCAGCAAGTGGAGTGTGGAACACTTGGTGCACTGGACATTCAGAGGATGGGGTGTTCAGGAAACCTTGGAGATATACTCTACCCTTACGGAGTGTGTCCATGGAGTGATGTGCATCATGGATCAGTAGTGGGACTCCAAGTGTTAAGTGACAGTGGACTTGGGGAGACCTTTAAGGTGGCAACGTCCTTAGAAGCAGAGTTCATGTGGGAAAAAACCAAGAGGCGTGATGGAGTGAGACTGGGATTTAGAGGTCGAAACGGAGGAGAAATAACTCGAACGCGAGTGAGCCAAGGGTGGGCGAGCTCCTCAAACTTACAAAGGTTAAAAACATCGCAGATGAGTCGAGTGCTCACATAGATGTATTGGAAGTGCGCCGGAAGCGCGGATGCAGACTGGGTGCAGAAGCAGAGGCTGAGACTCAGTGAAGTGGATAGAGGATGGGTTCACATGGTGATGCGCGACATGGTGGGCTGAGTCAAGGACATCATGGATACCATTGCAGTGTGGTGAGCTGACAACGAAGGTAAAATACTTGTGAATTCAATGCGATCTGGACGTAGACGGGATGTCTCGAAGAGTAAGCACGCCAAATGTCAGTGGGCCATGGCATCGGGGCGAGATGAAGAGGATGGATCGAGCCAAGGGAAGCAGGAGTACCTCAGCCACATGTGATGCGGTCTACCAGGATTGTGAGCTAGTAGTGCTCCCTGTAGGGATCCTTGGTGTTGTGGACTTGGGTGACAGAGGTCAGTAGGTCAGGATGAGTAAAGGCTCACACCCAGGAAGGACTCAGTGGAGGACTTTCCCCATCGGTGCACGTATAGGTGCACCGGCGCGGCAACTCAGGCAGACTCAATGAATGGATGACAGATAGGGGCATGTGATGTTCCTCAATGGCCTTGTGCAGAACAGTGGGATGTTCGAAAGTGAGCTGGCCAGCGGCCTAGAGCTGGGTCAGTGATGAGTCTTGGAGGCATGAGTTATGCATTCCCTCAAGTGGACTAATAAGACATATTAAGAGCTCCCGGTGGTTGTATGGGCAGCCGTGGTATTCGGCGAGTGGTCTTCTGGAGCAGTTGTATGGGCTGCTGTGAAGGGTGTTGGAAAGGTTCACTTGTGCATAGTTGGAGATGCCAGTTGGGGAATGGGTTGTGGATGAGAATGGAGAAAGGCGTAGTCTAGGAATACTAGAGTAGCTTGATCCTCTAAGGCGAGTGAAAAAAGTAGTGTCTCAAGTGCTGCACATTGGCTAGTTTATTCTGCTTTAAAGCTAGCCCCGTGACAATATCAATATGAAGAATTTCTGAAGCTTTTTACATACAGAATATTATGTGTGTTTTGTTTCCTGTGGCTTATTAGTGGATACTCTCTACTCCTATTAGTCCAAAAAAAAAAAAAAAGATAAACGTGGCATCACTATTGCGCAAACATATGTGGGCCGATTTGGACGTTTGCAGCGTTTTCAACCATCTATATCTTAGTAATTAGCACATTGAAATTATTTGGAACATTTTTAACATTTTCTGGAAAAATGAGATTGTTTAAATTTTGTGGAAGACTGAAACTGACATTGACTTTGGCAAAAGGGATTCAAAGAATGATGATGTTTGTAGTTTCATTGAAGTTTTTGAGACCACAAAATTTTGCATGGGTTTTACATAAGCATTTTGTGGAGGAGTGAAAATGACATTATTTAAATTTTGTGGAAGAGTGAAAATTACATTGATTTTGGTGAAAGGGATTCAAAGAATGATGATGTTAGTAGTTTCATAGAGCACAAAATTTCTCCTAGGTTTTACATAGAGAATTAAATATGTTTTTTTTTTCTTTGTATATACGATGTGGCTTATTATTAAATATTATATACTCATTTGTATTAAGATATTTTTATATTTTTTTGGGGTAAAAGAAAACACAACTAATCACTACAAGATAATGGGTTTGGTATCAACATCTTTTTCACAATTTATTTGTGGATGTCTTATTCAAAATTGTGAATCCAAATTTGTGGACTCCACCCACAATTATTTTGTAAAAATATTAAATGTGACAAAATTTGTGACAAAATCCACACTAAAAATCATAGCGCAAATTCCATCTATTTCAATTGTAACATTTTTCACAATTCTAATATTGTCACATATCAACAATTCAAAAAATTGTAACATTTCTCACAAATTAAACAGTCTTTAAATCTAAAATTTTAAATTGCTGATACATATCACAACAACACTGCAAAAATTATAAGTAAATCAACATTTTTAATAGTGAATATTTAGATATTTGTGACATATAATTAGTTTGTTAGCAATATTATCATAGTCTACGTAGTAGTTTTCATTGTTAGACTAGTTGTTATTATCTATTCCATTATTCTTTTGTATAGTTTGTAACTACTCCACCTATTCCAAGGAGTCTTGTTTATTCACGTACCTATAAATATTGTATGACGTGGTTCCATTGTTTAATAGAATAATATAAGAGATATTCAATCTCTTTTTTCTCGCCACTATAAGCCCCTCGTAATCTGGTATCAGAGCGATCCAATACTCTAACCTATGTGTTTGAAGGAGAAGTCTGAACAACTGCGTAGAAGTCTCCAAAGCTTGTGTGAGAAGTTTTGCATGAGACGGGAGTAAAAAAAAAAAAATTAGTACTAGTTACTACGGCGTTGGAAAAACAACAAATTGATTTGGTTTTTTGCATGTGTGGTGAACTAGACTATTGCGTGTATGGTTTGAGATGGAAGTTTTGTTTTATTCTTTCTCCTGCTGTGAATTTCCAAACTTGCGTGGAGTTTTTTTAAGCCTGTAATTTATCTCTTGCTACTGGTATGATCTGGTTTCCTGCATGAAAACTAGAGAAGAGTTAGTAAGAGGATGGAGATGTCAAGTTTGAAGGCAATCTCCTCAACCATACAAACGTGGAGAGTGCTCTTGAGGGGTATGAAGGGTTAAGAGAGACCAGAGAAGATGCTGGGAGAGAAAAGAGAGGAAGAATGAGGAGAGACCATCAGATCACTCTGGCTAATGATCACTGGTGTTAGAATTTTCAGAGTTGGAAGGGAGACAAAGCTTCTTGATTAGTGCGTGGAAACAAAGGAAAGAGCCATATCAAAAATAGCTTGTTGTATGGATAGAGGGATATAGTAGCAGAGGAGTAGGAAGGATAATTTTGTTTGGGTGATCTCTTGTAGCTACAGAGGGGAAGTTTGATCATTTTTTTTAGGAAAACATCTGTCATTTTTAGGAGTAGAAATTTATCAAAAGGTTCTTGGTGGCTGGAAAGTGACCTTCCTCTAATCTATAGCTAGTCTAAGGAGACTGGTTCAAGTGAGTTAAAACATGAAAATCAACAAATTCTTACCTGCATGATATCCATGTCGATAGATACAAAAGAAGAAAAATTCTTTCTTCCATGTGATTCAATTCATTAGTGTTGCTCTAGATGTGAAGTACCTACATGCGCATAGGTGTTATGCTGAGCATTTACCTATCCCAAGGTTGTGGAACTTTACAGTCCAACATTGCCAGTATCACCTGAGTGAGACATTCTCAGCTTTTCACCAGGACATAAGAACTGATGGCATATCGTCTCGACGTGATAATTTAAAATATAATTTATCCCTAAGAAGGCCATCCATGTCGCAGGTGTAATGAAGACTCTGTCGACAATCAAGAAATTTTGTCTCTCAGAGCCAACTCAGAATGACAAGCGTGAATAACTTTCTTTCAGAGTTGCCACTGAAAGCCACAACATCGGAATGAGACTGTTGAACTACACAGTCTTAATGAGGCCATTGATAGCCGAAATTACAGATCACACGCATCATGCAAAATATTCCAGAAGCTCCAGGGGCATGTGGCCTTGAAACCTCTGTCATAAGAATAAGGCTCAATTGCATTTGATATTATCCACCCATAGTGAACTAGGGGGATTGCTGATAGTGATTGTTAAAGGCTCGATATAGATGATTCTTAAATGGAGATGGTAGTTGTCTACCTTCCTGATTCCACGAGTCCTTTGCCACGTGTCATAAAATATCTGATCTACCCCTAGGAAAATTTTCCTGATCTAGTGATATTAACCTTGCATGCTGTATGATGTCATTAATTGATACCTTGTCCAATCACACAAATACTAATCTATACAGTTTCATAGGATATTCCCATTAACAGCTCCAGCACAATGTTTGTATAACCTCTTGGCTACCTCCAAAATAGATTACTTGCCTCAACATAACTTATGGATTGATCAGCTTGATACCTGTCCCTCTTAGGTTGCTAATCAATTGATATTGATATTGTTTGAAGATCTGTATAATCCATGGTCAAGACCTGCCTCAAATTAATTGAATTTATTGTCCCTGATTTTAATATTTTAGGCATTCTTATTATCAAAAGCTTAACGTCCACTAGCTTATGCCACACCATAAGTAATTGGATCACTTAGAGATCTATAGGATTTAACAAAATAAAGTAAGCCTATTCAGGGTCTTATCATAGAGTATGTTAGGTTGATGCCATAAACAAAATACATTAGGATTCTTTACAACTATTGTATGCATGTTTTTTTGGAAAAGGGTAAACGTATGGGTCTGTTTTATCTCCATACTAGGACCTAAAATCATTCTTACAAAAAGGCCCTTAAGGAAGAATATGACATTGAAACATAAAAGAGAGAAACCCCGTTGGCAGCGAAACAAAAAAATCCATTAAGGCACGACCCAAATAGAACAACTTTACATTTAGTGAATATTTTTGACAATAACTGTTGCTTCCATAGTAGCAGCAATGGTGCTTCTGTTAAAGATAATAAGAAACATCTTAGATTTGCCTTGTTCCTCAAAATCTCCTTCCAATAATCTGTATTCGTTCCCTTTTTCACTGAAATCTGTTTGTTTCTCCTACACCATATTGTTTTGGGGAGGTGATCTTACAGGAGAAACATAATGATGAGGAGTGAGGGGTCTGTGGAGCACAGGAATGTAATTCTCAAAATGAATGTTCTCTAAAAATTCTATTTTTTGGAAGATCCTATCAACTTTGGAGAACATAGGGACAAAATGAGACATAAATTTTTCAAATACAAAAGAAATACCCTCTCAAGTTGGAGAATTTAGATCTACAAAAAGACTACTTGATTCAGAAGCATTTGAGGAAGTATGACAATCTTAAATGACAGGCTAATCAATTTCCACAATTGATAACTCTTTTCTTGATTTCTGATCTCCAACAACTTTCTAGATTCTTCTTCCTATAAATCCACCTAAAAACAACCCACTTGAGACCCAAGAACAACCTAGGATTAGATTGGAAAATTATGGAATAAATTTTTTTGTTTAAAGAGTCTACAACCAGGCTACAAGGTAACAACTACCACTAACAAGCTCCAGAACAATACAAGTCCACTAGAAGATACTTCTTTTAATTAACAATTATTATAGTCACAAGGTCCAAAAAATTAGGGTTAGAAGGTTCAATAAGGTTCAGAGGGTAATTCCTCAACATACCCACTCTCTAACAGGCTTAAAGATTAAAATTTATTTTTATAAAACTTATTGCATTCAAAATTCATCAAAATCATTTCCATTTGATAGGAAATTTCCTCACCTTTCCATTGATATAAATAAGTCCTCCTAACTCCTCATAAAACTCAAGTTATGGGCCGACGAGCCTTGGGGTGAAAATTTTCCCAAAGGAGTAGGCTTGCGGGCCTAGGGGAGGAATTTTTCCCCAAGCGTGGTCCTACAGAGTGTAGGAAGGTTTTTTCTCCTGAGAGGGATGCATGGGTCAGTGGTGAAAACATTCCACTTTTTGAATTTTGGATTAAAATGCACAAAGGCAAAACAAACCCGTGCCTCTGCCGACGCCCAACCACGCCATGCATCACACCCATATTGGCCGCTAGTCGGTGGTCTATCAGAGAAAGCTAGAACAATAGGCAACCAAAAGGAAAGAGGATAAAATGATAAATGCACTATGTGCCTCTGCCCTCGTCCAAGGCGGCCACATGGCAAGCCATCCATTGGTTGCGGGCTTCCAGGGCGGTGGAAAAAACTTTAAGATTTTCTCCCAACAAAAAATAAAAACAACAAAGAACCAACAACCTCTGCTCTTCCACGGTAACCTTGTGCTGCCATGTGGAAGCCCCTGATTGGCTGTGGGTAGGTGGGTCAGTGGGAAAAACTTGGAAATTTTTCCCAAAATTTTTTGAAACACAATAAGTAAAAAAGGTCCTGCTCTGCCGCCGATGCCTCGTGACGCCATGTGACATCACCTGATCGGTCGTAGGCTGGCAGGGTGGTGGGGAAAATATGGAAAATTTTCCCAAAAATTTTCCTAAGGATTTTAAGGGAAAAATTCAAGCTACGGGCTTGCCAAGGAAAGTTTTCCCAAAATTTCCCGCCAATTATAATCTACTAGAATATACTTTCCTTTTATTAATAATTATTATAGGTCATCAGGTCAAAAATTTCAGGGTTATGAAGTTTCAATTAGATTCAGAGGTGAAATTCCTGGAGTGGGTTGGTACACACTCTCTAACATGATTAAATATACAAGTTGATTTTTTCTGGGGGGTCAGCTTTGCCTTCATTTGAAAACATTCTCCTATAAAAACCTAGCTGATTTGCCATTGGATAGGTATACCTCAACTAGCCTAACAAATTACCAGTGACTGTGAAATTTGAACTCGCATACCCTTAAGCACTAGAGATTCAGATTACTGTTCAAGCCTGTGATTGTTGACGCACTAACAATAGCTATACTGATGTGTGACAGAGGAAGTGTTGATGCATTTGACTTCCCAAGTGTTGATGCACTGACAGAGGAAATGTCCAGACGCGCGACAGAGGAAGTGTTGACGCGTGACTTAGGCAGTGGTGACGCGCGACTTAGGCAGTGGTGACGCGCGACAGAGGAAGTGGTGATGCGTGACAGAAAAAGTGTTGACGCGTGACTTGGGCAGTCGTGACACGCGATAGAGGACATTTGTTGACACATGCTCAATAGAGGAAGTGTTGAAGTCGTGACTTAGGGACAGTGGTGATGCACTCCAGAAGAAGTGGTGACGTGGGAAAAGCAAGGAAGTGTTGACACGCGACTTGGGTAGTGGTGGCAAGAGACATTTGCAAGGACTGTTGACGCAGGGTGACAAAGGCCTGTTGACACGCTCCTACAACTAAAGGACATGTGGTGACGCCTAAACCATGCAAGGAAGGCGGGGTGACGCGCGTCACTAGAGGAAGTATTGACGCGCGTTACTTGGACATTTTGGTGAGGCGCGACAGAGGAGGTACATAGACATGTGATAGAGGCAGTAGCACCTTGCAACGACAAGTGGCAGCACCTTGCGTTGATGTGGCGACACAGATATTTTTTGATGGGAAAGCAGAGGTCGGAGGCTGCAGACCCGCGACTTGGAAGATTTTGCAAAAGTTCGCTACGTCAAAAAATGACAAAAGTGACCCATTGCTCTTCCAATAGACCTTAGTGACACGTGTCAATCAGGTCTGATTGATGCGTGAATCACTAAGGTCTATTGATGCGCGTCACTGCATTTTTTGACGCACTAAGTTAGCAAAATCTCCCGTTGTGCACGTATGCAGCCTTCAGTCACAGTGCTTGACAATCAGGCGAAATTTTTTCATACAACCCCCAAAAAATTTGCCTTCCCGCGAAACCGGTTCCGGGGATATTCGCCAGGTATTCTCCACCTCCGATTTCCAGGAGGTCTCTTAAAATGAACCCTGCAAGGAAGGAAAACTTCATAGGGCCATAAATTTTGATAAAGAGCTCAGTTTTGGGAAAACAAGGACTTTCTGGAAATCTCTGACACCCTCTTTGTATTGAGATCATTAATTTTGATTTTGATAAAGTTTAAGGGTCAATTTTAAGAAAATGTCCTCTACAGGATTTTAAAAGAAAACTGGTAAATTTTAACTTATAACGATTTGATTCAATTTGATCTCATTATCCTTCTCATAACATGTCCAAATAGACATGGAGGATTACTTTAAAATGAATGGATTTAGAGATGCATTTAGGGAAGGTAACCATTTTTCTTGGTTGATTTCAATTTTGAACATTTTTTACACCTTCTGACAGCAAAAAGACCATGTGAAAAGGGTTTGGGCCCGATTTTGCTAATGTTTAAATTGATATTTCCTTTAAGTTTTTTTGTCAATTTGATTTCATTGATATCATAGCATGCTATATTCAATTAATGTTTTAATGTTGATTATTGTATTATTTAGGTTTGAACTTGGCATTTTGATTAAGATATTTTCCATTTTTAAATTTACAAACGACAAGATCAGGAATTGGACAAGGGTATATCTGTCACTTTTTCATCATTCCAAGTATGATAGTTCATTTCTAATCCAAGTTATAATAGATTTAGTTGATAGGAAAAGAAAAGCTCATCTTCAAATGGCTTTAAAATGGTAAATTTTATTTCAATTTTTTTCATATATTTCAAAAGAAATAATGCAATATCTTTTCATACGTAGCATCATTTCCTTTCAGATGGAAATAGAGATTTCAATGATCATATTTAAACAATTCCAGATTTCAATGCAACAATTACAATGATTCCAAAAGAAACTTACAACTTGCAATTCTTTCTTTAATTATTGTATACAGGGAGAAAATACATTTTCTTTTCACGTTTCCATTCACTTTTCATAGAGATTTTGAATGCAATAACAAATTTCTAATTTCTTTCATTTTGAATGAAACATAACATAGTATAATATGTCCTTTACATTCTTTCACAAAATACAGACTATCATTCTTTCACATTCTTTTTAAAATAACTCTTGTCATTTCCAATCCACTTGAAACATACATCATTTTCCATTACAAATCACATTTACAATTCATCCACTTCAAAGTGGAAAAGGTTATAATGAGATATGAAATTTCACAAGGGATTGTCAAACTGTCTTTTCCTCAACTCCAGAACAACAACATGCATTATTTCCCATTCATCCAAATTTGATCACAACAGAAGTAGGGGAAAGGAAATGCTCTCCACCCAACCAAGAAATCCAATGAAGAGGAGAATCCATCCTTCTTCATTGGCCCCCGAGCCCCAACCAAAATGCAATAAAATATGTGATCCAACTCATGGCAACAAACAAGCTTCCACAAACACAGCTACAATCCTTCAACATTTTCACAATAAAAACACTAGTCCAAAACAGAATGTAGTTTTACAACTACATTAAAGACATGAAAACATTACTAAGGCTTCATCATGCAAGCCAAAGGAGCAAGAAACTATGGGGTAATTCTTCTTATGCCTCCCAATGGGAAATGGGTATCACCACCTGAAACAAACCACCAAAATATAGTAATACAAAACCCATGACATATCTTTATGCTTCCCCAAGTACCCCTTATTCCTGACATTTTCCTTATGCCTCCCCAACCTCTTATGGCACCCCGTAATGAGTAAAGAAATGCAAGCTATTTCTTTTAAGGTGGAACCCAAATCCCAAACTCCCTCCTCCTTATATCCCTAAAACACACTTGTGCCTCCCACAAAATAAACCCCATAGTCTTCTCCTACACCATTCCTAGGACATCTACCCAACAACCAACAAACATGCCAAAACATTCACACATTCACACATTTTCATAAAAAAAAACATATTCAAGAGCTAAGCTCCTACCTCTCCATGATGGAGTTGTTCCAAGTTTCAAAACAACAAGCTTTTCCCAATTCAAGCAATCCCAAAAATAATCCAAGCTCCAAGCATGCAACAATATCTCCAAATCCTTCCAAAATCAGCAAGAGCTCCAAAAAGCAAAGAAATAATTTCCCAAAAGGAATGAATTCTCACAAAGTGAAATTAACCAAGCAACCCAAAACAAGGCAAAGAATTTGAATTTTATAGAAGATGGAAGAGAAGAGGATGAGGTGGATCCATGTAGGATGCCACATCACACATCCTCAACCCCAACACCAAAAAGTCAACTTCATTCTCCAATGCATAATAAATAGGTGGGTGAATAATATGATAGTTTACTTACACACTCAAATCTAAGCCCACACCCCAAAGGACTGAAATTAAATCATGTAAGAAAAGTGCAATTAAAACTTACAATTTGCCTTCTCAAAAATGCATTATAAAAGGTCTAAATTTCAACCCTCCAACCATAGGTATGGTTGGTAAATGAATTTAAGAGGTATGGGACAAGTTTTAACTTGTCCCACAAGCCTCCAAAATCAGCTTCCAAGGACAAATTCGAATTTCCAAGAAGGTGGAGTGTTTCACACTCAAAAGTTAAACTTACACATCACTTACACAGGTCACTTACAAACACTTTAAATACAACAGCCAACAACTCTATTAATTACTTTCTTATGATCAATTTCTTTTATTTAATTAATACTTAACAATATGACTTACTCACAATAATTAATACCACATTTTAATAAATAAAGAAAGGGGTAAAAGCATCACAAAATAAACACATGCAACAATTAAACAAAAGGGTCAAAAATAAAATAAATACACATAATCCCTTGGTCACATTTAAAGGTGGTTCCCCCCTATGGGAATCCCTAATAAAATAACCACACAAAAAAATAAAAGTTGCCATGGTGACCTTGTTAAATTCATCTAGAATTCCAATGTGGTTGGTCTCCAATCCCCTGATGTTTGTTGTGATATTTTAACCTGCAAAACAGAAAATACCTCCTTCAGCCTCATGGCCATATTAGAACATTCAAAATAATATAAATAAAATTCACAAAATCATCTAGATATATGAATCACAACAACATCAAGAAATTTAACATTATCATTACAATTTTATTCAACAACTATATCATCATCATATAATATCCATTATCTAGGTCTACTCACAATATCCAAATATCACATGTCCAAACAACATCCATAATATAACCATGTCAAACAGTATATCATCATCAACATATAAAGTGTCTCTAATAATCATCATGCATCATAACTAAATCAAGATCAACAATAATCCATGATATGACATCTAACACCATACTAAATCAAAGTCCATAATAATGTCCATAATATGATCAGCAGTATCATGATCAATATCAAAAGGTGTCGAAGGGAAGTGGGCACTACACTTCCTCCCCTTAGTCTTGACTAAGCTCTATGGAAGTCACTTTGAAAGTAGGGTATTTAGTGAAAAAATACATTCTGTCCTTAAATTTGGTAAAGATAGTGATACATGTAAATTGCTAGATGAGTCTAAGACATATATGTCCCATTTGATCAAAAATCATCATTCAACAAAAAGTTGCCAGAAAGGATTTGATAACTATAAGTTCTGTAATGCAACATGCACTAGAAATTGGTCTGTCCTATGTCTGTCAAACTGATATTCAATCATTTAAGCTTCACATGAGATAGGATTTGTAACATATCTCCTAACAGATGATTTAAACATAGTGAAAAAACTATGTAAATGACTAAAATATGTATTAGCAATGCAAGACTTGTAATGGGGGCACAATATTCTTACAGATCTCGACAAAGATGATGTTTCAACAAAATATTAGCACTTAGATCCTGTTTCTAAATTACTGATGGCCATCTTAAGAATGGCCTGAATATCCCTGGACGACATTAAATTTGGTGTTGGTATCCAAATTTGATTCTCCTTTGCTGATCTGAGAAGCATCACATAGATTTGCATGTCACTGATGAGACTTAGTAGGATCATATTAGATTCATGTTGTATGCCATTGGTAGCTGGGGATATGGTCTAGCTGCACTTAGGTTTGTGGAGAAACCCAGATAACACTCCAATAGGATTGATCTATGTCCAGCTACTTTAGGTTGTCCTTGCAACCAAGGTAAGAGGACCTATTTTGTAACCTTGTAATGGTGAAGGAGATGAAGATATCCTTCTTTTCTTGAAATTATATGATGGAAATCTTGATGAAAACATGATTCAAAACCCTACAATCTGAACTCTCACAAGTTGTCACTTCTAAAAATAGGTGATATTGTTCTGAAACAAGGATTTAAGGTTACTAAAGACATTGGAAATCCTGATCTGCTATCATGCATATTGAAAAAGTAGAATTTGATTCATTTGTGGTATACAAATGCAAATCAAGGATGGTACTGATAGGATAATCTTGTTATTTGGAATGAATTTTGGTGGGGGATTGACAAGATAAATTGATTTTTACCAGATCTTTGAGAATCTTTACAAAACTTGAACAACTATCATGATGAAATGCTATCAAATAATTAAAATGTTCCTTCAACTTGAAGGAGTGCACAATGGAAGCCTAGGAATTTCATGGTTTCACACAATCCTCCCAGAACTTACCACAAAATGTTGAGGTAAATAACTCAATTAAACATAAAAGACCCCTTTCCTCAAGCCACCTAAAGATGCCACTAAAGGCTTACAACGTGACACAATCTCTATCAGTCAATCTGATTAGGTAAAGTGATTTTAAATTGTTTATCAATTATCAGATGAAGGCTCTTCTCATACATGAATTTGAAAATGCCACTAAAATATCAACATGGACAACAATCCTATGTGATTCTATAGACTTTCAATGTAATATTGCAACAAGAACAATGAAAAAATATCCACAAGCATTTGTGAAATATAACAGACACCATATCGCCTCTAAGAAACACTCAGATTTGGTTTAAAACTTGTTAGATTGGACAGCAGGGGAGAGTTACTTTGAACAATCTCTTGGTGTGATGGTATACACTTTTAACCAACTTCACATGCTAACATGAATCTTCCAATCACATGAGACATTAACTTGGTTTCTTTTGGTGGTTTCTCAAGAAAATGAGCTTTCTCTTAGAAAATTTCTCATGATTTTCAACCCCCTCCTCTTTTACAATTTTCAAGCATGCACCATTAACCCTATGCCACATTGGAGCCTTCATTCCCAAGCATAAAGAATATGCCATGTAGGATCAATTCTGTTACCACATTCGATCTTCATGATTCAATTGGGAAAATGACATCAAATTTAAAGACAAGCAATAATGTTGCCAGGTGTGCAAAAAGGATTAAATCATTAAAAGTGATTTGGATCATTGTTTTATCCTAGGGGCACCTTGTCAAGTATCATGAGTAGGCGTTTTTAATGCAAGCACTTATAATCCTTGATTTTTCATCATTTTCACCATTTTTACCTTTTTAAACTACCTCTAACTTTTTATTTTGTAATTTCACATTTTGCAGGCCTAAACAAAAAATACGTCAAAAATCACCTTTTAAACTTGGAAGAAATAAGTCATGAAATATGATGCCAATGCTCCCAGGCAGGCCAAGATGACAAAAATCATCAATAAGATTTGATGAAAAACAATGCTAACTTCATGATTTCCAAGAGTCTTGGAGCACCCATGGTGGGAAAACAGAGAAAAGTGACAAGCGAGCGTGGGAATCTACAGGTAACTCTTCCGCGTACCCGACCTCCCGAGGTCGTGCCGAGACAGCCGGTGGGGATGGAATATGCGTGGGATGCAGACAAACTAGTTAGGCAATCTAATGTCTTCAATACGCACTAGTGGAATTTGTGAATCTAAGGCAAAGAAGGCCCTTCTAACCTGAACTGGTGTGATAGATCGATCGGCAAGGATGACTGCTCGAAGGCTCCAATCAATATCGAGCTCTGGCGTGATTCGATCTATGGGTTGTGGAATACGTGGAAAATGACCTGGGATAGTTTCGTGTATGTCTCCAGATAAGGTCATATGGTGGGTAATGAATACAATCGACTCTACGGACGATTCTCTAGCCTATTCCAGAATTCTCTAGCTTTGTTAGCCACTATATCTAGTAAGGATAACTGTTCGATGATGGTGGGTGGAAGTGGAGTAGATCTGAATACTAATGTGCGTAGGCCAGTGTCTATGTCTGATTGACTTATGGATTCGTTAGGTTGTGGGATTTGTGGATCACAACCGTAGACTCTTGGTTGTTGCGGTCCTGCTATGGTCATGTACGAAATCAAGTCCTAATCCCTAGTATCCAATAATCATATGCTTTCTCAGCTTCTATATTTAGGATCAATAACTGTGTGATCTTCTCAGAGTACCTCACAGGCGTTCTTGCAACCTGGATTCTTAGGCTGGTATCTATGTCTGTGAGAGTGTCTCCTGCATCTGGCTGTGGGACCAAAGGATCACAACCAAAGGTTTGTTCTCTTTCGAACCCTTCTACAGTCATGTGAATGTTTGCCTAGGGTAATCTGTAGTTCGGTTGATTTGACCAAAACGTGTGTGCTTGGTCGTCTTCTATATTTAATCCCCTCAACTGAGAGCTGATCTGTTGTAAATCTGTTGTTGTTTGGAAGATTTGTATTCTAAGGTTCTGGTCTATGTCAACTATTGCTGTGACGAGATTGGGTTGAGGCACAATTGGCTCAAATACGTATTCCCTGGGCTCCCTAGGTCCCGTGATTGTCATACAAAACAATAATGTAAATCTAACTGCAACAAAGCAAATTTTAACTACGTGGAATAAATCTAGAACATATATATAATTTCTATTTTTGTATTTTCTGAGAAACTTTAAGAATTTAAGAAAGCAGCTATTTAAACGTATCTAGAATTTGACAACTAAGATAAAACTTAAAACAAACAAAATAACCGAGTGTAGTTATTTGTCTGTGTAATTTGTAGATCTATTCTAAATAATGAAATAACTTGCTAATCTATTTGCAAGAATCTCGATCCTACCTCAGAAGTGAGGAATGAATCATAGTTTCTCAGAAACTATCAATCCCCACAGCTTCCCTGGCAATATCGAAAGTAAACTTAACTGAAAAGAAGTGATTATCTACTCTATTTGATATATTTCTAACTTTAGAACTTTGAAAGCTAGAACCTGGATTCTGCAGAACAGTGGCGAATCCAATGGTGTGTGTGATCTTGTCCCCTCAGTGTGATCTCCTCGTTCTTTGTGTTCACGTGAATCCAGAAAAGCGTGTAATGCTAGCATCAACAGAAGTAGATATTGGGACAAAGGCAACTCAGAATGCAGACTGAATATAATGCGAGTAGGAGAGGGATAGCGCAAGAGTACAGAGCTTGGCTTATGCAATTCCTAGCGGGATTTATTGCGAGTCATGCAACATAAAGCGTCCAGAACCTGAAACTATCCTATTTTGAGGAGCAAAACCTGCAACTTTAATGGCTTCCTAAGCTATTCTACTCCAATGGATTGGATGAAATAACAACACTGCCTGCACAAGATGGATATGTGGCTTACCAACAGCTGAACAATGCTAACTAAACATGCAAAGAATTGAAACTATGGCTTCTAAGCAAAATAATAGACTGAACTATTGAAAATGAGAGCATGAAAGTGAATGAGGGGCAGACCATTTGTTTGAGCACAAGCCATTTATTTATAGCTTTTCATTCACCCAAAGATCAAAACCAAACTGAACTCTAAAACTATAAACAATGGCCAAACACTATTCCAGGGGACCAAAAACATAAATGCAAGCCCAAGTCGGCAAAAAAAGCTGGTGAATCGTTGATTTTTACGTGAGTCGCGTTAAAAACACTTTCTGGAAAATGCGTAAAGGACCGCCGCTCTGAGCAGGTTACAGGACCGCTGCCCTGATCAGGGCGGCGGTCACGAGACCGCCGCCCATGCAGGGCGGCGGTTTCGTCACTGAAGAGAAAAAGGCCAAGAAAAGAGGGGAAAAGGGAAAAACAAAGCACGCGGGGGCTAAGCGGGGCATGCGGGATGTTAACGCACACTTGGAGATCTTTTCCGGATCCCGAACACCTTGCGAGGAGACCTGTATCATCATTGGGGCACTTGTTACGTTGTTCCGGCAGTACAGTACCTTACAATTTTGGGTACGTACATATTGCCCCCTCGGAGAAGCGTTTTAGCCATGAAGAGGCGTAAAACGGTGGGTCCGAGTATGGCAGTCCCGAAATGGGAAGTTAGAAGTTATACCTGACACGTCTGTGTGTTGAAATGACGCCATCCAAAATTCCCGCTACCTGCAAAATGAAAAGAGAACTCAAGTGCAGATAGATACAATAGTTTGAAAATAAACGCTAAAATAACAGGGAATGAGAACGTACCATTTGTGCGGGGATAGGAACTTACCTCCATCAGCGCTCCAAACCTGTGAAAAAGTCATTTTAAAATGAAACAGAGTGCTATATATATGAAAGTGGGCCCATTTTCCTATTCATTTGCGCGAGTTGATTTGATTGATTTTGAGCTCTGGGACCCACGGTGACGGTTTCTTGCGTGAGTAGAGTCAAAACGTCCGTGACGAGATAGTGATCATGCCTCCACGTGCGGAACATCGACCCGCGAGATCACAGGTTAGTTTTCTTCAGTTTTTCCTTTTTCCCCCCTTAATTTTGAAATGTTAAAATCTTTGTCATGGGGGGGTCATTTTTGAAAATGCTAGTGTCAAAAGGTTCATCTAGGGGGGGCGCCTACTGGGTAGGCTTTGTTTTTAGGTAAAATGGGTTTTTTTAGTTTTTTAGGCTTTTTAGTTTAAAAACCCCGTGGGTTTTCGGACCACGACCGCCGCCCTGCCCCAGGGGATGGTTACATGACCGCCGATTTGTTCAGGGCGGCGGTTACACGACCGCCACCCTAATGATCCACACAGAATGCAAAAGCTATCCGTAGAACTGGGGTATTTTTAGCATTTCTACGGTATGCATACTCGGACTAACTTCTTTGTTTTGTGTGTTTTTGGCATGTGGCGAGGATGGTATCGACCCTTCGCATGAGCTAGCGGGGTACAGGAGTACTCGGAGCCTCTTCCAGGATGAGGAGCCAGAGTTAGCGGGCTATAGGACGGCTGAGCGCCTTATGAGGAGCCATTCTCGGTGAGACTGCGGCTGCTCCTCGGGACCCTGAGCCCTCTGATACATTCAGAGCGCCGGGTAGCCGTGAGTCCTAGGCATGGGCATGCACCTTCGGAGGGGTGCGTAGGGATTGAGAGGCCACTTGGCTCTCATAGATTTTGTATTATATATTCTTTTGTATATCACGGGCTCTTTGAGCGTTTTGACCATGCTTGGTGCATGATGGAATTGTATATAAACGTTGATCATTTATATATATGCATTTGTTTTGGATCAAAACTTGGCACTCATGTTTTCCTTTCTATTTCCAGTTTCCCTCATGTATACTACGATGTATGTTTATATGCTTTTTAGAATGTATGCAATGGAGAACAAATGATGCAAATGTTTGTTTCCTTTTGTGTATTTCATGATGCTGATGATGATGATGTAGATATAATGTGATTTTGAATCTTAGCTTCTGTAAGCAATTTTGGATACCTCATGTTTGTTTTGGCAAAGTGATGAATAAACCAGTATGATGAACAGATAAACTTGCCCCACTCCTAACTCCACGCAACTAGTAAGATGCGAGGGCTCATCACCAAGAGCAAGAAGGGCACAAGTTATGAAAATTGCTAAAATGTTAGTTATGAAAGACAGACAAAGCTTTGGTGGAACCAAATTGGAAGCTACAAGATTACTCTACCCGAGTGACTTCATAGTTTAGAATGCAACTTGCTTTGTGGTTTATCTAGACTTAGATCCGTAGATGGCCACATAGTAGACAAAATCTGGGTTTTTAGGATTTTAACTCTCTTAGAATTTTGAACATCTGATTCATTTATTTTTGACTCAAAGCTTCAAAGTTTGAATTGTTTGTGTATGACCATTTGCATTTATTTGTCAAGAGGACTCCCTACACTTTGCCCCATGCTACTAGTAAGAAGCGTGGGTTTATCACCGTGGGCAAGGCATAGGCGAGTAAGGGCATTTCCATCCTTTCCCAACCCTACGTCACTAGTAAGAGACGCAAGCTCATCACCAAAGGTTGGTGGGGCAAGGAAATGTGTAAAATTAAAATTTTCTGTTTGATCAACGTTTGACTTGTTTTCTTGAGTAAAATGTCAGTATGTGCTTATTTCCAAAGAGATATATATGGGATAGATGTGACACCATGAAGCTTCTAGAACAGACCATAGGCAAGACACCTATCCTAAGAAGAAATCAAAGTGAGAATAAACTTGCAGATCTTGGTATGGTTACCGTTAAGACTTTGTCATATCTAGCTTTATTTGATAAAATGATTCCGAGATAATTTGATGATATCATGAAAATGGAGAGGTATGATTAAAGAGTTTATGCCAACAACATCATGAGTTTGTAATGAATTGCTTTGAGAATAGATTCCTTGATCACAATTTGTGTAAGAAACAAGTGGACAAAATGATCCTAATCTGTATGAAAATGCAATGTAGATAGTTATATAAGTAGTGCTAGTTGCTCACGCGTAGAACGCTTGAGGTGCAGGGAATTGACTGTTTCACCAAATTCCTCACCTTCTAGCGTACTTAAGAGGTATGCACCGTTTTCATAGTCCTTCATGACTCGGTATGGTCCCAACCATTTAGGCCGGAATTTCCTTCCTTCGCCGGTCTCCTTGTTGATCCGGTTGTCTAGCCTTAGAACTAGATCACCTTTGTATATGTCGCGTTCATAGACCTTCTTGTTGTACTGCCGGCACATCCGGTCAGCATAGGCTCTGTGCCGCTGTTCAGCATCTAACCTAGTTTCATCTAGGCTTTCTAGTTGGGAAAGACGTGCTTCTCTGTAAGCGTCTTCATCCAAAATCCCTTGTAATGAAATGCGGAGACTGGGTATTTCAACCTCAAGTGGGAGAACTGCCTCTGCCCCGAACACTAGTGAGAAAGGAGTTGCTCCCGTTGGTGTTCTTATTGAGGTTCGGTGGGCCCACAAGGCCGGATATAACTTCAAATGCCAATCTCGTTTGTTTTCTTTCACAGTTTTAAGGAGAATAGGGATGGCTTTCAGTGTCTTGTTTGTCGCTTCAGCCTGTCCGTTGGCTTGAGGGTAATACAAGGAAGCCGTATGATGGCTTATCTTAAATTTATTGCATAGTTCGCGAAATTCTTCATTTTTAAAAGAAGTTCCATTATCGGAGATTATGATTTGTGGGATACCGTATCTACAAATGATTTGGTTCAAAATGAACTTGGCGATTACAGAACCAGGTACAGTAGTAAGAGGCATAGCCTCAATCCATTTGGTGAAATATTCGGTGGCCGTGATTATAAAATTATGGCCATCTGTAGATGAGGGAGAGAATTTCCCTATCAAATCTAGACCCCATGTAGAAAAGGGCCATGGAGTAGCGATTGGTTGTAGAGATTGTGCTGACATGTGAATCTTGTGGGAGAATTCTTGACACTTATGACATCTGCGTACAAACTCTACTGCATCGTGTTCTAGAGTGGGCCAGAAATAGCCCATTCGATGTATTTTTCGAGTGGTGGCATGGCCACCGAAGTGGCCTCCACACATTCCACTGTGAGATTCATGGAGAATCTTCTTGGATTCTTCTGTGTCGACACATCTTAGGAGCATTCCATCGAATGCTTTTCGGTAGAGTACTTGCTCTATGATGACGTATTTGGCTACAATAATACGTAACCACCTTCTTTGTTGTGGTGTAGCTCCTTCTGGGTATGTATGGTCCATGATATAATTAATGATATCAGTGTACCAGGGACACTCAGAGATAGAGGGTCGGGTTTCGATGTAGTATACGCACTCATCTGGAAAATCTAAATCTACTAAATCACCTCCATCTAATGGGTTATCAGCTAACCAATCCGCAATGATTTGTCCCTTAACTGACTTCTGATTTACAAATGTTAATTCGAATTCCCCCATTAAGGTTATAAAACGTCCAGCCTTTTTAGACAAGGACCCTTGTGTGAGGAAAGTTCGTAAATGGTCCGTTTTTACCATGACCCTTGTTTCTTGATTCAGCATATAGTGTCTTAAGCGTTTAGTAGCAAAGACTATGGCAAGGCATTCTCGTTCTGCCTGTGTATAACGTGTTTCATAGTCAAGTAATGTTCGACTAATGAAATAAATCACGCGTTCTCTCTTGTCATTGTCTTCTTGGGCCAACATACAGGCTAACGAGACATCGGTAGCTCGTGAATATAAAATTAACGGGCGATCTAGCTTAGGTGGCATTAGCGTAGGTGGTGATAACAGGAAACGCTTAACTGCATCAAAAGCTTCATTGCAGTCTTCGGTCCAATCAATGCTATAATCTTTCTTGAGTAAATTGTTGATTGGATGAATGGCGAAGCTTAAGTCCGGGATGAATCTCCGGATTGCACCCAGTTTTCCGAGAAATGACCTGATTCCAGATTCATTCGAAGGTGGGACCATTTCGAGGACAGCCCGAATTTTGGTTGGATCAACATCTATCCCTCGTGACGATATGATGTAACCTAGGAGCTTTCCTCCTGTTACACCAAAGACGCATTTCTCTGGATTTAGTGTGACTCCGTATTCTATTAGGCGTGAAAGAATGATACGGAGTACTTCTGGATGGTCACAACGCTTCTTGGCCTTAGCCAACAAGTCATCTACGTAGGATTCCATGATTTTATGAATTAAATCGTGGAATATATATGTCATAGCTCGCTGGTATGTAGCGCCAGTGTTCTTGAGACCAAATGGCATAACAACATAGCAATAGGTTCCCCAAGGAGTTATAAACGTGGTTTTAGCTTGGTCTTGTTCAGATATTCTGATTTGATTGTATCCCGAGAATCCATCCATGAGAGACAAGAGTTCAAATCCAGCTGTTGCATCAACAATGACATCTATGGATGGTAATGGGAAGTCGTCCTTAGGACATGCTTTGTTAATGTCTCAGAAATCTATGCAGATGCGTATCTTCCCATTCTTTTTGAGAACGGGAACGATATTAGATACCCATTGAGAGTAATCGACTGGTTTGATGAATCCTACTTGGAGGAGTTTTATTATTTCCTCTTTCACCATGAGAGCTACCTTGGGTTTCATGGGTCTTTATTTTTGTTTAACTGGTTTTGCATCAGATTTAGTGACGAGGTTGTGTACCACTGCAATGTGTGGTGCAACACCTGTCATTTCCTTATAATTAAATGCAAAAGCTTTCTGATGTTCTTTGAGGATCCGAGTGTGTATTTGTACTTCTTCTGATGTTAACGAGGACCCTAATTTCAAGATTTTTGGTTCATCCTCCGTTCCGATGTTAACATCAATTGTTTCTTCGATTAAAGAGGCATTACCTTCTTCAAACTCAGGTGGGGCTGGAGGTAAATCCAAATCGTCCCCACTTTCTACCGTGTATATGCTAGGTTCCATTATGGGATTTCCGAAGTAAGAAGATGAATGTGGGATTAAGGACAAATCTATCATATGATAGGAGAGATGTAGTGCCGCATAGGCGTTTAAGTAATCCAAAGTGGCCATATCACTATCAACATGGTCTAGGATAGTAGATTCATTTTTGTTTAAAAGAGAATTTGTCATTGTTTTTATCAATGGTTCATCACGAAGGGATACTATGAAACGGGTATCCTCTAACTTATTGCTTGGAGTAAAACGTGATGCGGAAGTTGCTATTGAATCAGCGAGAAGATTTTCTTCTCGCGGGATTGCTTCAATTGATATGAAGTCAAATTCCTTGCTTAAATCTAATACAGCTTTTTTGTAAAGCTGTAAGTGCTCGGCTTTGGTTTCATATATCTCAGAGACTTGGTTTGCTACCAATTGTGAGTCTCCTAATACTCTGATGTTATTAATACCAATCCTCTTGGCTAAAATGAGGCCAAGGAGGAGGGCATCGTATTCAGTGCCGTTGTTTGTACATTCGAAATTGAGTTTGAAGGAAAATGGTAGGACCTTTCCTTCAGGGGAAGTAAAGATTACACCAGCCCCCGATCCATAACGGCATTTAGCTCCATCAAAATGGAGAGTCCAATATTTAGCTGGGAATATGGATGTTGGGATATTTGTTGTGTTTGCGCATTCTACTTCCACCATACAGAGATCCTCTGCTGGAAGAGAACCAACACCTAGGGAATATCCCATGCCTACAGAATCAAATGGTAGGAACATTGGTAGATCTTGTTCTAGTAATTCAACGATGTTTACAGTAGTTCCTAATGATACTGTTTCTACAATGTTAGCCTTCATCTTTTGAGGCTGGGATTGTCTTGACTAGATTCATAGTCTCAAGATCCGTTGTAGGTACCAACTTCTCCTCTGGTTTTGCGTCAGTGGGTTTATTAAGTTGGTTTGTTGGAAGTTCAAATTCCGAGTGCACACCTGGTCTTTTCTTTAAGTCAGCTAGGTGTATATCGAAAGGTTTTGGATCACCTTTGGCTACAAACACCTTTCCTAGATGCAAGAATCTTACTTCTTGGAATAACGTAGAAGGGATTGCCTTCATTCGGTGTATCCATGGTCGGCCGAGGATCATATTATAATTAGTTTCCCGATCTATAATATAAAACTCAGTCAGGATTGTTTTGGGTCCTAAGGTGACCGGTAGTATTATAGTTCCAATCGAAGTGGCTTTAAGGCTATCATAGCCTCTCAATGTATTTCGAGTGGTGGAACAGTTTGTTTCCCCATATCCTAATTTTTGAAGGAAAGAGAAGGGGATTATGTTAATTGCGGCCCCATCATCAACCATTGCTCGTTTTACGTAGTTATTATAAACCCATACTTGTAAGTGTAAGGCTGGATCACCTCGGCGTGCAATCTCAGCATCTGTAGGCATTTTACTTATTTCGAATATGAATTCGACATCCTTGTCCGGCTGCCCTGGAGGATGAACATCAAAGTCTACATGATTTACCTGTGTTTCAGGAGGTGGAGTGATGTTAATTAAATGACCTAAACCTAATGCTTCTAAAAGAGTAGCCCTGTGAGCAGGAGAGTTTTTTAGTAAGTCTAAAAATGAAATGTGCGAGAAGGTTTTTGTTAGGTCATTAATTAAATCATAGGCACCCACGGGTTTTTCTACTATTTGTTGACTCTTATCTGTTTCTGGCAGGTGACTTGGGCTTAGTTGAGAGAAATATTCTCGTGTTCTTGTTATAGCTTCGATAGGTAGTTCAGCGTCTAGTTCTACTAAACTGACTATCTTGGGTCTCGGCTGATTTCCTAATTGTGGCGCAACTGATGGATTTAGTGAAGTCGAGGCTTCATGATCATTGTTTCCCGTCATTGCACCCTTGTTCGTCCCAGTTGGATTTAGTCTGTTATTATCATGATTTGGGAGTGGATCGTTAAAGATCTTGAGGGGAGCATTCTGAGGGGAAACTGCCCCTGCGAGCGTGCTTGGTGGTGGTGACACGGGATCTGCCAAAAACAAATCTGTGAAGAACTGTCTTTGTTCTTCTGGCAAACGTTGCATGAATTTATTGTAGTCACGGCACGTTCTAGTATCATGACCTCGAATTTTGTGGAAACCACAATATGAATTGGGATTGTAATTCCTGGTTTGTTGGTTTGGTGTATATTGTGGCCTAAAACTCTGATCAAACTGTTGCCTATTAGGATTAAAGTTTTGCATTTGTTGTTTCTGGCTTTGATTTTGGTTTTGATAACCAAATGAGTTTTGGCTTGGCCCTTGTATGGGATTTCACCGTTGTTGTTGTTGTTGTGGATGGTTAAAATCCACTGTATTGATTGTCGGGGTAAAGTTGTTGTTTCGTTGGTTGTTTGTTTGTGATGGAGTATTGACAACATTTACCTTCTTGGGCTGGTCGGTTACTCCATCTGTTGTTACACCCCGATTTTTGTTAAGGATTTTAGGTCCTTGATTGACGTTTGGTAGTGGGATAATTTGTAGTGTTCTGATTGGGGGTGATTAACCTCCCGTTTGCTCCATATGTCTTACGACCACTATCAATTGCTGCTTGATCTATTCGAAGAGCACTCTCTAGTACTTCATCGTAAGTTCGTAATGGGAACTTCTGGACTTCTTCCTTCACTTCTCTGCTAAGAAAATGAAGGAATAAATCACATAGTTCCATTTGATCCATGTTTTGAGCACTTGCTGAGGAATAAAGGACTGTACGCCACCTTTGGATGAAATGGGCGACAGATTCGTTGTGTTCTTGTTTGATGTGTAAGAACTCCCTGATTCCTGTTCTTAACAGTTTGTTCATGTCAAATGCCTTAATGAACTCTGATACGAGTTGTTTAAATGAATGGATGGAAGCCTCAGGTATTCTATAATACCAATCAAGAGCGATGCCTTCCAAAGTTTTGGGGAATATTTTAGCAACAACCCCATCCCAAGGGAGTAGTTCTCGTATGGCTGTAGCGTAAGCTTTGATATGCGCATTTGGATCTCCCTCACCTTTGTACTTGGGTAAATCGGGAAGGGGTCTTGGAAGCATGACGCTTCGTATGGCGAAGTCTAAGGGCTCTTTCAAATATTCTGAATAAGTCCCTATCGCATAGGTTTCGACCATTGATGGTGGTTGCTGAGGGAGTGGTGGTGGGATGGGTTGTTGATATGGCGCAGCGTATGCATTGGTAGGGGCATAAGGAAACACCTGTGTTTGAGCAAGCATGCCGGGAGAGGAGAACATATCTCCTTGTGGTGATTTGGAGTACATGTTTAAGTATGACGGGGTATTGTCCAGGAATGGATTGTTTGATACTAGACCGGGAGGAATGGTGTTAGAGATGATGGGCCTAGTTGGCGTTTGTTGTGGATACTGAGGAGGCATGCCTAACGTGCCTACTCCTGTGAGGAGATCTACTTGGCTAGGATGGTGTGGAGGATTGGAACCCCCTGTTTGCATGAATTGAGAATTTTGACTTGCTTGGGCAAGTTCTAACCCTCTCACTTTTTCTACTAACGTTGAAATGACTTCATTTGGTGAAGTCACGATATTTTGCCTTGGTGGCGTTTGTTGTATACCTTGGTGTTGTATAGGCATGTGATATCCTGCTATGAACTGATCGCTATCTTGCCAAGTTTCTCTGAGAGTATTTCCTATATGCAATGGTATAGAGGTGTTTTCTTGAAAAGAGACCTCGGGTTGCGTTTGTAAACCTCCTACAGGTGGGTACATACCCCGAGAGCGTTGTTCACTCCTAGGATAACGTATTGACTGTTCATCATCTAAGACCAGGTATGGGTCTGATTGTCTACTAATTTGTGGTCTAAGTAGCATCTGAGGAGATGATCTAGATTCTCCGGTGAACGTCATATTATTCGAGCCTGAAGGCTCTGTTTGTTGTTTTTGAGGGGGTTGATCTAACTCCTCAGTTTGAAAAGATGAATTATATCTGATTCTTGGAGTTTGTGTTGACAACTGATTAGTTGAGTAGTTGTCACCCCATACTGAGAGTGAGGGTGATGATTGTCTATTCTGTTGGGCGTAGTATGCCTCAAGACCCAAGAGGGGTCTGCCATATGCATCGAATCCTGACATATTCGGGGGGTATATGAATACCCGCAGAATAATGGGAAGGAGCGAAGGTGAAAGCTAATGAGGAAGAGAAGATGAAAAGTAAACTAAACTTGAAAGAAAACGTAATACTATGACTCTGGAGAGAAAGTGAAACGTCAGCTTCACTAATTTTGTTTGTTTCACGTTGGGTTCACCAATTTTGTACGCCGGAAAAGTGACAAGCGAGCGTGGGAATCTACAGGTAACTCTTCCGCGTACCCGACCTCCCGAGGTCGTGCCGAGACAGCCGGTGGGGATGGAATATGCGTGGGATGCAGACAAACTAGTTAGGCAATCTAATGTCTTCAATACGCACTAGTGGAATTTGTGAATCTAAGGCAAAGAAGGCCCTTCTAACCTGAACTGGTGTGATAGATCGATCGGCAAGGATGACTGCTCGAAGGCTCCAATCAATATCGAGCTCTGGCGTGATTCGATCTATGGGTTGTGGAATACGTGGAAAATGACCTGGGATAGTTTCGTGTATGTCTCCAGATAAGGTCATATGGTGGGTAATGAATACAATCGACTCTACGGACGATTCTCTGGCCTAGTCCAGAATTCTCTAGCTTTGTTAGCCGCTATATCTAGTAAGGATAACTGTTCGACGATGGTGGGTGGAAGTGGGGTAGATCTGAATACTAATGTGCGTAGGCCAGTGTCTATGTCTGATTGACTTATGGATTCGTTAGGTTGTGGGATTTGTGGATCACAACCGTAGACTCTTGGTTGTTGCGGTCCTGCTATGGTCATGTACGAAATCAAGTCCTAATCCCTAGTATCCAATAATCATATGCTTTCTCAGCTTCTATATTTAGGATCAATAACTACGTGATCTTCTCAGAGTACCTCACAGGCGTTCTTGCAACCTGGATTCTTAGGCTGGTATCTATATCTAGAAGAGTGTCTCCTGCATCTGGCTGTGGGACCAAAGGATCACAACCAAAGGTTTGTTCTCTTTCGAACCCTTCTACAGTCATGTGTATGTTTGCCTAGGGTAATCTGTAGTTCGGTTGATTTGACCAAAACGTGTGTGCTTGGTCGTCTTCTATATTTAATCCCCTCAACTGAGAGCTGATCTGTCGTAAATCTGTTGTTGTTTGGAAGATTTGTATTCTAAGGTTCTGGTCTATGTCAACTATTGCTGTGACGAGATTGGGTTGAGGCACAATTGGCTCAAATACGTATTCCCTGGGCTCCCTAGGTCCCGTGATTGTCATACAAAACAATAATGTAAATCTAACTGCAACAAAGCAAATTTTAACTACGTGGAATAAATCTAGAACATATATATAATTTCTATTTTTGTATTTTCTGAGAAACCTTAAGAATTTAAGAAAGCAGCTATTTAAACGTATCTAGAATTTGACAACTAAGATAAAACTTAAAACAAACAAAATAACCGAGTGTAGTTATTTGTCTGTGCAATTTGTAGATCTATTCTAAATAATGAAATAACTGATCTTAATCTATTTGCCAGACTCTCGATCCTACCTCAGAAGTGAGGAATGAATCATAGTTTCTCAGAAACTATCAATCCCCACAGCTTCCCTGGCAATATCGAAAGTAAACTTAACTGAAAAGAAGTGATTATCTACTCTATTTGATATATTTCTAACTTTAGAACTTTGAAAGCTAGAACCTGGATTCTGCAGAACAGTGGCGAATCCAATGGTGTGTGTGATCTTGTCCCCTCAGTGTGATCTCCTCGTTCCTTCGTGTTCACGTGAATCCAGAAAAGCGTGTAATGCTAGCATCAACAGAAGTAGATATTGGGACAAAGGCAGCTCAGAATACAGACTGAATATAATGCGAGTAGGAGAGGGATAGCGCAAGAGTACAGAGCTTGGCTTATGCAATTCCTAGCGGGATTTATTGCGAGTCATGCAACATAAAGCGTCCAGAACCTGAAACTATCCTGTTTTGAGGAGCAAAACCTGCAACTTTAATGGCTTCCTAAGCTATTCTACTCCAATGGATTGGATGAAATAACAACACTGCTTGCACAAGATGGATATGTGGCTTACCAACAGCTGAACAATGCTAACTAAACATGCAAAGAATTGAAACTATGGCTTCTAAGCAAAATAATAGACTGAACTATTGAAAATGAGAGTATGAGAAGTGAATGAGGGGCAGACCATTTGTTTGAGCACAAGCCATTTATTTATAGCTTTTCATTCACCCAAAGATCAAAACCAAACTGAACTCTAAAACTATAAACAATGGCCAAACACTATTCCACGGGACCAAAAACATAAATGCAAGCCCAAGTCGGCAAAAAAAAGCTGGTGAATCGTTGATTTTTACGTGAGTCGCGTTAAAAATGCTTTCTGGAAAATGCGTAAAGGACCGCCGCTCTGAGCAGGGCGGCGGTTACAGGACCGCCGCCCTGATCAGGGCGGCGGTCACGAGACCGCCGCCCATGCAGGGCGGCGGTTTCGTCACTGAAGAGAAAAAGGCCAAGAAAAGAGGGGAAAAGGGAAAAACAAAGCACGTGGGGGCTAAGCGGGGCATGCGGGATGTTAACGCACACTTGGAGATCTTTTCCGGATCCTGAACACCTTGCGAGGAGACCTGTATCATCATTGGGGTATGTGTTACGTTGTTATGACGGTGCAGTACCCTACAATTTTTGGTGCACGTAACATGGTGCACCAAAATCTATAGACCCTAAACAAGCGTCCTAATACCAATGTTCATTCCACCAACTTCACTGTTGAAAAGGTTTAAACCATGGAAGGTGCCACATGTCTAGGGTCCGAGAAAGTTACTTTGGCCATTGAAAATTCCAAGCAAGGGCAGAGTGAGCGGAAAATTCCACATGTCTCAATGGCACTCTTTCAAAAATAAAATTCAAGGGCAAGTCCAAAAACAGGCACAGTCCCTCCATGTGTCCTAGGTTTTTAGAAAGTTGCTTAAAAAGTTTAAGTATAGAGAGGAGCTAGTGGAAGCCTCCATGTGTCTCCCTAGCAAATTTCTAAGGTCTTGTAGATGGATCTTAAAATGGATCCTCAAATGACAACCAGTACTCCTCATGTCCAAGGTCTGACAAATGCACCGACCACATGAAAAGAGTTCACTTGTCTGGGCCCCAATGGAATTTTCATTCCACGTAGTAACTAAGCACTCTACCATGTTGGCGTAACTCAAATTCAGCCACAAGAGGTGAATTTTCAGATCCATTCACATAGGCCCCTTCATGGACAATAATTGAGTTTAAGTGGGCCTTAGAGTTTCAAAATGCCCTGCTAAGCTGCATCCAATCAGAAAGGACCACATAGCTAAAGATGTTGAGATATAAATTGACAGGGAAAACACACCTATCAAATTGTAAATTTGTAGGTATCCATCATGCATTTTCCCCCAAAATAAATTTTTTATTTAAGGACAAAGAATTTAGAAATGATATAAGTCCCAAATGTGATCCACGACCATGGAGAAGGATCTTTCAACAACATACAAATCAAGAAAACTTTTCATGCATCTGCTCAAGGAAATAGAAAATACGACAGAGCCTACAGATTGAAGAATTTTTTGAAGAAAATGGGGTGGATCATAATTTTTGACAGATGGACACTTGAGAAAAAGTTTCATATCAATGATATGGTATTTATACCATTTTTCACTTCCAAGAATTTTAAAACTGAACTTGAATTAGAGCATTCTCCAGATCCTCAAGGATTCCCATAGCTACCCTTCTCACTCGAATTTATCCTTTCTCACTCTATTTCTTTATCCATAACTAATTTCTAATCACTCATCTTATGACCCTTCATATTCCAACATTAAACAATGAGGAATTTTACATATTTTCAAACATTTCATATGGATTAGTTTTACGTTCGGAGTTATTTCATACCTAGAGCCTATCGGTTTGGAAACCCTAAAGCACTCAGTCTAAAATTTTTTTGGGATTATGACAATCACATTTTGATTTTTAAGCCTTTACCTATTTCAAATTACATCCATTTTCTTCGACCATAATACAATAAGGAGAATTAAAATTTTGAACCATTATTACTTTCTTGAAATGAATCACTTACAATCTCTAAGAAATTAAATACATTCCAATAACTCCAAATCTATGACTAGACCAAATTGAAAGATAATACTTCTCATACATCCTAATGCTTCTCCATCAATACAACTTAAAGTTTACTTACGACATTTAGAATGGGACGTTTTAGTTATTGCTTAATACATATGATGGCTCACCATACTAATAATGTAGTAATTTTTTGAATATCTATAAATCAATATACATTATCTCTTAAAAACAATATCATAAAATATTACAATAACAAATTTAATCTTTTATAGAAAAAGTAATATGTATTATTGTATCTAAATGAAGTTATTTATTATATTTATTCAACTATTCGATGTAATTCACCCCCCCCCAACTTAAATTTGATATTAAATCTTTCAAATTAAAAATATATTAATATTAAATTTTTAATAAATATATTATTTGTTTGTAAATAGTCTGTCTTTCTAATAATGTATCTTCTTGATGGAGTCTGCAGATTGTTATTTAAAAAGTCTAGAAAAATACGTCAAGTTTTTCTAAATTGTTGAAAAACACAGTGTGTTTTTCAAGAATTTGGAAAAACACTTTGTACTTTTGAATAACAAAATTTATAGGAATTCACTGTAATTTTGTTGTTTGTTTGATGTTTTGTTGTTGTATGTTGTTGTTTTTGGTACTTCTCTAGGTAGAATGTTTTTCTGCTTTTCGGATTTAATGTAAAATCTTGTTCTTGAGCATCCCTTTGTTCCGGTGCAATTGTTAGATCTGACTTTTTGAGCCTTCTTGTACAAGGGTATAGTCCCTTTCAAAAAAATATTTACCTTAGCTCATGTTCACTTAGGTACTTTATTTACCTTTATCGTATTTATCCTAACCCACTTATGTGCGAGAATATTTTTTTTATCTATTTAAATATTAGGAAATATTATCTAGTCGTTAGGCATAGTTCTTTCCTTGATCTCTGGTATCAAATAGATCCTTGATGACTAGTTCTTTCCTAAATCTATGGACTTGACTAGTTCTTTCCTTGATTTATGGTTTGATCTATGAACTTGAATTATTCTTAGATTGTTATTCCTTTCCTATATATGATATATGATAATAATATATGATAATTTTACTCATTTGTTTGCAAAGGTTTTATGTAAAATTATTATGGCAAATTACTTTCATCTTATTGATCATGGTGTTTGATTAACATCTAATTCCTAGGCTTAATATGATATGGTTATCATTCCTTTTATGTTATCATAGTAGAAAATTGTTGTTGACATCTATCTGTAAGTTTCGTTTTATAAAATTTTTTTGTATATTCATATATTTGGGATTTATCCAAATTTTGTTGTTGCATGCATTTTCATGCAAAACATATCCTTCCATTGGATCCAAAAGGTGGAAAAACCCTAAGATCAATTGTATTATCGACCATTTCTAGAGACAGTGATTTTTAAGTACTTTTTGTTGTTACAGAGAAATGTACTGGTTCACCTTGGAATCTGCGTTAATCAGAGCAAAACCCAAAAGCTTCTAATAAATTCTTTACTTTTTTAAGGAACCTGTGTGATTTGAAATACATGTTTATCCTTTTGTATTGCAAATCATTCTTGGTATTTTCTTGACCAGTTATTTCCAATGAAATATTTCTTTCCTTTTTTGGCAGGGGTCTAAGGGTTGCTATCCACAGCTACCAATTCTGGAAATTCCGCAAACTGTTATTTTTTGGCACCAAAGTCATTATTGAATGTATTGAGCCATTATTATGGATTTCTATATATGGTATTTTAACTCTTATGTTTTGAAAATCTAATGTGGTGTTCTATTATCATCTAAGATCACGGCTTAGAAAATTCTTCTTGTCATTCCTTTCAATACATAACACACATATATGATCCATTTCCATATATGATTGATCTCACACACATTCTGATGTTCCTTTACATGAACCCATTGTACATTTTGCACAAATTTATAAGCAGACATCTTCTTCATCCATACATGTTTATTTGGGGTGGATATATGATCACTTGTGGCAACGACATAGACATTCCTTGAGAGAACTCTACAGGTATGGCTCCTCCACCATTCGATCTCTTGCTCCACTTTCTATACATTCTACATTGTAATGCTCTTTGTTTTGAGCATTTTTCTGTAGCAGGTGTAGTGTATCTCTCTTGTTGGTTGAGAGATTTTATATTTCTATTTTTGACATTTTTGGCATGTTGACATTCTCCTTATATGGAGCTATTCTAGTGAATCCCAATGTCATTAGTTTTTTATTTTTTATGACCGAGCAGTGGATTCAGACCATAGTGCACAAAAAACTTCTTCAGCATTATACGAGGTTTTTGAGTTGAGCTTCTTAGGATACCTTGCGGTGAGTTTTTACTCTCTTTACTTTGTTGTTACTGGTTTTCGATACCTTATATTGTCATTTTTCTCAATCATACATGAGCACCTCATCATGCCTAGTATATAGGACTTGTCGACACTAAATTTTTCCTCCGTAATTTCTATTTCATTAATGTATGTATTAGGAATAGGATGTTGTTAAGTATAATTAGTAGTAGCGTCTGATAGAAGATAACGGCGCTGCCAGTACGATGCTGCCAATAATGTATAGTACGGTAATAGTCAAAAGTACAATAGGAATGTTGTGGTAAAAAGTAAATATTTGTCGTAAGTGGTCCGGTAATGTTAAAATGTCAAAGTTGGGGTAAGTAGAGAAGTAGGGTCTACATGATTAGGAATTAGAAATATTATATTGGTAATAAGGACAAGGAGTGAGGTCATAAATATTTTGTGTATTTTATTTGTAAAAAGTCTAAAAATGTGGAACCCATGTGAAATGATAAGGTTTATCTTATCTTAAAAGATAAGCTTACATGTACAGATAAGAGTTAAGGTATGGAATATGATTCGTCAGAGTAGATTTCTTATCCTATCTTAGAGATAAGATGGATAAGCCTGGAAGTTCTATAAATAGAGAGGCCACCCCCCTCATTTAGCATAGAAGGAAGTAGTGAGAAATATTGTATGAGTAAGTGTGTAAAGGAAGCCATCATTTTGAAGGTGTGTTAAAGAAGCCATTAAGAGGTGTAATTGTGAAGTTTCTCCCATAGTTATTGTTGGAAGGCAAGTGAAGTCAGTAACACTTGAAGTACCTCATGGGTGAGATTGTAACAATTTCATGTTGATATTATAATTTACACTTATATTTCAGATTTATCATCATTCCTTCTTATCATAGTCTATGGTATTCTTGTGTTATGTTTGTTGTTGTGTTTCCAGATTACATCCACCAAACTAAAAGTTGTGCATTAGTAAATAATCATAGCACGAGGAGTTCCCGGTGAAGAATTATCATAGTGCCGGATTGGTGATGACATTTTGGTTCCGTTTCCGGGACCATTCCTCGTTGGTGGATTTTCTGGAGAGATATTCCCACTTAGTCAGAAAACATTTGGAGGGTAACCTTGTTTTTACTGTGCATAGTAGTTACCATGGTAAAGTCACTTTTTGCCGTGAATAGTATTTACCACAGTAAAGTCACTTTTTACCGTGAATAGTATTTACCACAGTAACTTCACTTTTTACTGTGAATAGTGTTTACCACAGTAAAGTCAGTTTTTACCGCAGTAAGTCAAGTTTTACCATAGTTTACCGTGGTCATTTCTATTTTCTATTATAGTGATTCCAATTATTTGTGCACATAAGTCTTGTTGATTGTACTTGTGGGTTGGTATTTCACTGTGGTTACTTTTGAAAATGGGGAAGATTCCTATTTTTTCAGCCCAATCTAATGAAGATGCTTCCTCTTTCATTCAAGAGTTTAAATGATCTTGTATTTGTAATGGCCTTATAAGAAGGGAACAATGGACTGAATTTTTTCCTACCTTTTTGGATGGTTCAGCCCTTAGGTGGTTTGAAACACTAGGTGATAATGTGAAAAACTCATGGGATTTATTAACTGAAAGTTTTCTTGAAGAATTTGGTGAACAACAGAAATATGCAGATCTCATGATCGATATCACAAAGCTATCCCAAGGAGAGAAGGAGAAGATAAGGGATTATCATGCTCATGTTCTAGAGCTAAGGAGGAAGCTCGATGCCCAGATCCGGAAGGAAGGATTAGCGGATGGGTTGATGAATGGCATGGATAATCTCCTCTGTAAGCACTTCATTCTTGGGATGAAGCCAGAGATCAGACAACGAGTGAAGTATGACCACCCAGCTACCATTGAACAAGCAAAGGAGATTGCAAGAAGGCAAGAAGAAAGCATGGAAGAGGAGCCCAAAGAAATTGTTGCTAAAGTAGAGCCTACACCAGCACCTTTGGTCCAGAATCCACAACCACTCTCGGTGAGCACAAATATTTCTCCTAGTACATCTACTGAGTATGAAGATCTGCTCAAGAAGATGGGTCAGTTAACTATTAATCTTCTTCAAGGAAAAGAATTTAGTTCTCAGGGAGGAGATAGAGGTCCAAAAAGAAATATTTCTGAAGTTGTATGTTATGGTTGTTATAAAAAGGGTCATTATAAGTATAATTGTCCAGATAGAGCTTCTACATCTGGTACAAGAGATAATGATAAAGGAAAAGCACCTGTGAATTCTTTTGATGTAGTAGATAAGAGCATAAATAATGAAGTAGATGTGTTTGTAACAAAAAGAAAGAAAGAAAAAGATAACCAAGATGGAAATGATCCTAAGAAGATGAAAGGAGAAACTAGTAAGAAACATAGGAGAAGAAAGTTGGGTGTGCAGGATTTTCTGATTTCACAGGGACAAGGACCATACTCCATCTTAGAAGATCTGTCCAAAAGGCCTGCAAATATTACATATGATCAACTCTTGGCTATGTCTTCTGAGAAGAGGCAGGAGCTTCGAAGTGAAGGAAGGAGATTGAGGTCCCTATTTTGGAGGCAGAGGTAGATCCCTACGCTCCACAAGCTGAGGTATTATGTAATGGTATTTCAATTCATGATGTCTTAGTTGATGGAGGTGCTGCAGTTAATGTAATGACCGAGTCTGTAATGAATATGTTGGGTTTAAAAATTGATCGCCCCTCAACACTTATGTTAAGGTCATTAAATAAGGGAAAAACTAAACCAGAAGGTGTAGTTTCAAATGTGGCAATATCTGTTATGGGTGTTGTATGTGTGGTAGACTTTCAGGTGATGAAAAATGGTACTGTTGCGTACCCAATGTTGTTGGGAAGACCATGGCTAAGGAGAGTTCATGCAAGAAACTACTGGAATGAAGGCTTCATGACACTTGGACGTGGTAGAGAGAGGGTGAAGATAAATGTGATCCCTCGGCATCATAAGGTAGAACCTGTGGATTCAAGTGATGAAACTGATGATTGGACATCCTCTGATTACTCTAGTACTAGTGAAGTGGACACAGAAGATGAAGAAAGTGAGGTTGATGTTTTGGTCATGGATATCCTTCCAGTCACACCGACTCATGAACCCATAAAATTATCTGAAGAAGAAATTGATGATCGTCTCCAACAAATAAAGATTGGTGATGCTGTGATGGAGAGTGAGAAGGAATCCTACCTCCAGCTCTTTCGAAGGTACATACACCTATTCACTTTTGATTACAAGGAACTCCATCAAGTAAGTTGGGTAGAACATTCTATTGAGCTGGTAGATGGTGCTAAGCCCATAAAGTAAATGCCATATAGAATGAATCCTAATTTTTCCAAGACTGTAAAAGAAGAAATAGATAAGTTGCTTGATGCAGGATTCATATTTGCTGTGGAGAATTCAGAATGGGTTTCTCCCATTGTGATCTCAATAAAAAAGAATGGGAAGCTACGCATTTGTGTTGATTATAGGAAGCTCAATAAGGCAACAAAGAAGGATCATTACCCTCTTCCATTCTCAGATCAGATCTTGGATGAAGTAGCTGGCCAGGAGTGCTATAGTTTTGCTGATGGATATAGCGGATACAACCAAGTTCGTATAGCAGAGAAAGATCAGCTGAAGACCACGTTCACCACTCCTTGGGGAACATTTTCTTATAGAGTTATGCCTTTTGGGTTGTGTAATGCTCCAGCAACGTTCCAGTGTTTGATGAATAGGGTGTTTGAACCCTACATTGGGAACTTCATCAGAGTATTTCTGGATGATTTTTGCATCTATGGGAGCAAGATGGACCACCTGCACCAGATGGAGACAACATTTCAAAGGTTAGATGAAGCACAAGCCTCACTAAACCCTACAAAGTGTGTCTTTGGATGTTCTAAAGGTGTTTTGTTAGGGCATGTTGTATCCAGAGATGGTATTGGTACTGATCCTGATAAAGTTTCAAAAATCAAAGAGTTACCATTTCCTATGAATAGAAGTAAGTTGAGATCATTTTTAGGCCATGTGGGTTACTATAGAAGGTTCATCAAGAATTTCTCAAAGATTGCACAGCCACTAACCCAGTTCTTGAAGAAGGATGTTACTTATGAACCAGGAAATAAGGCGCATGAAGCTTTTGAACAACTGAAGGAAGCCCTGGTGTCTTCACCTATTTTAAAGAATCCAGATTGGAGCAAGCCATTCATTGTGTATACTGATGCCTCAGATGCAGCACTAGGAAGTACTCTGAGCCAAAAGGATGAAAATGGGAATGATCATCCAGTT
The DNA here is from genome assembly GCA_019776745.2 of Taxus chinensis. Lineage (NCBI taxonomy): Eukaryota > Viridiplantae > Streptophyta > Pinopsida > Cupressales > Taxaceae > Taxus > Taxus chinensis. The sequence continues at coordinate 121,815 of JAHRHJ020003292.1, forward strand.
TACTTTGGGAGTAGACAAATGAGCAGTGCTGAGGTAAATTATACTGTAACTGAAAAAGAGGCTTTAGCTATCATTTTTGCTGTAAAGAAGTTTACAAATTACTTACTAGGGCAAAAATTTATAGTTGTAACATATCATCAGGCTCTAAAATATATTGTAAATAAGCCTAATCCATCAGGGAGGATACAAGATGGATAATTTTGTTACAAGAATTTGAATTTGATATTATAGATAGGCCAGGAAAGAAGCATGTCAATGCAGATGCACTCTCTCGAGCCTATGATGGTTTAGGTTCATCTTGTGATGATGATGATTTCCCAGATGCAACATTGTTATCCCTTGACACAATCCCTAGTGAATACATAGATATTTGGAATTATCTGAATGAATTCAAGTTTCCTGATGGTGCCAATGCAAAGACTAAGAGGAAGATTACTCAAGCCAGTCGTCCATATTCTATTCTGCATGGAGTATTATTTCGAATAGGACCTGATGGACAGTATAAGAGGGCAGTTGGACGTGATCAAGGGAAGGAGCTGATAGAAGAATTCCACAATGGTACATGTGGAGGACACTTCTCTGGACAACTTACAGCAAGAAGGATCTTGGATGCAGGTTATCACTGGCCCACTCTTTTTAGAGATTGTTATAATTATTGTAAGACATGTGATATTTGTCAAACACATGGTAACCGTAAGACTTCATCAGCTCCATTATGCCCTATTCTTCCACTTGGTCCCTTTGAAAAGTGGGGAATAGACATTGTAGGTCCACTTCCAACTACCCCATGCCAAAATAAGTATATTGTAGTTGCCACAGATTATTTAACCAAGTGGGTTGAAGCTAGGCCATTGAAAACAACTTCCATGGATGAAGTGGCAAGGTTCATATATGAACGCATTGTCACCAGATTTGGTTGTCCATTAGAAATTGTAACAGATCAAGGAAGCCACTTCATTAATGAGGTGGTAGAAGCCCTAGTCAATAAGTTTTCTATTAAGCACAGGAAGGCAACAACATACAAGCCAAGCACAAATGGACAGGTGGAACGAACAAATTTTGTGTTGTGTCAAATTCTAGCAAAAGATGCAGCCTTGCAGGTACATAAGTGGGATAAAAGGATTCATGCAGCATTGTGGGCATATAGGGCAACATCAAAGTCAGCAACAAGATACTCCCCATTTCAGTTGGCTTATGGCATTGATCCAGTTCTTCCTATTGAGTTTGATATTCCCACTGTGAGAGTTATGAAAAATGAAAGGATGGATGAAAGTGATTCAGTAAAAGAAAGGTTGGTACATCTTCATTTGCTAGAGGAAATGAGGGAAATAGCGAAGGATACAAGCTATAAGAAGAAAATGAAGCAGAAGGAATACTTTGATCAAAAGATCCGTTGGTCTCCATTTCATGTGAATGACTTGGTTCTAGTATATGATTCCAGATACAAAAAAAGAAGACAGAGAAAATTTCTTCCAAAATGGATGGGGCCCTACAAAATAGCAGCTGTGCATGAAAATGGTACATACCGACTGGAGGAATTGGATGGCACTCCCATTATGAAATGGGTCAACCACGACAAGTTGAAATATTTCCCAAGCACCAGACTAGTCTACTCCGAGGACGGAGTAGAAGCTAGGAAGGGGGAAGATGTCGACACTAAAATTTTCCTCCGTAATTTCTATTTCATTAATGTATGTATTAGGAATAGGATGTTGTTAAGTATAATTAGTAGTAGCATCTGATAGAAGATAATGGTGCTACCAGTACGATGCCGCCAATAATGTATAGTACGGTAATAGTCAAAAGTACAATAGGAATGTTGTGGTAAAAAGTAAATATTTGTCGTAAGTGGTCCGGTAATGTTAAAATGTCAAAGTTGGGGTAAGTAGAGAAGTAGGGTCTACATGATTAGGAATTAGAAATATTATATTGGTAATAAGGACAAGGAGTGAGGTCATAAATATTTTGTGTATTTTATTTGTAAAAAGTCTAAAAATGTGGAACCCATGTGAAATGATAAGGTTTATCTTATCTTAAAAGATAAGCTTACATGTACAGATAAGAGTTAAGGTATGGAATATGATTCGTCAGAGTAGATTTCTTATCCTATCTTAGAGATAAGATGGATAAGCCTGGAAGTTCTATAAATAGAGAGGCCACCCCCCTCATTTAGCATAGAAGGAAGTAGTGAGAAATATTGTATGAGTAAGTGTGTAAAGGAAGCCATCATTTTGAAGGTGTGTTAAAGAAGCCATTAAGAGGTGTAATTGTGAAGTTTCTCCCATAGTTATTGTTGGAAGGCAAGTGAAGTCAGTAACACTTGAAGTACCTCATGGGTGAGATTGTAACAATTTCATGTTGATATTATAATTTACACTGATATTTCAGATTTATCATCATTCCTTCTTATCATAGTCTATGGTATTCTTGTGTTATGTTTGTTGTTGTGTTTCCAGATTACATCCACCAAACTAAAAGCTGTGCATTAGTAAATAATCATAGCACGAGGAGTTCCCGGTGAAGAATTATCATAGTGTCGGATTGGTGTGTATGAATTTGACTCTTTCTTTGATGACTAGTTCTTTCCTTGATTTATGGCTTGATCTATGACCTTGATGGGTTCTTAGATTGTTATTCCTTGCATATATAAGCAAGGTCCATTCAAATTGTATTTCATTGAGTTCCATAATAATATATGATATTGCTGCTCATTTTTTTGCAAAGGTTTTATATAAAGTTATTTTGGTGAATTGCTTTCATCTTATTGATCGTGGTGTTTGATTAGCATCTGAGTTCTTGTCTTGATACGATCTAGTTATCGTTCCTTTTAGAAATAAATTGATGCATGAAATTTTTATATAAATGAGAGTTCATTTTTATCTTTAAATTCTATGATGATTTTTTACACCCAATTTTGATTAAAGGTTTGATGATATTTCTCTCACCATGAATTTTTTTAATTTTTATTTTAAATTATAATTTTTTAAATTAATTTTAATTGTTTTTTTAATTAATTTTAATTTTAAATTTTGAATATTTAATATTTATTAATTATAATTATTAGTTTTTATTATTTTTTAATTTTTATGAATTTTAATTTTTATTAATTTTCATTTCTAATTTTTTATTTTTCAAAATTAATTTTAAATTTTTTATTAATCTTAATTTTAATTGTTGTAAACAATAATAATATAAATAATAATAAATTTATTTTAATTTTTAATAATAATTTTTAATTCTATTTTAATTTTTTACGTCAAAAGGTGTTGCACCTATGAGAAAGAGCCTATGGTTGTTCACATCAAAATGCCCAAACCACATCAAAATCCCTGAATCATCGGTGGTCTTGACAATTGGTTGTATGTATGCGCTCTCCATGCCTGCTGTTAGGATTTTTTCACTATAATAATGTTTTTATCAGCAATATTTGTAGTAGAGAAGGAAGAGGTGCCCAGTCCATCCTCGCTTATAGGGGCTGCATCAATGGCGAGCATTCCATATCTAATGATTGGTCTTCTCGGCTCAATCATGGCATTTTCGGAATTCATTTTTGATTGAGGGTTCATCAGATGGGTGATATTCTTATATGGTTATCACATTTCATTGTATTTTATTTTCATCTCATCTCTCCTTATTGTTTTGGTCTGCTGGTCTCCTAGCGCTTGCATGGAGGCTTAAAACGGATCACCCTCATTTGTTTGATGTTATTTTTTTATTGTTTTTTGCAAATATCTTTCTTTATTTAGGGATAACTACTATTTATTTATTTTCTCTCTAGTTTTCCTCCATAAAATTTGTTTTTTAAATTAATGTCTCCTCTTTGTGGTAGGTATTTTATTTTGGTTAAAACAGGGAGACCGAATATGTGGAATCCTGATGCAACTAGGGCCTAAATATGGATAGCCAAATCTTCCTCATAGCTGTCTGAGAATGGTGCGAATTGTGGATCATGGCCGTGCAAGGTGAGTAAACATGTGCTAGAAGGGCTACGACCTTGGTTTGAATGGAGGAAGGGGAGGGATGGGAGACCAAACAACCGCCCTCCCACAAAAAATAGTACTCGTTAATGAAGGTGGGATCGCAACCTGCAGAGGCCACAACCCCAATGCAATTTTTTGTATATATTTTTTTAATTTCATATTTCCATTCATTTATGTTATTCTATTTTAGTTTTTTTTTGTTTCTTTTCTTTATTATAATGTTTTATTCTCTATCAAAATGTTATATTGTTAATTGTAAATAGTGCATCAGAACTATCACTTTTATATTTCATTAGGGTAAGGACATAAATATGGGTACTTATAGATATAGTTCTATATAAAATTTAAGAAATAAACCAATCTGATCCGTATATAATTCATTACTTTAGAGACTAAAGGCCCATATATACAAAGACATTATTTTAGGTACATTAACTTATATTCATGTATTTACAAATATTCTGAGTGATATCAACTAAAGTAGAGTAAGTTGGGAGTTATTATAATATGTGTAAAAGAAATCCATGTAACAAAGTAAGAGACCAAGAAAAACAATAGAGGATATGATAAGTTTTCAAAATAATTTTCACCTTATCTTCCTTGAAAAATCACAACACATAAACTTACTTTCATTACATTTATTGTTCATTCAAAGCATAACTCTCTATCAAATGATAGATATTTGTCCTGATTTAATAGTCTTTAACAATATTTTTTAATTATTATTTTATTTTATTTATTATTATTAATTTTTATTTAAATTTAGACAACCAATTATGATTTTGGCAACTATAGACTAGAAAAATTTACACGGAAAACAAGATACTTAACCAACCATGTCTTTTTCTTCATAGAAAATGATTGTATTTCCTTTAGAGTAAGAAACTAAATTTCCTTTATGACTTTATATTGAAAGAGTAATTTTCTAATACATCATTTTAAATATTCTAAAGATAAATTGCTAGAGTGACCAAATCAATATGCCCATAACATTAGTATCATCAATTTCCTTTCAATCTTAAGACTACATGGACACCATGAGAGCATGTTTATATATGCGGGTTTTTTCAATTCAAACAATAATTGTATAAAACTTATTTTATCTACTCACACAATATATACTAATATACAACTTCAATGCAAGGTTAATGTAATCCCTTAATAGGGAACCACATGCCATAAATTTGCAGGAAAACAACTTTCTTCTACCAGTAAGACTTCACCATGCAAGCTCCAAATCTGGAGGTGATATCTTTGACAAAATCATAAGTGATGTTGTAAAGCCCACAAAAATTGATGTTCTAAAACCACACTAAAAATTACTAATTAACTGGGAAGCTGCGACAATACTTTTTTAGTTATAATCTTGCAAGTGTGTCAAACCCTAATGTACGTTAATTTAGTCTTCACCAATAATTACTACATTATAAAGGATGGACCAAGTCAGAGATAAATTATTAAATATTCTTAGTTTATATTTATGGTCAAATTCATTACAATCAACTAGGGAGGTTCCCTGAATTAATTCACTAGGTTAAATGTTTTTCTCCTTCTTAAGTTAAAATTCAACCCATAATTAATAACCTTACACTTAGCTACTTTAGTTCCAATAACTTGAAAGGTTAATGTCCATTTAATTAACTACTAACACATCTAAGAGCTAAATAACTTAGCATACAAGGGTATTAGATGGCCCCATTCACCCATTTACACATACACAAACATTTTTATTTAAAACACACATAATTCATTCCTACCTAACAATTGTAGGGTTGATCCTCAACCCTTGGATCAATTTAATTGTGGCCACTAGATCCTAGGGTTTCATTCTAGCCCTAATTATCCTTATGAAAACTTATTAAACCTTTGATTTTCCCTAGCCTCTTCATTTGGTCACTTTTCTTTTTTTAAAATTGTAGGTTGAAGAAAAGGAATCCATGGGAGCAAGGAAAGGAAAAACCATGGAGTAATTTACAAGATCAAGCTTGTTTTAGTTTACATTGTGGATTTTTTTTGTTGTGTTGTCTTCCATTTGAAGATTGTAGAGGTTTCCACTCCAAATATGGAGTTGTTATAAAGTTATTTTTATTTTGAGCTCCCTATTTGGGCCAAACCCTACCTCCATTAACATATATGATATTGAGCACTTTTAAATATACATTTAAAGATTCACTTTCTTTGAATATTGAATTCATTCCCCTTTAGTATGTTGATAGTCTTATTTTAACATTTAATGCGCTTAGATTTTAATTTAGACAAGTTTAAAAATACACAGACGCGGATCTGAATTTTTCCATCATCAGTGATGAAACCATAGCCCTATATGGGTGATGATTAATGAACCGCTAATTAACTAGGTCACGGTTCATAGAACGCCGCTCTACACAGGGCGGCAGTCATGTTCTTTAAAAATAAAACCTTTGTTTACGTAATTTTTAAAGGAACAAATTTTACTAGAGTATTTTAAAGAATTTCCTTAACTTGAATTTACATTCCTAAGTTCCCATTGGAGAGTTAAATCCCATTTTCCATTCCATACTTAAATTATTACATCTAACAATCTGTTATTTCTATAAGAACAAGAGCACAACGATAAGATTATTTTTCCCACAAAATTGTATTCAAGACAAAGTAAGAAATGAAACTTAATCTAATTCACAATATCATTGTTCTTTCCATTTTACAACAACATGCAAACTTCCACAAAGAATAATAAACTTTCTCTTTCTTTTCAATAAAAGTAACCTTTAAACACATATATACATTCTAATCCATTTCTTTATATGCAACAATATGAGAAAAAGGTAAATTACACCTTCTTTAGAGGTCTTTCTTCAAATAATAATACAACTTAGTAAATGAACTTTCAATGCAACATTTATTCTTTCAAAAATACAAGTCCACAAATCTTCCACCTAAGTGGGAATTAAAAGCAAGGTTTTCTTACAAGGAAGGGTTTCTTTAGACTTCACAAAGCTCCAAGTTAAAAATCACCAACATAAGCTCCACCATGTCTTCACTTGAATCACAATAACCAAAAATGGGGTAGAGGAAACACTCTCCACCTAACCAAGAATCCAATGAGGAGAAGAAGCTATCCTCCTCATTGGCCCCTGAGCTCCAACCATAAGGAAATAAGGGATGAATCCATCTCATGGAAATAATACAATGCTTCAAAATCACAAATCAAACTTCACAACATATAACACTCACTCAACACAAGAACACAAACATAATATTACAAATTTTCAAAGCAAACAAGGCTTGAAAATAAGCCAATGGAGCAAGGATCTATGGGGATATCACTTATTCCTCCTAATGGGATTAGGTTCCCACCTAAAACACTCCAATAAACAACTCAAAACCTTACACAAATCCTATCCCTCCCTCAAGATCCTCTTATATCTCCCACATTCTCTTATGCCTCCCTACAATCTCTTATATCTTCCTAAAGCACCAAGTAATAAATGTAAACATTTTTTTATCTAAGGTGGGGCACCCAAACCAAGCTCCCTCCCAAAACAAGAAATAACTCTTATGCCTCCCTACAATGGTATCCCCATATCCTTCTCCTATACAATACTTAGGTATTCTACCCAAGAACACATTAAACATACCAAAACATTCATATACATGCAATACACACAAATAAAAATAAAACACACTCCAAGCTCCTTCAAGATCCAATTAACTCCAACAAGCTCCAAGAAATCACAAGCACTCCCCAAATTCCTCCCACTCCAAAATTCAAGAGCAGAAAACAAATGAAGTAACCCCAAAACAATCAAAATAACTTGCATAAATAGAAAATGGAGAGAGGAGGATGAGGTGGCTCGATGTAGGATGCCACATCACTCATCCTCAAATACACATCACAAGTCAAACCTCAACCCCAATGCACAATAAATGGGTTGTTGAAAGGAATAACAAATCTCTTACACACAATCCAAGCCCACACCCCCGAAGGAAAAAATTTAGAACCCATGTAAGAAAAGTGCAATAAATGTCACTTTTTGTCGTAAAAAACTCTTAATGAGATCTATTTCTGCCCCCTCCATCCATAGGTATGGTTGGTATAGTAAATTTAGAGGTGTGAGACAAACTTAGCTTGTCTCACAAGCCTCAAAAAATTGCCCTTAAGCCCAAATTTGAATTTTCAAGGTAAGGTAGAATGTACAACACTCAAAGTTACTTACACTTAACTTAAAAATCACATAGTAAAAAACCAACAACTATAATAAATGACTCATTTGTCACATCCCCCAGATAAATTAAAAACATAATAAAATTACTTAATAAAGCACAATAATAAAAAATGATTAAATAGATTACATCACAAATTAAATGACATACTATAAAATAAATAAATAAAAATACAAGGGAAGAAATGCACAGATACCCATGGTCACAATTAGAGGTCATCACCCCCCATGGGGACCCCTTAACGAAATTAAAACACACAAACAATATCATTACACAAGTTGCCATGGTGACGTTCATGGTATCCATGCAGTATTCCATTGTGGTTGGTCTCCAATCCTCCTTTTGATTGTTGTGATATAATTACCTTCAAAATCACACATTACGTCCTTCGGCCTCATGGCCGCATCAAAACATCCAAGATATAATTTACGCATATAAATCAATAACCATTCACATATAGCTAAATCATCATCTATATTAAAAATGTTGTCATTTGTCTATAATTTCAATAACATCTAAATTCTATCTGTTGTCAATATTAACAAGGTCACAAAATTAGTTTGAAAGTTAAATCCTTCTCATCCTGACGATAATTCGAACTGTCAGTAATATATATACTAATCAAATAATCATCATCAATATAAAATGTCTCTATGAATCCACATAATAATTCTATGAATTACCATTCATCCATAATCAAAATGTCTCTATCATCGAACATCCTAATAAACCAAAATGATACAATAACATCCATATTTATAGTCAATAGTAATCAAAATCAAATATAATAATTATCGAAGAGTAGTGGGCACTACATCCCCCTTCCCTTAGACTTGACTTCCTCCTAGAAGTCATTGAAATAGGTGTGGAAGTTATACTCATAGAAAAGTAACATCCTCCCATGTAGCAACAGTCTCATCATACCTATCCCACTAGAATTGCACCCGATCAATCTTTGGGCTTTGAAGGCACAGGGTCCTGCGCTCTAAAAAACAAATGAGCTCCCCCATCATCTACCCCTGCTACTACACCTACAATTTGGTCCAATCTAATACATGAGATGGATCTAGGATATATCTCCTAAAAATTAACACATGAAACAAATCATGCATGTGAGACAAGTTGTCTGACAAGGATAGACGATAAGCTAAGGGACCGATCTGCTCCATGATTTCAAATAGACCCACGAACCTAGGATACAACTTAGAGCCTTTTCTGCAATGGATAGAAATATTATAACACCTAACATGAAGAAACACCTTCATGCCCACCTCATAACTACAGTCAACTATCCTCTTATATGCATACTTCTTCTATCTGTCTTGTGCCTCCTACAATCTCTTTCATATCAAAACAACTTGTTACTCCATGTCCTGTAACAAGGCTAGGCCAATAGATACTTTTTCCTCAATTCTATCCCAACTCAAAGCTTTCTTACACTCTTTACCATACAATTCATGAAAATGTGTCATCCCAATAGAAATCAGAAAACTATTGTTGTAGGAAAACTCCACCAAATACAAGTAATCCTCCCACTTTAACTGTTGATCCATGACATACATCCAAATCATGTCTTCTAAAATCTGATTCACGCTCTCCGTCTGTCCATATTTATTTGGATGATAGGCTATGTTGAATTTTATACTTATCCCAAGTGCATGATGTATGGTAGTCAAGAAGTGTGATGTGTACAAAGGGTCACACTCGCAAATGATCTTCTACAGAATCTTGCGCATTCTAACAATCTCATCTAGGTACATTCTCGCTACTGTACTAGCTATATAGGTGGTATTCACCAGAGAAAAAGGAGAGACTTTAGTCAATCTATCCACCATGACCATGATGGCATCATGGTGGTATCTCAACGTCGGTAGCCCTACTATGAAATCCATGGAAATGGCATCCCATTTCCACTCCAGGATAACATGTGAGTAAAGAAGGCCAACTGGATGTTGATGCTTGGCCTTCACCCTTTGAAACTCTAAAAAGTGTGACAAAAAATGAGCTATATCTCTCTAAAGACCTCTCTAATGGTAAAGTTGTCTCAGGGTGGTGTGCATCTTCTTCACCCCTGGATGGGCTAAATAAGGTGCATAATGAGCCTCTACCAAGATATCCTCCCTTAAACCTCCATCCCTAGGTACATAAATCTAGCCTATGTGTGTGATAAGTCCATCTGAATCTAAATCAAAAACTTCAAACATCCCCTTAAGGGGTCTCTGAGACTCAATATTTGATCTAGCTGTAAGGTAGAACTACTTTAAGGAAGCTGCTACAAAATCCTTCTTTGCAAATTTACATCCACTGAAGTAGCCATAGCCACATGTCTTCATCTACTTAGAGCGTTAGAAACCACATTCTCTTTCCCCTTCACATGTTCTATCTCCATGTAGTACTCACAAACCAAATCCATCTAACACTTTTGATGAGCGTTGAGATTGGGCTGCATGAAGAGGTGATGAAGACTCAAGTGATCTTTCCTGAGAATAAATATCCTACCAAGAAGGAAATTTCTCCATCAAACCAAAATATGCACAACTACTACAATCTCAAGGTCATGAGTTGGATAATTGAGCTTATGGTCCTTGAGTTTATGGGACTCAAAGGCAACCACACGACCCTTCTACATCAATAAACCTCCTAGTCCCACCAAGGAAGCATATGAAGAAATGTATAACTCTTCATGTGGATTAGGCACTACAAGAATCAGTGCTAACATAAGGCTTCCCTTCATTGTACTGAAGGCCTCCTCACATCTGTCAGACCAAAAAAACTTCTTCCCTTTCCACTAAAGGGAACTGATGGGGTGTGTAATCTGAGTAAAGTCATAAAAAAATCTCTTGTAGTTCCCTCTCAACGCCATAAAACTATGCACCCCAGTCATACTAGTTAGAACGGGCCAATCCATAATAGGTAAATCTTGGAAGGATTGATAGACATTCCTTCCCTAGAAATGATGTGACCCAAGTAATGTAACTCTGACTTGAAGAATGCACACTTCTCCAGCTTCCCATAAAGCTGCTAATCACGAAGACACTATAGAACCTATTGAATGTGATCCTCATGCGTATGTGAGCAGATCAAAATATCATCAAGAAAAATGAGCATGAAGCGATCAAAAAATTTCCAAAATACCCCATTCATCAAGCTCATGAATATTGTGGGGGCATTCGTCAGAGCAAAAGGCATTACTGTGAACTCATAGTGGCTATATCTGATACGGAAGGTTATTTTATGAATATCTGCCTCTGTGATCCTCAGCTGATGAAATCTAGACATAAGATCAATCTTGGAAAATATTGTGGCCCCTTTCATCTGATCAAAAAAATCATCAATGCATGGAAGGGGCTAAGGATTCTTGATTGTTACTTTGTTCAGTTGACGATAATCAATACACAATTGCAGATATCCATCCTTCTTCTTTACAAAAATCAGTGGTGCACGACAAGGATATATAATAGGATGGATTATGCCTTTCTCTAAAAGGCCCTCCAACTACAACTTGAGCTCACAGAGCTTAGGGGTAGTCATCCTATAAGGTGCTTGTGAGATAGGCTCTGCTCCCAGAACAAAATCAATGTGAAAATATATCTCACATGGAGGAGGTAACCCTGGTAGCTCTCATGGAAAGACATGTAGAAAACTCTCTCAAGATAGGATGATTGTCAAGCGATGGCCTACCACTGACTCATCCTCTGTCTGTCACTAACCGTGACAGTATACAACTAGCAACCTCTTTGTACACACCACTTAAGATGCATAGCAGATATGGTGCGAATAGAGGTGGGTCTCCTAATTCCCAACTATATTGACTCCACTCCTAAATCATCTACACATGATATTACCTTACTACAACAATTAACCCTATCCCTATGTGTAAATAACACATCCATGCCCAAAATAACCCCATAGGAAACTAAGGGAAGGATACACAGATCCAAAGTCATCTAAAAGGGTCCTAGGTCAATTATGGACTCCTTGACTAAGGAGTCCACTGAGTGCTTGGCTCCAGAAGCTATCTCCACATCCCAAATACTACTTTGCCTAACTACTACCAAATTGCATCGCTCTACTATAAATGGGGAAATAAAATAATCTCAAGAGCCTAAATCAAATAAAAGAGGAATATTAATGCCATTAATGCTACTGTCATCTCGATCACTATGCTCTGGTGCTCTACATGGTGGTTCTCGACCGCTGCATATATCATGTGGCTCCTATATAGGCTCTAAAACTGGTTCCTTAACCTTTTTATTAGGGTTAAAAGGGCACTCTCTCTAATGATGCCCATGTACTCCGCACCCGTAGCAACTACCAAGTACTCCTAGTTAGCCCTCTATGACATGGATCCTAATGATCTTGTTATGGACTATCTGTATTTTCTACTGACGAAATCCTGCTGACTGAGCTCTAGGTGGTGCCTAAGTCCTGATTGGTCCCCTAGGAGGAGGTACCATATTATGTCCTCTTTGAGCATCAAATATCTATAGAGGCCTAAATGGAGGATGAGCCTGCTACTGCTGCTGCTAAGGTGGCCACTAAGGTGACTTGAATGAGTACTGTGGAAAACCATGTCCACCATGAGGAGAAGGATCTGACCCCCTTGACTTGTTATCCTACATATTTTAGATACGGCTCTGCACTCTATCTCTGGCTTGTTGTGTCTTCCCCATGGTCTCCTCCACAATATAGGCCTTCTTAATGGCCTCTACTAATGTCTTCGGGTAATGAATATGCACTTCCCCTCCAATGTCTTGGTTCAGGCCCCTGGTGAGCTTGTGGATCCTCACCTACTCATCCTGCATCTAGTCCACATACTGAAGTGGGTCAAGGAAATGACTCTCATACTCAACAACTATCATGAATGCCTAATGTAAGTCATGGAACTCATCTATCCTCTTCTGAATTAACCTTCTAGATAAGTATCTTCTCCTGAACCACTCCTTAAAGATATATCAAATGAATGTCTCAGAATCCACATGGAGATTTTTCTCCTCGGTCCTCCAAAAAACCTTGGCTCTGTATCGCATAAGATGATTGACAATATGTGCCTTCGTGTTACTGGTACATGAACATAGCTTGAAGCATCCACTCAAGATGACTAACCACGCCTCTACCTAAAACCCTCTAGTATCTCAAAAGAAATGAGAAGGATGTATTTTCATAATATCTCTTATGTGAGCTTCCACTATAGACAGTCTGCCTATCTCTCGACATGATCATTACACTACCTAGGGCTCCTAGATCTGTCATTGTGTCTTATAGCCATGTTTTCATGACCTCTCTATGGTGAATCTCACCTGACTAAATCCATGTAGGATTTATCTTCCATATAATCATCATTGTGTCGAGTAAGTACACAAGCCTTTACTGATGGCTCTCTTTCTTGTATGTTGTGTCTCCCACCCAAGGACCATCAATGTCTAAAGGCATTAATTTCCTATAACGTATGAAGTATCTGAGGTAATATGACCACTACTTCCTGATGTGGATGTGGTAAGTCTAGTTCTATGTGTAAGAACCCCTCGTCTAGTCTGCGCTTCCTACATAAAACAAGGTGAGGGTAAGTTCATCATTCTAGGTTTTTCGTCTATTTTCTAGGTTTTCTATGTTTTTAAAACATCATGCAATGTTAAATTATCTAGGTTTAGAGTCACACTAATTTTTATTGTTATGTCTTGTGTTCTCAAGTGTGCCCTGGGTCCCCACGTTGAACCCATGGCACTGATAGCAAATGTAAATCCCACAAAAATTGACGTTCTAAAACCACACTAAAACTTACTAATTAACTATGAAGTTTCGACAATTATTTATTTATTTTTAGTTGTAAGGTTGCAAGGGTGTCAAACCCTAATGTACATTAATTTAGTTTTCACAAATAATTACTAGAGTATGAAGGATGGACCAAGTCAGAGATAAATGATTAAATATTTTTAGTTTATGTTATGGTCAAATTCATTACAATCAACTAGGGAGGTGCCTTGAATTAATTCACCAGGTTAAATGTTTTTCTCCTTCTTTAATTAACATTCAAACCCAAAATGAATAACCTTACACTTAGTTACTTTAGTTCTAATAACTTGAAAGCTTAATATCCATTTAATTAACTACTAAAATATATTAGGAGCTAAATAACTTAGCATACAAGGGTATTACATGGTCCCATTCAACCATTTACACATACCCAGAAAAATTTGATTAAAACACACATAATTCATGACTACCTACAAATTGTAGGGTTGATCCTCAACTCTTGGATCAATTCAATTGTGGCCACTAGATCCTAGGGTTCCATTCTATCCCTAATAATTCTTATGAAAAATTATTAAACCTTTTATTTTCCCTATTCTCTTCATTTGGTCACTTTTCTTTTGTTAAAATTACAGGGCAGAGAAAAGGAAGCCATGGGAGCAAGGACATGAAAAACCATGGAGCAATTTACAAGATCAATCCTTGTTTAGTTTACGTTGTGTATTTAATTTTTGTGTTGTCTTCCTTTTGAATATTGTTTCCACTCCAAATATGTAGCTGTTATAAAGTTATTTTTATTTTGAGCTCCCTATTTGGGCCAAACACTACCTCCATTAACATGTATGAGACTGAGCACTTTTAAATATATATTTAAAGATTTAATTGACTTGAACATTGAATTTTTTGGCCTTTGGTATGTTGATAGTCTTATTTCAACATTTAATGGGCTCAAATTTTAATTTAGACAAGTTTAAAATTGCACAAACGCGGATCTAAATTTTTCCGTCATCAATGAGGAAACTGCCACCCAAAGCAGACTAGCGGTCTTAGGACCACAGTCATAGGTGGGTGACGATTTGTGAACCACCGATTGATTGGGTCGCAGTTGACATACCACTGCTATAATTGTACCGGTGGCTCAGAGACCACTTCTCTGCACAGAGTAGGGGTCCTGTTCTTTAAAAACAGAACCTTCGTTTATGTAATTTTCTAAGGAACAAATTTTAATAGAGTCTTTTATAGAAATTCCTTAACTTGAATTTTCATTTCTAATTTTTCATTGGATATTTTAAACCATTTTTCCATTCCATACTTAAATTATTACATCTAATGATTTGTTATTTCTATAAGAATAAGAGCACAACTATAAGATTATTTTTCTCACAAAATTGGATTCAACATAAAGTAAGAAATGAAACTTAATCTAATTGACATTATCATTGTTCTTTCCATTTTACAACAACATTAAAACTTCGACAAATAATAATAAAATTTCTCTTTCTTTTCAATACAAGTAATCTTTAAACATGATACATTCCATTCCATTTCTTTATATGCAACAACATGAGAAAAAGGTAAATTACACCTTCTTTAGAGGTCTTTCTTTGAAAATAATAATACAACTTAGTAAAAATGAACTTACAATGTATCATTTTTTCTTTTAAAAATACGAGTCCATAAATATTATGCCTAAGTGGGAATTACAAGCAAGGTTTTCTCACAATGAAGGGTTGTTTTAGACTTCACAAACCTCCAAGTTCCAAAACAACAACATAAGCTCCACCATGTCTTCAATTGAATCAAAATAACTAAAAATGGGGGAGAGGCAACACTCTCCACCCAACCAAAAATCCAATGAGGAGAAGAAGCTATCCTCCTCATTAGCCCTCGAGCCATAACCATAATGAAATAAGGGATGGATCCATCTCATGGCAATAATGCAATGCTTCAACATCACAAATCAAAATTCACAACATACACCACTCACTCAACACAAAAACACAAACACAATATTACAACTTTTCAAAACAAACAAGGCTTGAAATAAGCCAATGGAGCAAGGATCTATGAGGAGATCACTTATGCCTCCAAATGGGATTAGGTACCCACCTAAAACTCTCTAATAAATAACTAAAACCCCTACACAACTCTTATGCCTCCCTCAAGATCCTCTTATTCCTTTCACATTCTCTTATGCCTCCTGCATTCTCTTAACGCTCCCTACAATCTCTTATGTCTCCCTCAAGAACCAAATAAGAAATGTAAACATTTTCTTATCTAAGGTGGGGTACCAAGATCCCTCCCAAAACAATAAATAACTCTTATGCTTCCCGACAATGGAATCCCCATAGCCTTCTCCTACACCATACTTAAGCATTCTACCCAAGAACCCAACAAGCATACCAAAATATTCATATACATGCAATACAAACAAATAAACATAAAGCAAGTAAAAATGAGTGTAGCTCCTACCTTTCCATAGTATGATCTTGATCTAGAAAACACACTCCAAGATCCTTCAAGCTCCACCCAACTCCAACAAGCTCTAAGAACTCACAAGAACTCCCCAAAATCCTCCCACTAAAAAATCTAAGAGCACAAAACAAATTAAGTAACCCCCCAAAAAACAAAAGAACTTGCATAAATAGAAAAGGGAGAGAAAATGATGAGGTGGCTCCATGTAGGATGCCACATCACTGAACCTCAACTCCACATCACAAGTCAAACCTCAACCCCAATGTAAAATAAATGGGTGGTTGAAAGTAATGACAAACGTCTTACACACATAATCCAAGCCCACACCCCTAAAGAAAAAATTTAAAACCCATATAAGAAAAGTGCAATAAATGTCACTCTTTTTCTTACAAAACACTTAATGGGGTATATTTTTTGCCCCTCCATCCATAGGTAGGGTTGGTATAATAAATTGGGAGGTGTGGGACAAGCTTAGCTTGTCCCACAAGCCTCCAAAAATGGCCCTTAAGCCCAAATCCAATTTTCCAAGGTAAGGTAGAGTGTACAACACTCAAAGTTACTGACACTCAACTTAAAAATCACATAGTCCAAAAACCAACAACTCTAATAAATGACTCATTTGTCACATCCCCCAAATAACATAAAAGCATAATAAAATTACTTAATAAAGCACAATAATCAACAATGATTAAATAAATTACATCACAAATTAAATGACACACTCTATAATAAATAAATAAAAATATAAGGGAAGAAATGCACACATGCCCACGGTCACAATTAGAGGTCAACCCCCCCATGGGGACCCCTTAACAAAATTAAAACACACAAAAAACAACATTACACAAGTTTCCATGGTGACCTTCATTGTATCCAACCAATATTCCATTGTGGTTTATCTCAAAATATAACACCCACAAAAATGATGTTCTAGGAACACATTAAATCTTATACACTTATTTAGAAGGTTGCAGATTTTTTTTTTGTTTTAAGTTATAAGGTTGCAAGGGTGTCAACCCCTAGTGTAAGTTAAATTAATTTTCACCAATAATCTCTACTTTACAAAGGATGGACCAGGTCTAAGTTAAATGATTAAATATTCTTAATTTATCTCTAAGGTCAATTAATTAGAGTTAACTAGGAAGGTGCCATAATTTAATTTACTTGGTTAAATGTTTTTCTCCTCCTTAATTAACATTCAAACCCAAAATGATTAACCTTATACTTAGTTACTTTAGTTCCATTATCTTAATAGCTTTAATGTCCATTTCATTAATTTTCTAAAACATACTAGGAACTTAAATAATGACTTTACACACCAAGGTATTTAAATGGCCCCATTCACCCATCTACACATACCTTTAAATTTATTTAAAACACCGATAATATTCATTCCTACCAAACAATTGTAGGGTTGATCCTCAACCCTTGGATCAATTCAATTGTGGCCACTAGATCCTAGGGTTCCAAACTAACCCTAAATATCCTTAAGAATTCTTATTAAATCCTTTTCTTTACCCTAGTCTCCTCATTTGGTCACTTTTCCTTTGTTTAATTTATAGGTTGGAGAGATAGAAGCCATGGGAGAAAGAAAGGAAGAACTATAGAGGAATCTAAAAAACAAGCTTAGTTTAGTCTAGGTTGTAGATTTATCATTATAATTTCATTAATTCAAAGATTGAAGGGGTTTCCACTCCAAATCTAGAGTTGTGATTTAGTAATTTCCATTTTGAGTTCTCTATTTGGGCCAAACCCTACCTCCATTAATATATATGAGATTGAGCACTTTTAATTATCCATTTGAAGATTTATTGCTTTGAACAATGAAATTTTACCTTCATTTGCTTGTTGGAGGTTTCCTCTTCATTTTTTACAAGCTTAAATTTTAGTTAGACCAAGTTAAAATTTACACACGCATGGATTTACATTTTTCTGTCATTAGTGACAGAACTACCGCCTAAAGCAAGTGGCCAGTCCTGGGATTGCCTCCCTACTTGGGTGACGATTCACGAACTACCACCTTACCAAAGCGGTGGTTATGAGACCATTGCCTTGCCTGAGTGGTAGTTACTGGACCGTCGCTCTGCACAGGGTGAAAGGCCTGTTCTTTAGATACAGAACCTTCAAATCTGATATTTTTTAAATAAAAAAAATCACTAGATTGTTTTAAAAGTCATTCCAAACTTAAATTTATGTGCCTAAAGTTTCCAGTTGAAAGGTTTAATCCATCTATTCATTCCATAGTAAAATTACTCATTTTAAAGCATTTCCTATTTCAATAGTAACAACAACAACTACAAGATCATTTTCATTTCATTCAACAAATTTTCTTTCAAGTCCAAAAGTAAAAATGAAACTAAATCTACTTCTAATGTTTTTTTTTTCCTTACTACAAAATGTATTTATTTAACATAATAATTTACTTCAAATTTATTGCATCTTTTCATTTCCACTACAACCATTTGTTCAAAATAACCACTAACAACTTGATCCACATTCAAGGTTTCCAAACATGCACTATTATTATTTTACAACTTCTATGTTCTTTCTTTCCTTTTTACAATACTATAACTTCAACAATGATAATGAACTTTCTTTTCCTTGAGCATAGCTCATTTTTTTTAATGCAAATAACTTACTTTCTCACAATACAAATTATAACTAAACTTTTAGACATGATTTCCTTTTTGATTCATTTCTTTACATACTACAATTTAAGGAGAAAGGAAATTATTCAATTCCTCAATGAGCTTCCTTCAAAATAATAATAAAACTTGGTGAATGAAACTTACAATGCAACAATTATTTTTAAAAATACAATACTACGAGTCTTCCACCTCAAGTGGGAATAACAAGAATGTGTTATCACAAGGAAGGATTTATTTTGGACATCATCAAATGCTCCAAGTTTCACATCATGAATGAGATCTCCACCATGTCTTCACTCAATCAACAATAAAAAAGGGGGAGAGGCAACACTCTCCACCCAACAAATAATCCAATAAAGAGAGTAAGCTATCCCCCTCATTGGCCTCCAAGCCCCAACCACAATGCAATTAAAGATGGACCCAACTCATGGAAGAAATACAAATCTTCCACATCACAATACAAAAATTTCACAACCGTACAAAAAGACAATAAACAAAAAATACAATCACAAGAAGGAAACTAAAAAAATATACAAGGCTTCAGAATTCAAAGCCAATGGAGCAAGGATCTATGGGGAGATCACTTATGCCTCCCAATGTTAACTAGGTGCCCACCTTAAAACCCTCCAATATACATCTCAAAACACCTACACAACTCTTATTCCTCCCTCAATATCCTCTTATGCCTCCCACATTCTCTTATGACTCCGTACTATCTCTTGTGTCTCCCTCATAGAAACCAAGTAAGAAAATGCAAACATTTTCTTGTCCAAGGTGGGTTACCCTACCCAAATCCCTTAAAAACATGAAATAAACTCCTATGCCTCCCTATATATAATATCCCCATAGACCTTTCCTACACCACACTTAGGCAATCTACCCAAGAACCCAAAAAGCATACCAAAACACTCAATAACATACACATATACACAAATAAAAGAAAACATGTAAACAAGAGTTTAGCTCCTACCTTTCCATGGTAGAGCTTGATCCAAGAGTCACACACCAAGCTCCTTCAAGACCACTCCAACACCAACAAGCTCCAAAACAAAATTGACAAGTACTCCAAAATTTTCCAACTCCAAAATAAAAGTGCACACAAATGAAATGAAGTAACCTCCAAACAAACAAAAGAACTAGCATAAATAGGAAAGGGAGAGAGGAGGGTGAGGTGGCTATATGTAGGATGCTAAAACACTTATCCTCAACTCCACATCACAAGTAAAACCTCAACCCCAATGCACAATAAATTGGTGGTTGAGAGGAATGAAAAACCTCTTACACACACATAATCCAAACCCACACCCCTTAAGGAAAAACTTTAAAACCCATGTAAGAAAAGTGCAATAAATGCTACTTTTTGTCTTACAAAACACATAATGGGGTCTATTTTTTACCCCCAATCCACATGTAGGGTTTCTATAGTAATTTAAGAGGTGTGGGAAAAGTTTAACTTGTCCCACAAGACTCTAAAATTAGCCCTTAAGGCCAAGTCTGAATTTCCAAGATGAGGTAGAGTGTACAACACTCAAGATCACAAGTACTCAACTTAAAACACAACACCCAAAGAGCCATCTAATATAATAAATGATTTTTTTTTTTTCGCATCCATAATTAGTTAGTTACATGATTAATTTACTAATCTAGACACAATTTAAATAATTAATAAAAGGAAAATACATCACTATAAAATCACATACTAAAATTAAATAAAGGAAATATAAAAGAATAACACACAAGCCCCCTTTGTCACAATTGGAGGTAATCACCCCATGGGAAAACCCCTTAACAACAATTCCAACACATAAAACAACATAACACAAGTTTCCATGGTGACCATTGATGAACCCATCTAGCATTCTAATGTGGTTGGTCTCCCATCCACCATTTATTGTTGTGATATGTTTACCTGTAAAACACATAATATCTCCTTCAGCCTCATGGCCACATCAAAACATCTAAGATAAAATGTACAAATATAAATCCACAATCATCTACATGTGAATTAAATCATCATCTAGGAAATTAAGGTTATTATTTTCAATTTCTAATAACATCTCAATTCTACATTTCATCAATATCAATGGGACCATAAGATTAGTTCAACTGTTAAAGTCTACTCAATATAACAAAAAAGTCGAATATCAAAAATATATAATATGTCAACAACAAATCATCATCCATATAAAATGTCTCTAAGAATCCACACACATCATACTATGAATCGAAATCCAAGAATAGTCCAATTATCGCTATCGTCTAATCATCATGCTAAGTCAAAAGGATATAATAATATCCATGCATAACCAAATGTAACCTAAATCAAATGTAATAAGTGTCGAAGGGAAGTGGGCACTACACAAAAAATCCAAGATAAAATATAAACATATAAATCAATAACCATTCGCATATATCTAAATCATCATCTCTATTAAGAATGTTATCATTTGTATAGAATTTTGATAACATCTAAATTCTATCTTTTGTCAATATCAACAATGTCACAAAATTAGTTTCAAAGTTAAATCCTACTCATCACAAAGAAAATTTCAAATGTCTGTAATATGAATGCTAATAACATAATCATCATCAATATAAAATGTCTCTAAGAATCCACAAAATCATACTATGAATTACCATCCATCCATAATCAAAATGTCTCTATCATCTAACATCCTGCTAAACCAAAATGATACAATAACATCCATATCTATAGTCAACAGTAATCAAAATCAAATATTATAAGTGTCGAAGAGGAGTGGGCACTACAAATGTTTTACACATGATTTTGTGTGTTGATTCTCACTCGACAATTATTGATTCTCTCATTTTTCATTCAATGATAACCATGTGTTTGCAATATTTGATTGATTTTATTTTATTTTTCATTATACCATTTTGACATTTCTTGTGTTCATTTTGAGATTTCTGGTAAACCATGAAAGATTGATAGAAAATGAAGCAAGGAGATATTTTAAGAAGCTTATTAATGTTGTTGATTATTTCTATAGTAGAGGTGTATATCATAGAGAATTGAAGGTGTAACTTAAACTTGGGAAGTGAAACACTAATCTCTTAGTTAGAATCTTGCTCATGTTTTATCTGCCTCTTTTAGCCTCTCTATCAAATTTTAATTTACTTAGTAGAGATGTTTTTAACAATAAATTCTAGTGAAACTTCTGATTCTTATTATTATGTTTAAATGGTAGTTAATTACAATACCCAAGATTAAAGAAATTGAATGGTTCAAGAAAGGGTATAAGCCACCTTAGTTTAAAGAGTAAGAGGATGTAAATATGGATTGAAATATCCATCATTCTGTTACCATTAATATTCTTCTGAAGTGCATATCTATTTACAGTTAGCTCTCACTTAAGGAGGAACCTTTATTGCATTTTTTTTTATTTCTATTCACATTTATTTTTCCATCCATCCCCTTTGGTGTTTCCATCATACATTTCATGAAGAGAGGCTAGTAATAAACATGTCAACCTCTTAATAGCACATTTTTTGCTATTAATAAAAGAAAATTAAATTTATAAACCTACATAAACTCATGAGTTAAATATTAGAAATGAGAATGTCAAAAATTTAATCATTAATGAAATCACATTTTGTTTTAAATTTTATATGGAATTTTTTTTACTCTTTCTATATATGTTGGATTCAAAATCTCTTTATCAAAATTATTATAAAAATTGATTTATCAAAATTATTATATTATTCAGTTAATGTTTGTAGTCCATACTTCATATTTTTTCATTACATAGATAATTGTATGAGTATGTCCTATAATAAATCATGTTTGGTATTTAGTATGTCCTATAAGAAATCATGATCTAACTACCAAAATCAAAGGCTTTGATTGTTTCATTGATAGCTTGTTGCTATTTCAATTTTTCGGTTTGTGCAGGCTTTTTTGTAATTTCATTAGCTTACTTTATCTTGAGCAAATAGCTTGAGCACCAATATTGGTGACTTGATCATTGTAAGAAAGGCATAAATTTTGTTTTAAGTAATGATGTAATTTGTACTTATATTTTTCTTTTGGAAACCATAAGGTGCAAGTAGATTATTCATTGAGTATTTCATTCAACTGAAACTTGCATTGTTGGCATTATGATGGAAAATTGTAATTTACATTACTTTATGTACCTTTTACATTTGACGGTCATTAGCTTTACACTAATTGTACTTGTATCAATGCTCTTCTCATCCTAAATTTTTCTATTCATGAATATGTATCCTTATTGTGATAACTTTTCAATTTTTATCAATGTGACTACACCTTTTGTACTGATCAATAGCTCTATTCTAATAGAAATGATATCATTAGGAATATGGCTTGGAAATTTACTTGTAACTCCGTATTCGAAGCTTTTGATTACTGATATTATGAACATATTGAGTTCTCTTCCTTGATGAATTCCTTTCCATTATCTTGCATCAGCTGAAAATTGATTATCTCTTGCATCATTTATTGGTTTTCATCCATTGAGAGTATTTGCAGTTCAATTTTGAAAATATGTTTTATGAAATCTGAAATTTGTTCAACTGAAAGACTTGGAAAATTATAGCATTGCTTTTCATTTTTTGTTCACTATGAAAGTATGAGTAAATATCTTTCATTTGAGTCTTCACTCTTGATTTTCCATAGCATGTGTCCTGATTATATCTATAATTTATAAGATAGATTTATGTTTTATCATAAATACTCTTTATTTCTCCTCCTAATTCATGCGCTGAAAAATGTTATAAATATGCAATGAACTCTTTATTTTAATGCAATCTGTTTTATTTGTTGTGATCATAGTTGTTCCATTTGATCTTAATACATGGACCGTAATCTGAAATGATAGGTAGACACTCATTTCATTATCCTAGAATCATTTTACTATTGATTCTTCTGTGTTTGATTATCTATTTGATCCTTTTGATAGTTGATCTAGATATCTCAAGATTTGAGATGCAATCTATACTTAATAGTACAAAATTATAAAACATGTATTGATCTCTTCTGCTACAACATGTACCTACACAATTTAAGAAAATAGTTAGAAAATAATTTGGATTTTTGGCCTCTCTTATGCTCCATAGTCCTTTTCTTTTCCTCTTTCTTTTTTGACATGATTATGGGAATCATATGTGCTACCGTAGATGTAAATCGAGCAACAGGGGCGGAAGCTTGATAAATTATACTAAAATTAATCAACCAAGTTACAATGGATGGTCTACAATACTTATAGGTATTGTACAACCATGTGTAGAAAAATCCAAAGTTGCACAGGTACAATTGAAATCACAACAGCTTCCAAAATACATCCGAGAAGCAACAATTAATTAAATAAAAACAAATGCTAAGTTGTAACTATGCAACAAATAATCCTATGACTATGTAATATGAAAAATATGGTTTAAAAAGCATATAACAATAATAATTAATTAATAACAATAGTTAAATAATTAATTATAAAATGCATAATTAATTATCCTAACATCCCCCCCATTAATTGTGCATTGTCTCAAGGAATGAGGAGAGGAACTATCTGAACAAGTCAAACTTGTCACGTGCAAGTGGCTTTGTGAAGATATCTTCCCGTTGTTTAGCTATTGGAAAAAAATGAAGTTAGATGTTGCCCTTCAACACATGCTCGCATATAAAATGAACATGTACCTTGACGTTCTTTGTTCTCTTGTGAAAAATTAGATTGCGAACAAGTTTGAGAACACCTTCACTGTCAACATACATGGTAGTCAGTTTGTCCTGTGGTATTCCAAGTCCTTATAGTATGCGACATAGCCAAATTTCTTCACAGACAGCTTCTCCTGTAGAACGATACTCGGCTTCTGTGGAAGAATGAGAAACAAAGTGTTGTTTCTTTCTTCCCCATGATATTGGTCCAAATCCCATAAAGAACACAAATCCTAAAGTGAATTTTTTGTCATCAATATTTCCTGCATGATCTGAATCCGAATATCCTCAAAAGAAGAATTTTTCTTTCTTTCTTGTATTCTAGGCCAAGATCCACTAATCCTTTAAGATATCTCAAGATGTGCCTTGTTACTTTCTAATGACATACTTTGGGTTCTTGCATGAACCTAGATAGATAGCTTACTGCAAAGATGATATCTGATCTAGTGTAGGCTAGGTAAATGAGACTCCCAATCAACTACCGATAGAGAGTGGCACTTACCTCAAGAGATGGATCTGAACAATACAACTACAATGTGTTCTCCATAGGTGTATAAATTGTTGTGTAATCCATCATCCTAAATTTATCGAGTATTGTCTTGGTATATTTCATCTGAAAAACAAAGATGTGATTCTCTTTCTGACATACTTCTAATCTAAGACAATAATGCATTAGCCCAAGATCAGTCATGTCGAACAATCAATTAAGATATTTCTTTGTTGCATTGATCATCCTCACTGAACTACCAGTGATGACTAGATCATCGACATAGACAACAACAATCACAATCTCCCCCCCTTTCTTTTGAGGTAAAAATTGGGATCGTATGGATTTCCAACAAATCCATGTTGTATGAGATGCTCATCAATTTTGATGTACCATGCCCGGGGTGCCTATTTGAGGCCATACAGAGATTTCCTGAGTCTCCATACTTTTACTTCTTGACTAGGAACTACGTATCCCTCAGGTTGAGTCATGTAGACTTCTTCTTGTAAGTATCCATTCAAGAAGGCACTTTTTACATCCATCTAATGAACTTTCCATCCAAATTGTGCAGCTAGAGCAAAGATCATCCTGATCGTCTTGATATTAGATGTGGGAGAAAATGTCTCCACGTAATCAATGCCTTCTTTTTTTCCATACCCCTTTTCTAAAAGTCTTTCTTTGTACTTGTCCACTGTCCCATATTCTTTGTACTTTGTTTTGAATATAGATCTACATCCAATGGGTTTCTTCCCTAGTGGAAGATTGAAAAGCTGCCAAGTGTTATTTTCATTACTGACTGATATTCAGAGTCCATGGCATCTTTCCAAGATTTTAACTGTAGGGTTTCCTTGACTGGAGAGAGCTCTTAAGACTTAATAAATCTGATCATCAAAGTAAAGTTAACTTCTTCTCTTTCTTTACTACAAGTCCATGGTCCAGGGGTGGATGTATCCTGTGGAACATCCATTCTTGCATCACGTAATGTGCTAGTACACCACTTGGGCATACGTGAAACTATTCCCATGGGTGGTGGTTCTATTAGATCAACACCATCATCCACATCATCACTTTCCTCATTTTTGGCAACATTAACTTCAATTTTTACAACTGGTGATGAGTCTACATCAGGTGAGTCAGGATGAGGAGACTCTACTTCCTTCTTCTAAAAAAACTCAACATCTCTGCTGGTGTAGATTTTTTTGGTCTTTGGATCCATCAATATGTACCCAAGAGTCTCTTCACTATACCCAATGAAGATGAGTTTCAGTGAATTCATGTCGAATTTCTTTCTATTTTTCTTGGGTATGTGCATAGTTTCTTTGCACCCGAATACTCTAAGGTGTGCAATAGATGGTTTTCCATTTGACCATGATTCTTGTGGTGTTACTCCATCAAGAGAAACTGTGGGTAATCTGTTCAACAAATACATTGCTATCTTTGTTGATTCTATCCAGAATGCCTTTCCAAGTTCATAGTCATCAATCATGCATCGTACCATTTCCATGATAGTAAGATTTATTCTCTCAACAACACCATTCTGCCGCGGTGTGTGTGGAGGAGTAATTTGTCGATGAATCCTATGAGTTTGTAGGTAGTATTTGAACTCATTACTGGTGAGTTCCCTCCATCAATCTGAGAGGAGATTTAAGATGTGACAACCAATTTTTTTCTCAACATCTACTTTGAATTTCTTGAAAGCTTCAAAAGATTCAATTTTCTTGTGAAGAAAAAAATACACGTTTTTCTTGAATAGTCATCAACACAGCATGAAATACTGAAATCTAGACTGACTTAGTTGCATCTGATCACAAACATCGATATGAATCAGATCAAGCTTACCATAAGATCAATTTAAACTCTTCTAGAATGAAGCTTTGTGTTGCTTTCCTACTAGGCAGTGAGTACATTTGTCTCTATCCTTCTAAAGAGATTGTATCCCATTTACTATATTGTGATGGTGAAGTGTCTCAAAATACTTAAAACTAACATGACCAAGTCTATGATACCACAACTGTGTTGAGGTATATTTCTTAGCCACAAGTGCCTGATCATCTCTGTGGAAAAAATCAAGATGGAACACGCATCCCACATTGGAGGCTTTGCAACTATTTTCGAGCCTTGTGATTTATCTCGAATCAGACACATTTTATTTTTGGAATGAGTATCAAAGTCAATTTTTAGGTTGTGATCTAGGAGTTGACTGAAACAAAGAAGATTCTTTGTCAACCCAGGGACATATAAGACATCTAATAGTCTACAGTTACATTAACCAAGGGGTAGAGAAATGTTCCCAATCCCTTGAACTGTATATGAATAATCATTACCCAACCAAACATGGTTTTTCAAAGGCATGCCCCTCATTGAGGAAAACTAGTCCCTGTGGCCGGTCATGTGTCGTGTGGCTTCCAAATAAACATCCCATACATCACTAGATGACGTGGATGGTTCACTCAATCGAGAAGTGTCCAAGAAGTCTTGATTATCTAAATGTTCTTCTTGCTTAACACTATTTCCTTGCTGATGTGTTCTTCTTTTCCAGTTCCCCTTTTTCTACCCTTGATTGTAGTTTTTATGTCCTTTGTGAGATTTTTGGTGTTGAGGTCTAGAGTTTGTTGATAAACATTTCTTGTAAGTATTATACCAAAAATATTTTAACTCATGTCCTCTTTTACAAATTGGACATTGCTTCTTCTGTTGTTTTTTCCCTTGATGTTGATATTGATTCTGATGTTGGGACCGTTGATAGGAATTAGGTTTTCCTTTACCTTTTCCTTTCTATTTTTGATGTGAAGAAAGTTCCTGATCCTCTTCATGATCCTTATTATGCATGGATTCCTCTTGTTGTAGTAGGTTTACCAAATTTTCAAAACTAACTGTCATATTTGACACATTTAGTGTTGTGACAAAAATGTGGTAAGAAGAGGGGAGTGCTCTCAGAACAATGGGAATGAGAGCATCATCTGTGACTGCTTCTCCTAGGGCTAGAAGTGAAGCCCTAAACTCTACAAATCTTCTTAAGAAAGATTCAATTTTCTCATTCTTCTTAAACATCAGTGTGTGTAACAGAATCTACAAATTTATTATGACATTCTTGTTTTTGGCCTCATATACTGTACGCAATTTATCCAATGTTTATTTGGTAGTTTTGGCATCTCGAATGTGGGGTTTCACATCATCAAACACTCCAAACAAGATGATGAGTTTGGCCTTTTGATCTGCCTTATCAAACTACCCTTGTTGTGTTATATCAGTGGTTGATCTAGTCAGAGCACCATTCACAGTAGTCTAGATCTCTTCAAACTCAATTTGTGTCTTGATTTTACTCTTCCATGTAGCATAGTTTTTTCCTCTGAGTAATTGTGAATCAGGAAGAAAAAATGTGGGGGCATTGGTGCCCATTTTGTAGAAAACACTGACAGGGTTTGGCTCTTATCACTCATGTATAAGGTCTCCCAATCTATATACCATCAGTCTGATATACCGAACCTTTCTATATACATGCGCCCTTCTGATATACCTGGTGGTACGTGGAAGAAGCTCTCCCTTTCTATATACCTGGTGGTACGTGAAAGAGGCGTTAACGTACGTGAAAGAATTCAATACGTGGTACCAAGATAGTACTGAGAGGGGTCTATGTGATTATTGACACCGGCTCAAACAAATATCCTCATACGTGCATGTAACTTCTCTATATACTCGGATAATTTCTCAGTCTGGATTTATGTCATGTAATCGTTCACAGATGGATGAGATGGCTCATAGTGTGTGCACTGTGACCTTATTACTTCCCATCAATTTAAAGGGTCGATGCTTAGACATGACGTTGTTGCAGCTATATTAGGCATTAAGTAGAGTATTAGTTATGATAGCTTTACCCATAAGCACTTCCTAGTGGAACCGTATATACCGAATGCTATGAATGATATATATGATCTCGTGAGTGTTTTAGAACCAAATTTTACTGTTTTGTATTATAATTTCTCTGCCAGTTTCTGAGTAGTTACAATATTTACGGCTGACTATGGTATCCTACAAATTAGTACAATATACTGATGCATGCAATTACATTCAAAAATTTGGAAAAAATTGAATGGCAAGAAAATAATTTTTGTTTTGTGGGTCCTGGTGGCCTCTAGAGACCAAAAACTACCTTCTATGCCAAAAATTGCAAAATAACAGCTAAAAATGCAATTTTTAGCTATTCCCCTTTGGAAAATGTTTCTCAGAACAAAAAAATAGGCCTGATAGGAGATTTTTTTCCCTAAAATAGGGTTTTTCTCACTAAAATTTTAGAGGTGGGTTTAGCTATAACTAGTTGTTTAGTGATGGTTTTTCCACCAAATTCACCTCCAAACATAGTGGTTTCTCCAAATGTGCTGCTAAATTCAAATTGTTTTAAAAATAATGTTGGGGGTGGGGTTTTAACCCCAAACCTCATCCACCCAAGGTGCTTTCACTTACCAACTCAGCTCTATGAGCGTTTGGTATACAAATGAAGGAATAGAGCTTTATACAACAATGAAAACTACTAACCTTTGTTTAATGGCGATGTGGTAGGGATAGAGCTCCATGTGGCTGCAACTTGGTGGATTAGGGTATTTAGAAAACGGATCTAAATCTTATCTTTGCCACTAAAATGCCTTTTTATTTCTTCTTCGCCGCTTTTTATTTGTTTCTCCTCCTTTTCGGATTGAAAACCTTGTGTATTGCCTTTTCTTTAGCCGATGTTTTCTTGTGTGGAGATCTAGATATTTTCACTGCTTTGGTGTTGTATGTAAGTAATTTTTATTGTTAGCTTGTTGTCATAGGTTCTTGTGTAGATCTACAGTTTTTTATTCTTTGAACACATGCATTTGGATGTAGCTTGGCCATGTTGAACTACCACTGGCTCCTTAACCGATCAATTTCAAGGTTTTGTTGTTATTCATGGTAGTTTGTCCCAGACTGTGAGAGGGATAGGCATGGCAAAGGATTGGCTATGGAAATACGTGGCTCAAAATTCAAAACTCCCAGATTCTTGTTCGAATCCAACTCAATGTGAGGAATTCAATAGATGGCTCGGCCTGATCATATGTATTTTCAATGATTTGATAAGTTGTTTTTTCTCCAACATGTAGTGTTATTTCCGGACATAGGGGAGGGCCATATCAATTCCAAACAGTGCACCATGGGTATGTGGAACCATCTAAAGATCTTAGTTTATCTTTTAAATGAACAGGTCCGATGCAAGTGAAATCAGATGACTCACCTTTCTCCCAGTGAATGGCTTGAATGAGTGAAACCCCTTATGTGGAGTAAAAATGCAATTTTTTAAAAAATCTTCAATAGCTCAGTCAAGGGCTATGTTCACTGCAGCAATTTTTTCCTGGTGTTAGGTACACCAGTGAAAAAACAATTTGCGTTCATAACACCTGGAATGAAAAGGAGGATGTGGGGAGGTAGGGATGGGGATGGGAGGTTGCAGGAGGCTGCACAAGCTCTCAATTGCTGTAAACACTTCTCTAATCTCCTCTATCACTTCTGCTCTCTCTTTCCACACCTTCTAGGAGCTTCAACTCCAGCTCTGGTACCAAATGTAAATTCACAAACAGGCGGAAGCCTGATAACTTATATTAAAATAAATAAACCAAGTTACAATGAATGGACTACAATACTTATAGGTATTGTACAACCATGTGCAAATAAATGCAAAGTTGCACAGGTACAACTAAAATCACAATAGCTTCAAAAATACATTCGAGAAGCAACAATTAATTAAATACAAACAAATGATAAGTTGTAACTATGCAACAAATAATCCTACAACTCTGTAATATGAAAAATATGGTTTAAAAACCATATAAAAATAATAATTAATTATTAACAATAGTTAAATAATTAATAATAAAATGCATAATTAATTATCCTAACAATAGAATACTGCTTTATCAATTATGTATCTTTCTCTGATGTACTTCATGCTTATGATATTAAGAAATCCATTTGCATGCAGTTAGATAGTACATGATTACAAATCAAACCCTGAGCTCTTTACTGATGTTGTTTTCTTTTATTTTTCAGGTACGTTGTAGCTGCTAGTGCTTGTAACACAGATGAAAGGTAGAGCTAGAACTAGAGACAAGAAAATTAGAAGAAAAACAAAGGCACTGATGGGTTTCTTCTATACTCTTTTACTTTTAACTTTATGCAACTGTACTTCTTTCTTTAGTAGTTATCAGTTACATCCCACAACTTGTGTGGGAAACATTGAATTTGTTCATGAATAAATAACATTAATTTATGTAACTGAGTTGTATACTTATTTTTGCATTTAGCTTTTATGATGGATATTGATTGTATAATGAAATAAACAAATCAATCACATAATTAAATGTATTTAACATGAAGAAAATAATGATTTTTTATGTATCTGTAACTTAATAATTAACTCTCCTTCATGTAAACTGAAACTTTGTTTGTTGTTCCTGAATTTAACATTTCACCTAAACTGTGATTCCCACCTTCATCAAGACAATGTATTAGTATTTAAGGGATTTTGTGTTTCCTTGTTGAAGACAAACATGGAATGATAGTCTACATGAGCTATTACATTTTGTAACAGCACACATAGCTGCACATTACATGTAGTTAATAAATTGTTGCAACTAAAAACACAATAAAATTGTAATGCATCCCCCTAGTTCAGTCCATTTCATCAATGCCCTCCATCAAAAACAAAGTTTTGAGTTTCCCATTTTTGCACAAGTGCAAAAATTGTCAACAATTTTCTTTCTATATTTTCTAGTTAGATAACAAAACGCTCTGGAGATTTCACCATAAATTTCACAATGAGAATTCATTATAAGATAGTAAATTTGATTTCATTTAACATACACATCCAACTTTTACAATACACATTTTGGGGCTCATTATAACACCCATGTTTAGATGAACATTTCCCTTAAACCTTAGCATCTAAACAATTACGAAACTTCACTAATAAACCTTTTAATACTTTGCAAATTGTTGAACTATACTCTACCATTTCACTTAACATAAATATTCAACCCCTTGTTTTTTTACCATATGCTGATTTGAATCAAAAGAACACTATAATTAAATGCATATTTCCCAAAGCACCCCTAATACAAGAATTTCATACATATTGCTGAATTTCAATAAATAACTTTACCGTAACATAAGAATACATAAAAAATTATTTTCATTAACATACATAAATTCTTACAATATACAATGAATCACATCCATGTCCTTTTTCCATCTTACTTGCATTCTGAAAATCCATGTGAGCAAGAAATCAATGATAAATTACTGGGATGGCATCCACCTAGGTCTAACATAATTAACGTTTTTTTGTTTCCCATTTACATAATCATAATTTTCATTCTAAGGGAGAGGGTTAGAGACACATATTCAATCTATTTCATTTCACTTCATTCCTCCCGAGGAGAGAGAAAGAGATAGGGAAGAGAGAGAGAAACTATTTTGTTGAAAGTACAATTCCATGACACAAGTCACAAGATAGAGTTCCAAATAGTTATTTACAAGTGTTAATAAGTTTCGATGATGGTTTGCTAACTTAACTCGGGTCCTACAAATTTCGTTTAGCGTTTCCTACTAGTTACAAAAATGTTGAATTCCAGTTCGGAGGCTAAGAACCCACTTTCAAATGTTGTCTACCAATGAGAAAACACAACACGGGTAAGTTTCTACGTGTCCTATTATACACCATGAGTTCACATGAACTAACAGAATTTAGAACTGGTGAACTAGTTATGATTGGATGCTAGTTTTTCAAGGCCATCGATTGTTATTAGGCTAGTTACAAATGATCCAAATTTAGCTCGAGGGCTTAGAAACCACTTCCAAAATTAACGTTTGATGGAAAAATTCACAATAATAAATTTCATTTAAGTTCTAGAAACCACGTCCAAAATTAACGTTCGATGAAGAAATGAGACTGAGGACTGAAAAATAGGTTTGACACAGAAACTAGTTTTCCAGAGCCACTAGTCGTAATTGGTCCAATTTGACCTAGTTAAACTGCGACAAGAGGCCTACATAATGCTTTTGCCAAACTATCAAGAAGAGTATTTTCCGCAAAACTGCAGGTTACAATATATTTTATACTAGAAATACTAGAGGTTTGTAAAGGTTAATATGAATTGTTTTGTTTAGGGTTCGAACGGTGGTTCAAAATGAAAGCCAACTTTTCAAATTTGGCAGCTTCCTAAAATTGCAAAATGAGGTAACATGTCTCCCAGAGGAGTGTAGAAAAGAGTACAGATGATCAATCACGGTCAATCTAAGCCTCGAAGTGACCCCTAACATAACACGGAACACAGAAGAAACTAAGCATCTCTTTTCCGGATTTACAAATATTTCTTTGTAATTCACCAAAAATCATGATTTATCTATTTTAACAAGGGAGCGGTCAACATATTTACACAGAAATCAACTTCGACCTTTCAATAAAAAGGGATACTATAGCAATTTTTTTTTTTCATGAAGTTCCCGAGATCATCTCAAAGTGAGGGTTTGCGTTTAGTGCTTATCTTACAAAGGAATATTTTAATTTTGCACAAGCTATGGTATGACATGTTTTATTATTTAAAAAAAAAAAACAAATTTATTTTAAACTATCAAATGTACTATGATAATTCCACATGGTTTAAAATTTTATTTCACTGTAAATGAACCACTAAAGAAAAAAAATTATAGAAAGATAGGGAGAGATGAACCATGCCTGGAAAAATTAGCTTTGATAGTGCAAGCAGGTTCTTCAGAGAAGGCTCACTCGGATTCCACAAAACTTCAAATCCCTTATTCAGCATTCACCTCAGAGAGTGACTATCTGTATTCAGGTGGAATGTCTCACAAGTGTTCCAAGAAGACAACTTCTTTTACCTTGAGCTATATTGCCATGAACCGATTTTATTCCCAGTCTAGTATCACATTTCCTCCTCATCTGGCCCTTCATAAAAAAATCCTGAATAAAACCTGAGTCATGGGTCAGAGGTTGTGCCAATGGCTGTAGCTAGTGATGAAATAGAACAGAGGAATAACTATGAAAAATCACAAATAGAAGCTTTGAGAAAATAGCTCTTTAGATGATAGCGTAACTATGGAAGTAGTGGATACAAACCTCATCATGAAGGCTCATAACTAGAAGAAGAAATATCCTCTAGATAAACTCATGAGTCAGTGATGACCCAGTCAATCAAGGATGAGTTAATTTGAATGCACACACATGGATCCTGAACAACGAGTGATCTGAATGGATAGTCACGAAGCTCAAGTTTGAGCTAGATGATGCCTACACTATCTTGAAGATAACTTCGGCTAGCCAAATTTGGCAACCCATCATACAAGTAATGCATAGAACACCCCATGGTATTAGGCTACATAAATCCATTCTAACATCTTAACCGAATGCACACATAGGCTAAGAAGTCTTAGTCATTGGTATGTCGATAACCAAAGTGGCGGTTTATGTTTCATTAAAACATAGGCTTCAGAAATTAATTCCAGACCATTGAGTACTAACAATAGAATCATGGCTGACTGTATCAGGGGAAAAACATGAGCTTCGTGGCAACAAAAGTGATGGCACAGAGCTTTAGTAACCAAAATATAGCTCAAGCATTCCTCCATGGCATATGCTCGCTCAAACATGGTATACCCTATCTCTTGGATGGTTTGAGACCCACCCATTTTATCACATGGCCTCCAGGAGATCATCTTGTGAAAAGGGAAGGAGGCTCTACACCTATGAGCACATTTTTCTTGAAAGTTTCAAAGAATTAGTTATGCACTGAACCCTCTTTTTCTCCAGAAACCCAACCCAATCATAGTCACCATTGAAGGAACCAACATAACATCCATGGTGAAGCCATTTTAAGAAATAGGGAGGGGAGCCAGTCATGGTGCACCCAAACTTCGGGACACTATACAACACATGATATTTTACCGGGTAATCCCCAAAATCTGTCAACAGAAGCGCACGTGAATTCTCTACATCCTCATCTCCTTTGCCAACAAACTTGACACGTAACCCGCCGTACAGTCCAGCTGGAGTGGGAGGTGTCAGATTTGGCGCGTTTTCGGAGTGCGGACCAATACATGTTACCGCCGAGCCCCACCTATCACCATTTTCGCTGCCACCGTTGGTTTAAATGCCGCGATTTACGAGGACATCCAAATCGGCGAGAACTGATATGGTATCGATACAGATCCAAAGGACCATGTCGTGGCAGCAGCTTGATAGATATTTGTGTGGCATTCAATCAGTTTAATGCTGTTCAATGCGCCAACGACTCCGCAGTTGATGTGCCCATATGGTTCTACAATCCGTCACCACCGTCCACCGCTGGTTCCAGTTTCCCGCTCAACCCTCCGCCGAACGCTGCGACTGCGACTTCGTGCCGTGGATACTGAGATCGCCTGGTATATTTGTAGGATGTTTATTGCCTGGCTATTCGTGTTAACAGCAAATGCATCTTGTGGAAGGTATGATCGCCTGGTATGATTTCTTTCTTCAGCAATAATATTGATTTCTTCCTACGTTCTGTACACTATTCTGTTCTGAGTCGTTTAGTTCTTTAAAAACCGATTTGTATTATTTGGTGCTTGTATATAACGAACTGATAGTATTATGTGAACATGTGTTGCAGTGGTGGGGAGGAGCTTGTTCAATCGACCCAGTATGGAAGTGCAGATGCGGAGCGTGATTTCAACTGTGTTTATCAACACATCAAACACGTTTGGAAATTGTTTGATTCTCTTTGAGCGAATACAGTCCTTAGGGTTCTAATAGGTGAGGTTTTTACCCTCACTGAGGCAGTGATAGAAACTATTGCATATTTCTCTGTTCGACTGGTAGATTGTGTTATGTCTTCCAAGTTATGTGATTCCTTTTTTCATATTTTTTTACTCCTGCTGTTTCTGAAAATTACATTACTCTGAACATTAAAAAAAACTAGGTATTCCCAAAAATCTGTCAAAAGAAGCTCGTGAGATTTGTATCATTTTACTTGTTGAATTAATATAAGATCTCAGTCAGAAAGGGAAAAATACCAACAATTTGTAAACACTGTCCTTTACAATATTTGATCTATTTTGCATTATTCCGCGCATGTATTGTGAATAAGATTCGGTATTTTGTATGATTGTTGCTTCTCTAAGAATTGGTTTATTTGGTTTGCTACCTGGCCAGATTTTAATAGTCCTTTACTCCATTAATCTTCGGCGAGCTATGTAAACTGTGTACCCTTTTGGAGGAACCAAGATATTTGTATATTGAACCTCTTTTTAGTTATAGCAGGGTCTCGACTTTCACCTGAAGGTACCTGTCGTTCTGCTGCAAATACCATTTCTATTCTATCAAAGGAAATTCTTTTACCCAAACGCCTTCATTCTTCGTGTGCTGATATTTGAGCTAATTTGATGATTATGTGTACAACCCTGTGTGTCATAATCCATATTTGATGATTATGAGTGACTGCATGCAGACAAAACACAAATGAAGGTAATATGGTCAGTTGGGCCTCCCCTTTGCATCTGGGAAAAGAGTGCGAGAGCATTCTCCCCGTACCCATTCAATGCATAGGCTGCAATCATTGCATTCCATGCTGCCACATCTCTATTGCACATTCTTTCAAACATTCGAAATGGAAAATCCACACTCCCACAATACATGTCAATGAGAGCAGTTCCACAGGAACATTACAATAATGAGATCATCTACAATCCAAGTCAGATTGTAATCATGTAGGCATGGAGCTGTACACTGTTTAGAGCTCCTAAGTGAGCACATGCTGAGAGCAGAGGTGCCACAGTGGCAGAGTCATTTCACACCTGCCACTTGAAGTTGATAAAAGAGTTGTCAGAGCCTCACCACTGTGTCCATTTTGAACATAACCAGAAATCATTGCGTTCCATGACACCACATCTTATCTGGACATTTTCTCAAATAATTGGCGTGCAGTCTCTATATCCCCACATTGTGCATACATAGATAAAAGGGCAGTCATGACAGATACGTCTAAATTAAATCCATTTTTTATAATGAAAACATGAAGAGCCTTACCCTCTTGCTAGAACTTTTAGGTTGAACTCGGTTCTGTCTTCTCTTTTGATATTTCCTTGTACATGGACGTTTCCATTCTTGTATCTATGTAACGTTAAGGACGTACTGAGATCCAAAGTAACGTCAGCCCGGCCATATGAGTATTTATATATATTTCTGTTTAAACATCACAGAGAATAAGGTTAGTGTCCATTGCATGGGAGGGGAGACAGTCATGGTGCACCCAAACTTTGGGACACTATACTGAACGTTAAAAAAAACCAGGTAATCACAAATAATATGTCAAAAGAAGTGCGTGAGAACTCTCTACAGCCCCATCTCCTTTGCCAACAAAATTAACCTAGTCCTTGAATCTCAGTACGTCCTTAACCTTACTGTTTTGGCCTCATAATTTTGTTCTCGGTCATTTATACAGACCACCTCTGCGTTGGGAGCTAGTGATACTTAGCAGTGTATTACCTGGCTACTCGTTATAACAGCACATGCAGAGAGGAGAAGGTACTTGTGATTTCTTTCTTCAGCAATAATATTGATTGCTTCCTTCCTTCTGTACACTGTTATGTTCTTATTCGCAGTGGTTTAGTAACTGAAAACTTAGTTGTAGTGAAGTTTGGTGATATTTTTTAGATAGTACATGTCTCGCAGTGGTGTTGTAATGCTTGTTGGAGTGACTGAGAATGGAAGTGCAGATGCTTATTGTTATCAACACATTTTTTAGTTGGGAAATTGTTTGATTCTCTTTCAATATCTACAGTCCATACAGTTCTAATAGGTGAGGTTTTTACCCTCATTGAGGCAGTGATAGAAACTATTGCATATTTCTCTTTTCTACTGGTAGATTGTGATATTGGCTTCTGGCTGTTACAGTAATGTCATTTACTATTTTCTGTTACTCAGTGTAATTTTCAGAAACAATAGGAGTTTAAATCTTTGAAAAAGGGTATCACATAACTTGGAAGACATATATTCATTCAGTAAACATTTCGATTGTCCATTACAAAAACATGGCCATACAATATACTTGGGCCATATAACTACTATTACTATATTGTAGTTTTTAAATCGAAAGGCCAATTGATT
The DNA here is from genome assembly GCA_019776745.2 of Taxus chinensis. NCBI lineage: Eukaryota > Viridiplantae > Streptophyta > Pinopsida > Cupressales > Taxaceae > Taxus > Taxus chinensis. The sequence goes on from JAHRHJ020003292.1 coordinate 160,219, forward strand.
ACATCAAAAATTCAGCCCTCAAAATTAAATATTTACTTTCGATAATATCATTTCCAAAATCCGAGGAATGGCGGTGTTGAATCTGCAGTCGAAGTTGAAGCTGGGGTGTTACTTTGCAATTGCCTCCCTATGTTGACATCCCTCACAGGCGTAGTTGGGAATGGATCAGAACTTGGAGAAGCACTCACTCCAGCTGCAATATTATGTGTTGAAACTGATAAAGGGCAATGTATGCCCATTAATTCTCTTAACATTGGGTGCTGATCAGGAAAAGGATTAATTGGACTACTCAATCTCCTTTTCCTTTCTAATTCTCTTCTTGCTTTCTCGAACTCCTTCTCCTTTATCTCTTGATCCCTTTGAATCCTTTCCTGTTCCTTTCTCTGTTCCCTTTCTTGCCTTTCAATCAACTTTTGGTGCTCCTTTGTTTTCCTTCTATATTCTTTTTCAATCTTTTCCTGCTCCTTCCTTTCCCTTTCAACAATTCGTTCAGCCTTCTTCTCCTGGATTTGTTCCTTTTTTCTTTGCTTCAATTCATCTATCTCTTTTTTTCTTTTCTCTTTCTCAACCAGAAGCTCCATGTACTGATCTGCGGTGATTAGTAGAGATTCCCTACTCAATCTTATACCTGAAGCACTATTTGACCTTGATGATTCTCTAACCTTTTCCACAGGGAGTTTCAAGAATCTACCAAGAGTTTTTTGTCCTTGGTCTGCCTCACAAGTTTGGTTTGAATTTGCTCCTAATACCCCTGCTGCCTCTAACTGTGAATCTGCATCATTGTCTTCAGCTTGATTGCCAACATAGTAGTGCACCAAATCTGAGTCATGAAGTAGTGTTGGATGAGAGGGTAAAGAGAGGCTGACCTCTTCATTATTGAAGTTCAAGTTTACACCAAGATTAAGAGCTGCTTCTTTCATCCAATCAGGAGGGCTATCTTCTGTGGGCAGAGATAGTGATTCATCGATTTGATTAATTCTGTTTGGAGTTTCCAATTGTTCAGCAACACATTCATTTATATTTATCTCCTTCTGCTGAGGTTCTGATTCTTTCTCCAATTGTGTGTTAGGCACCATCTGAACATCTTCACTTTGCTGTAAATCAACCCTAGATAGATGAAGCATATTTTCTGCTGCACCAGCATCATCTTGAGAAGATGTGTCAAATGTTCTGCTTGGTGCCATGTCTTCATCCAAGGCATTGGGATTAAGAGGCCATATACCTGTTCTTTTGAATCCTGCTTTAATGTTGCTAGGTGTAAGAGCCCTTTTGAATGCTTTGCTCCCTAACTCGGCTAATTCAGCCCTTTTCACATCTATCCCATGGTTTGCAACTATCCATTTGCGCCTCTCCTCCTTGAAGTATGTTTTGAATGGAGCAAAGACACTCACATCCAATGGCTGTAATTTATGAGAGGTGTGTGCAGGCAATGTTAACAAATCAATCCCCAAACTCCTGGCTTCTTGAATTGTCCCCAAAGCAACATGTGAACCATGGCCATCAAAAATTAGTAAATGCCTATTGGTAGGAGAAACTCCGCCAGGTACAGATGATGCAAAGTGATGTAACCAGTTCATGAATAAATCCTTTGTCATCCATGCATGTGATTGTGTTGCCATGCAAGCTCCAGGCTCACAACCTGCAATATAATTTTCTAAATGGCTCTTCCCCTTAAAAAGATAGAATCCTGGAATGCTTTGTCCAGCAGCATTTACACAACACAATATGGTAATCCATTCTCTGCTTTTTGGGATGATATATGGCACACTCCTACTACCCCTTTTAGCAAGAACTCTCATACCGCAGTTCCTTCCAGCTTGTAATCCAGTTTCATCACAATTCCATATTCGGTTTGGTCCATATGGGTTGGCCTCATAAGCTTTAGACAAATTAATGTAGAAGGAACTCACAATTGATGGCCTCAAACACACTGCTCGATCCTTATCAAGCCCTTCAGCTGTCCTTAATGTTAGATCCGGGTGTCTTTTTTTAAAACCTGCCCACCATGACTTACCCGGAAAACCATCCGTGAATGGGTTAGACCTTGTTTCGCAGATTTGTGCCACACATGTTTTAAGTTGTATAATTTCTAACCCGTGTCCCATGTCAGCCATTTCATGACACCAACTCACTATCTCCATCTCTTCTTCATCTGTTAGAATTGTTGGTGGACCCTTTCTTTTAGTGGTGGTAATGCCCATCAGCCAAGAAGTAAGGGTGGTCGCTGGTATACCCCATTTTTTTGCAGCAGCACGTGTAGAGTATCCATAATCTTCAACATCTTTCATGGCATTATTCATATCAGACTTGTTCCAATCAGATCTTGGCTTTGACACTTTTAGTGTTGAAGGGCTCACGCTTATTGCTTGGACATTTACTTCTTCATGTGGTGTGTCATTGGCATCTTGAGGCGGGGTATTGATAGCCTCTTCTTCATGCTCTTCACTTGGCGGAAATCTTGCTCCCCTAATTTTGGCACATGCTGGTCTTACTCTTTTGGGAAGCTGCCTTCTCCTCATGATGTCAATAATAACCTGCTAAGATAGATAAATTTACCAAACCGATGTAACTTACTACAATGAGATTTTTAGAATATTGAATCAACTAACGTAAAAGAAGTGCAGCCATTTGATATGAGTGCCTATGTTCTGAGCAATGGAAACTTCAAAGATCAAAGGTGAAAATGTGTCTAGTACAGAGGATGGCAATGTTATAGAAAGAAATACAAATTTGAAATTATGACCAAATGTACATCTACATGAAAAGGCAGCATGCAATATAGTTGAAAGCTTCCTTTTAGTGTAGATGAATATTCACAAGTAATTCCGAGCTAAATTAATGAAAGCTGTAGATGTATGTGTACATGTAGATTTATATTTACAAGTAATTCCAGGATAAATTGAAGAAAGATGTATATGTATACTTACAAGTAATTAGAGGAGGGGAGCCACATGGTGCATTACCCAGTAGTGGTGAGGGTAGTTGACATATTTGACTCCAGTTTTTGCACAGTAAAATATTAATAATTGAATGAATACTATAATTACTATAATTTTATAAATCAATATACTACATGATAGGTGGGGCTCGGCGTTAACATGTATTGGTCCGCACTCTGAAGACGCGCCAAATCTGACACCTCCCACTCCAGCTGGACTGAACGGCGGGTTACGTGTCAAGTTTGTTGGCAAAGGAGATGAGGATGTAGAGAATTCATAGCTTCTGTTGACAGATGATTACCCGGTAAAATATCATGTGTTGTATAGTGTCCCGAAGTTTGGTTCGTGCTGCCTTTTCATGTAGTTGTATTTTTTATGCTTCATTCTCATGTAACTATATATTTAATGCTGCTTTTTCCTGTCCTTGTATATTCTGTAGCTGTATTTTTACAAGTAGATGTATATTTCGTGCTGCCTTTTCATGTAGTTGTATATTTTATGCTTCATTCTCATGTAACTGTATATGTAATGCTGCTTTTTCCTGTCCTTGTATATTCTGTAGCTATATTTTTACAAGTAGATGTATATTTCGTATATATCTATTTGTAAATATAGAGCCATTCCTTAATTTACTGGAATTTCTTGTAAATATACGTGTACAGAGCATACAGTTAGTTGTAAATATGAAATACAGATTTCATTAATATAGTCTAGAATTACTTGTTAATATACATCTACATGAAAAGGCAGCATAAAATATACAAGGGGAACATACAGTTACTTGTAAATATGCATAAAATATGAAACAGATTTCATTAATATAGTCTGGAATTACTTGTTAATATACATCTACATGAAAAGGCAGCATAAAATATGAACTAGCAAGGGGAACATACATCTACTTGGAAATGTGAATTACAGATTTCATTAATATACTCTGGAATTACTTGTTAATATACATCTTACATGAAAACGCTGCATAAAGTATGCACGGTGGGTTACATGTCACATTTGTTTGCAAAGTAGATTGGGCTGTAGAGAATTCTCAAGCGCTTCTTTTGACAGATTTTTGGGATTACCAGGATTTTTACAGGCTCCCCTCCCATATATAGATTGACAAAAAAAAAATTAAAATAAATTGAATGTGCATCAATATAACAACAGAGGTAAGAACTTACTATGTAGCACTATGATGTGGAATACCAGTTGATTACTGCAGCTTGGCACTGTAATTGGCATGCACTAGCAAAATAACTCTTAACTGAATAAAATTTTAGAGCAGTTGAGGAACTGGATTTATAGGAGATATGAAAAGTGTTGTAGTTGAGTGATCCTTGTGCTTTTTTTTGATTGGGTAAAATTGGTTGATCCTTGTGATTGTTTTTGATTGGGTGAAACTGATAGGGGTGGATCAAGATTTATGATATTTTATTTCAATACTCATATTTGAAGTTCAATTTGATTTGATTTCTCATTTCAATTCAGTCTTTGTTTCTTGAGCCTCACATTTGTTAAAAAAATGCAGGTATGTCATTAATGGGAGTAGCTGGTACAGAAAAGGGTGAGAAAGTTAATGCTTAAAAGACAACTTGTATTTGAAAATGGTGCACTTTGGACTTCTTCTTGTGAGAACCTGGCCCAAAGTGTGTGCATGACAAGACTTTTTATACTGTAAAATGGGAACTTAAATTATATGAATATTGACATCAAGTTGATATGATGATGTGCTATCAATTTTGTATAGGGATGAAATACAATTATATATCCTTGTATTAAATACATATTGACTTTAAATTTGGCAAACATGGGAGTACAATAAATGTTATTTTATGTTTAAAAATTATATTGACTAGTCTATTGTTGATAGATTCATAGCTGTACATGAAAAGTGACAGACACATCAGTTTTGAAGAGTGTTTGTACAATTATAGGATAGTATTCATTCAATTATTAATATTTTACTGTGCAAAAACTGGAGTCAAATATGTCAACTACCCTCACCACTACTGGGTAATGCACCATGACTGGCTCCCCTCCCTGGTTTCACTATGGTCAAAGCCTACGGATCTAAAATAAAGTGCATGAATTATTATACAAGGAAAGTGATAGGCCTGAATGACCACTTAGGAAGGGAAGTCCATGCCCTACCTTGTCACGTACACCCAGCCTTCACCCATATGTTTCCGTTAATTTCAACCTACCCTCATCACTTCTCTACCAACGCAACCAATGCCCAACCCAACCACTTCATAAAATATATACTTTTTTTTTTATAATTTTGTTTTAAATTTAATTTACGGTGGTACTACACACACAAATGTGTGTGTGTGTGTGTGTGTGTGTGTGTTTGTGTGTAGTACCCACTCCTCTTCAAATTTTTTATGATTATGGTATCGGATTAACAAGAACATGTATATCAACAATACTCATTCTTCGCTATTGTTTAAATAAAAACCAAATATACATTGTTAAGCTCAATTAGTTAATGTCCATACACAAACATTGTTGGATTTTTCTTACTCTTAACGAGTAAAATCATTTTAAATTATTATAGTGCATACTTAGATATATCAAGTTGTTTCAATAATTTGAACTTATATTGGATCCTTGTAAGCATTTATTCCAAAATTCACATCATTTGCTCTAATGATGTGTTTGTACACATGCACTATTGTTAGTTGGTCAAAGTGAAAAACTTTAAATAATGTCAATTGTAACAATGAATAAAATTCACATAATGTATCTGGTTTAAGTATTGCAAAAAATTGAATATTAGAACGTACATCATGCAATTTTATTATTTCAAGATCTGTTAATACGTCCACGAGGACAGAAAGGTATGTCTTGAATTTTGTAGGGGTTCCAACTACAATAGTTTCAAAAGGAGATAGGAGACCAAAAGTGAGAGAATATGAAGTATTGGCAACAGGTCACCATGACAACACGTGTATTCTCATGTTGTTTGTTCTTGTAGCTTTTTAAGAGGTCCACATTGGGGGGGTGACCTCAAAAGTGACCCTGGGAATGTTTGTAATTTTTTCTTATTACTTTTATTTAATTGTGACTTTTTTTAATTTTCATGTGGAGTCACTTTTATTAATTATGTTTTGTACCCCTCTTAAGTTAATTTCAAAGTGTTTATCCAGTACTAAGTAGGATGTGACAAAAGGGGGGGGGGGGAATAAATGTGAGTTGGTAGCCTTAATGTGTGTTGTCTTAGAATAAATTTAATTTGTTTGGGGTAGTGTGTACTTAATCTTCCTTGTGAAATTTGGATTTTGACCTTCTAAGCTATTTTGAAGACTTGTGTGACAAGCCTTTCAAAGTCACCCACCCACCTAGCCTATGATGTGAGGGACTTATTTTAGGTCCTATTTTGTGTTTTAATGAAGGAAAAGGGTAACTGATTGCACTTTTATTACATGGGTGATTAATTTTATCCTTAAAGGGTGTGAGTTGGGTTAAGTGTGTAAGAGGGTGGTCTTTTCCCCAACCACCCATTTATTATTCTTTGGGGTATGGGTTTGACTTTGGTGATGTGGGATGGAGAAGAAATTATGTGGCATCCTACATGGAGCCACATCATCTCCCTCTCCCTCTTGGTTTTTTAAAAAGTTTTGGGGGTTACTTACTTGGTTTTGGGCTCTCTCATCTTAGAAGGCTTGATTTTTGGAGTTCTTGTTGGAGTTGAAAATTGCTTGGAATTGCTTGAGCTTGGAGAATTTTGGGACTTACTTGTGGAGTGGATTATAGTTATGGCAAGGTATGGTCTCTGACCCTTAGTTTGTTCTCTTTTCTTGTATGTTTATGTTTTGAATGAATGTGTTTCTTGCTAGATGTTGTTAGGTAGTGGAATGTTATTAGGATGTGTATGAGATAGTGAAATGGGGATGAAATTTTTGGTAGGCATAAGAGTTTATTTTGGGTATTTAGGAGGGAGTGGGTTGGATGCCCCACTTTGTTATCATCTTTTTATTTTGTTCATTGTGGGAGACATAAGAGAGAGGGAGGCATAAGAGTGAGGGAGGTTAAGATATATATATTTTTATTTGGAGGAAGACATAAGAGACTTTGGGGTTGATTGTGTTTTTGAGGGTTTTGAGGTGGGCATACAAATGTATGGGAGGCACAAGGGTATCCCCATATTCCTTTCTCTATATAGCTTGTTTTAGAGCCAATGTGTTGGGAATTTTATGTGTTAAAAAAATGAATGTTTTGTTGTTATTGTGCTTGTGTGAATGTTGTTTGAAAGTAAAAGTGTAAGCCTTGTATTTTGTTGCCAAGGTTGTAAACTATCCCTTATTGTCTCATTGTTGGGGCTCGGTGGCCAATGAGGAAGTAGGCTTTACTTCCTCGTTGGAGTAATGGTTGGGTGGAGAGTGTTACCTACTCACCCATTTTTGGTTCTATGTTTGATCTTGGTTGATGGTGGAGTTTAGATGATGAAGGCTTCTTGTGCATTTGGATAAAATAATAATGGACACTCTTGTTATATTTTACTATGTTATCTCCATTGTTTAAGGAAACCTTGTAAATTTATATGTATTTAAAGTGAATTTTTAGTTATGTAATTATCAAACAAATGTAATCTTAGTAGATATTGTAAATGAAAACAAAAGTTTGAAAATCATTTCATTACTTGTTGGAAAGAGAAACAATTTTAGTGTAACAAGTTCTTCATATAATGGAAATGTGATTGAAAAGGAAACAATCCTGTTCTCATTTTAGTTGATTTATTGTCTTCAATAGGTGTGTTGTGATTGTTTTAAAACTATTGGAAAATCTTGTTGGAATGTTTGAAAAATTTGTATTTTGTAAAAAGAAAGAGATATTCATTTTTATTGTAATACATGAAAATCATGTGGTGGTAAACTATATTATAGTGGTTCATTCTTGTATTGATTACAAGAAAAGTGTTGTTTTAAACTAAACAATAAGTATAATTGATTTTATGAAATTACTATGGATTTTATTTATATATCGAATACATCCTAGTTTAAAGTTTTTTTGGAAATAAGATTAATAAACAACATTTTATAATTCTATTATTAGACTATAGACAAAAGAAAAAGAAAAGAAAAAGGACAATCTAAATAAATGGTTAAGATGATTGGATATTAACAATATTACTAATGTTACCACTTATCAAAAATATTGTTTAACTTTATAAATAGTGATAGTAATAATATTATATAATATATATATATATATATTAAAATTTATAAAAAAATATAAACCAAAACCATTTATAAAACCAAAAACAATATTAATAAATTAAAAATTATATTGTTTAAGCCCTAAATGGTTGTGTGCGACTTGTACATATTGTAATGTGTTGGGGTATGGGGGGGAGGTTGCCGACCCCACTCCCACCCCATTTTTATTATGGGATGGGGGGTGGGGTTGGCGACCTCCCACCCACCCACCGCCCCCCAAGCTTTTTTGGTTTAAATAATATAATGTAGGGGGTGGGCCAAACCACCCCCCCAAACCTGTTACCCTCTCTGTTATAAAATCCAAGACTTCAACCCTGCCACTACGTTAAATACAATCAACCATCCTTTTGAAGTGTGACCTGTGCAAAATCTGTGGCAAAAAATGATAGCAGAGTAAATATTTTGAACTACGGTGAAAATAGTTAATATGCCCTAAGGCGGGCTGTAAATGTGTATATATGCAATGTGTGTGTGTGTGTGTGTGCTATGTATGTATGCAATCGCCATGTGATGTAGATAGTCCAAAACTTTCACCCAAGTAAAGGTACACACCATTCTACCCTTTTCTATTAAATTATGGCAAATACCCATATGCCCATTTGGGCAAATGCTAAAATAATGAGATAAACAAAAAAATACATGCAAATCCTAGTAAAGGGTGAAAATAAAAATAGAAAATAAAAGAAGAATGTGCATCCTTGTATGAGCTTGAGCTTGCCTCTCATGGCTTCCACCTCCTTCCTTCACCAATCTGTAAACCAAAAAGAAAAGAAACAATAAGTCAAAACAAAGAGAAAAAAGCTTTTCATAAGCATGCTTAGGGTTAGTTGAATACCTAAATCCAAAGGTACCAAATGAATCCATCCAATGGATGATATTCATCCCTACAAAAAGTAGGTGGGAAGTGGATGAGAGAAATTTCAAATTTAAATTGCATGGGTAGAATCCCTATTTTGGGGCCACTCTAGGATGTTAGTATTCCCTCGATGCTATTATTTTCTAACCCAAGTGTCTTATTAGAGACCTTTTTATTTAATGCAAGCTTTGACCCTGTAGTGCCCACACTTTTATAGCTCAATTACTTGTTGTTCCTCTTTCTCTTAGACATGTTTTGGAAGGGATTTGATATATTTTGGACATTACATTAGGAGATTTGATCTTATTAGACATGTATGGAGATTTAGGCGTATAGCAAAAATTTAGCTTGATTACTATGTTGTCGCATTATCTTATGATGTCATGGATACTAATTGATATGATTTTGTTTTAGACTGTAATTATATTGATGGATACTCAGTTAGTTGCATGTTGGGATTCTATGGATATATGTCACTCTATCATTATGTCTAACTTATGGTGAATTGTGTATAATTGTGCACGTTGTCACATTTCTGATTCCAGAGAGATGATATGCTAGTTTAGAACTCATTGATATCTTACTGAGTAGTTGATTTATATTTTATCGGACAGGTGCGTTTAATGTGTGCAATGAGTGTGCAGGTGACAGGTCACAGGAGAACGTGGGATTCAGGCCAGCTACACAATTTTACACAAGCAGCCCATGGGGCTAAGTCCTAGCCATGTTTATTGCATGATGTCTTAGCTTTAGAATTATTGTTTTGGGCACCATGGGTGACCCTCATTTGTAATGTAATATGTCTTGTATTATTAATCTTGCTTAGGGTAATTAGTTTGTGTGGTAAACTTGTTTTGGGGAATTAATGACCCCACTTACATTAAGTTTTGAATTTGTTTAATGATGTACTTAATCAAAAGGGTTTAGGGTCACATGTGAACCCTTGGGTGGGCCCCACACCCTCTACCCTTGTGCCAAATTTGCCAAACCCGAAATTGGGTTATTTTAGGCATTTTTAGGGACCCCTTTTTAGTTTGGGAGTTCCCTTAACATGAAAATGGGCCCTTGGACCCTACCTAATAGGTAGGGGGCTTATTTCCAAGGCATAGAGGGAGTTTTCCCTCCCTTTTTACCTCCCCTTTGGTCACATCCATGTAAGGGGTATGGATAAGTGTGCTTTGTTAAAAGTTGCACAAGTTTTGTTTTGTTATCATTTTGAGTAATTTGGGAGAAGAGGGCTAAAAGTCATTTTATCCTTTCTCTCTTTTATCTTTGGCATCTTTGACCTTGAGGGAAGAGAGGGGTGACACATGTCACCCCCTCATTTGTGAGGATTTTTGCTTGCTCCTCTTCAAATTCTCCCTCATGGGAAAAGAAGAGAACTTTTTTTTGGATCTTTGCTTGGAGTCTTGTGGATTTGGAGCTAGAGTTTGCTTGGGTCAAGAAGTGGAAGAGATTGAATTTGGAGAGATTTTTAGAGGTAGGCATCTTGATCTTATTTGTGGTTTTATGTCATACTAGATGTTAGTTTTGTTTACTTGGAAATGTTGTTGTTGCATGTGTATTTTGTTTGTTGTTTAATTTTTTTTGCTCCCTCCATCATATGGCATGATGGAGTTTTGGATTTTGTGGGGGAAGAGAGAGGGATTTTCCCTCTCAATCCTCATAGGCTTGATGGGCAAGCCTTGTAGGATTTAGTTACTCCCCTCAAATGGTTTGAGGTGGGGAAGGTGGGTCATTTGGCTTGAACCTCCTTCCCCATTCTTGGTGAGGAAACCCCTTTGGGGTTTGAAAATCCTTCCAAGAAGGATTGGTGAAAGGGTGGAGAAATAAGGAGGGCTTGAATGAATTTAGAGAAATAAGGAGGGTATGAAGATCTTGTTTTTGTGCAACTAATGTTGGTTACAAATTTTGGAATACTTTCTTCTCTTCCCCATTTTAGAGGTAGAACTTGGGTTCTCCTCCTTTTCACCTTTACAAGTTTGGAATCTTGTTTTAATTTTTTCCTTGTTTTAAATGTGGATGTAATGTTGTTTGTTCACCCTCACTCTTGTGCATAGTTGTGGATAGTAGTCCTCTTTCCCATGGGCTTGGGGGAGGCTAGCATGCATCCCAACCTTGGGAAAGGCATGTAATGATGCCTATGGTTGGGTGGTAAAACAAGCTTCTTCTCCTTGTTTTGGATTCTCTTGAAAACATTTGAAGTTGGATCTCAAGATGGAAGCTTGGTGGTTCCTTAAACATTTCTTTTGTTTTTTCTCTATATTTTAGTTTGTGAATAATACTCTCATTGTAAATCTCTTTGAATGTGGCTATTGTGGAATTTTCCTTGTATTGTAAAGTATCCTCATTTGTATTTTGAACCACTTGTAAATTAGTGTCACATTTGTAGGTTTAAACCTTTACCTTCAACCTTGAAGAGAAGATCCCCTCTTGTATTGTTATTTTCTTACGTAGTTTTAAGTAGTTGGAAAAACATGTTGTCATTGTGAGTTTAATTCTTGAAAATGAAATTTGCAAATAGTTATATTTCTTAATATGATTTGTTGGAAATCCATTTTGAAAAGAAATTTATTAAATGGAGCTTTTGGATTTTTGTTGGAAATATTATTATTTATGAAATTATGTTACATTCCTTGTAAATCAAAATAGTAAATCATTTTTTGAATTTGAACTTAATTTTACTTCCTTTCTTTTGAAAACTTAAGAATTATTGTAATGGAAATCCGTTATGAATTTCAAATTCTTTCCTACATTTGAAATTAAGTTTATTAAAAAAATAAATTAGTCTTCTCATTTGAATACATTTGTTAAGCATAGTTCACATAAAGCAAATAAATTATTTTATGCATTTTGAATTAAATTTCTTATTGCATGTTGATAACAACCAAAGATTATTATTATTTTATAAATGTCATTTCCTATATTGTATACTATATACAAAACTATTTAAACAAATGTAATTATATTTTATAAAATATTGTCTTATATCTTACGTGTTAAATTGCTATATAACAATCATCATTGTATTGGATATCTATTGTAATATGCCAAAAAAGGGGATATATCATACTATAATTATATATCACAAATATACATACAAACCCATACATTCATACATACATATACATATATATAGTATATATATATATATAATATATATTATATATATGTATGTATTTGTATATATGTTATATGTTTTACATTAATATTAAATTATGTTAGTTACATTTATTTTATATGCATATATATATATATAAATGCCGGCTCCCTTCCACCTTGAAAAAAAACAAAATATAATTTAATATATATATAATATTATATATAAATAAAAAAATTTACATATATATAAAGTTTTTAAATATATAAACAAAAAAAAAATTTTAAAAAAAAAATGCAATCTGTTGGGGGAGGGCCGAACCCTCCCAATCCAAGTATTGCTCCCCCTCCAGCCTCCCCTCCCATCCAACCCCCAGCTTCTCCCTCCTTACCGCACCCCCATCCCCTGCCCCCTTTGACTCCCGAAAGCATTGTCCCCAGGCCCTGCCCTTGTCCACCGCCTATGCCTCTCCCCCCCCGTGCCAGCACCACTCCCTGCTACCCCTGCCCCCTTAGGGAAAACTGAAAATCCCCACCAAATTTCCTTTGATGACCCCCCTCTCTTCAAATCCTACACACCCCTATTCAATGGGAAAAATAGTATGGAATGCAAAATACAAAAAAAGGGAAAAGAAACATTTGTTGTTTTGTATGAAATTCTCAACAAAATACAATACGGAAATTTAATTATTTAAAAAGAACTCCATAGCTCCTCCATAAAACACAACCTACAAATAAATAGAGAAAACAAAATGAGAAATAGAATAGAAAAGAAAAACAATAAATATGTTAGGGAAAACTTTAGGGTTTTTTCAAAACCAAGGGTCAAGATCAGATTTGATCCAAGGGCTCACAAATAACCCTGTTCACTTTTAAGTCATGTATTTTTAAATGGGGTTTGGGAAATAAAATTTAGGGGTGTGTATATTAATTAAAATAAAATTAAACAAAAAGGGGAAGATGTATTTAAATTTAAAAAAAGGGTAGTAAATTTCTCTAGGTTGTCCCTAGTAAATTAATAGAATAAATCAAATTAATTTAATTTGGGGTTAATAATTCAAAAATTAGGTAAAAATCTTAATTAAAATAATTAAGTTGTTGGGATAGTGTTAAATTTTAACTTTGGGTAAACTAAATTAGTTTAATACTTTATAATTAAGCAAAACATTGGTATTAGTTTTTCACTTCAAAAAAAAAATTATCCCAAAATTTTAGTAACTTATTGGTTATTTTTTCGGTGTCCCAAGGTGGGGCACTACATTTGGTATCAGAGCGGAGGTTCACACATGTGGACACTCTGGGTAATCAATCAACTAGTTAACAATATTTGTAATAACATTAAAGTAAATAAAAATAATTGGTTAAAAATTTATACGACCATTTAATTATAATTTAATAACCTCTTCGCTCACCTCATGCACAGGATGGCACCCATGAGACGATGCTCGGTAGGGGTTTGAGACGTAGTTTGACTACGCCCAAACCACCGACACCCGAGCTAGGGCCTCAGATCTTAGAGGCTCTTCAGTAGTTGATCGCACGTTGTGTAGCAACAGCATCTTCCACCACCATAGGAGGTGAGAGAGGAGGACATTCATTCAGGAGATGAGAGTCGATAGGTGAGGATGCACATTCAGAGCCACCAGAGCACAATACACTGAGGCGGGAGAGGTCACGTAGCCCTTCCGTTCATCATGAGAGGGTAGCCTCGTACCGTCGTAGCCACTCACATAGTCTTGAGGGACCATTTGGGGATAGGTGACCCCTTTCACCTATTGGACTACATCGCCAGGATTGGGATACAGGCAGTGTGATCAGGGATCTTCTTCACTTACAGCCGCCTACCTACACCAGCTCTACAGATGGATTTGGGGCTGAGTCATGGCTCCTTAGCTTGGATAGTTGCTTTGGCTTGCACTCGTACGAGAGCAATGTCAAGGCAAGGTTCGCCATACACCTCCTTCGAGATGCATCAGGTGTTTGGTGGAGGAATGAGGAGCGGAAGCTCCATCTGACTCGAGAGACAGTGACCTAGGAGATGTTTGAGGAGTGATTCAGGGCTCGCTATATGTCAGAGCATTTCGTGCAGAAGAGGATCGATGAGTTTCATGACTTACGACAGGGATCTGGCACAGTAGCACAGTATGAGAGCAGGTTCCTAGATCTTCTGCAGTATGTGGACTACCTACAAGATGAGAAATTATAGGTTAACAGGTTTATTCGAGGCCTTAATGTAGATATAGTAGGAGCAGTTAGGATGTTATCTCCTCCCACACTTGAGAAGGCCATTGAGAAGGCCTACTTAGCTGAGGAGAACAGGACCAAGGCACAGGAGCACCGAGATAGAAACAAGAGCAAGTTTCAGGAGATGATACAGGCCTTTCAGAGTCAGAGGTCATGGGGTACAACACCACCCCCTAGAGGAGGATTCTGGCCTCCGCCAGCAGCCATGAGGGCTCCACCGCACCCACAGCAGCAGACGCAACATCATGGCCACCAGCAGCAGAGGGCTAGACAGACTCAGAGCTTTCAGAGAGGTGGTACTAGAGGAGGTTTTGGTGGAGCCAGGGATAGGAGGTAGGGTACTCAGCAGGTACAGCCAGCTCACACGTAGTAGTCTGCTAGGGTTGGATTGGCAGGATCAGTGCACCAGAGTACAGGAGGGACCCCATCTCAGAGGGGTACAGGAGGATGTTTTATTTGTGGGTCTCCTGATCACTATGTGCGTATGTCCCGCACAAACCCAATACCATGGATACACAGAGGGCCTCTAGATCAGAGTAGATGGTGGGTGACGTGGGATGCGCTCATCGTGTATATGCAGCGGTTGACAACCGCCAGGCTGAGCATCAGGCCACAGTCATTGAGATGACAGGTACTATCAGGGGTATTTCTGTCTCAGTACTTTTTGATTCAGGTGCTTCAGATTCTTTTATATCACCTTCTATAGTGGACCAGTGTGGGCTAGTGGTGGCTAGGCAACCAGATAGTTGGTAGGTTGAGTTGGCCTCTGGGGCCAAACTCGCCATGGACTCGTATGTGGAGAGTTGTGTACTTGATTTAGGAGCCTTCTCCACTACACTTGACCTCTGAGTTATTCCTCTAGGATCCTATCAGGTAGTGTTGGGTATGGATTGGCTCGAGGCTCATCGAGCTAAGGTGGATTGTAGAAATAAGGTCATTGAGTGTCAGGATGATCTTGGGAGTGCAGTTGTGATATCAAGGATGTAGAGGCCTATCTCCTTGTGCATGATCTCGGCTAAGCAACTCAAGTGGAGCATGCGTAAGGGATGTCAGTTGTTTGCTATCACCATCAGTGATCGATCAGAGAGCACTCCAGAGCATTCACCCTTAGATGATCATGCAGTTTTGAGGGAGTATGCCGATGTGTTTCCAGGTGAGCTTCCAGGGTTACCACCCCGCAGAGAGGTGGATTTCACCATTGATTTAGTACCTAGATCTGCACCAGTTTCTAGGGCACCCTATCAGATGATGACTCCAGAGCTTCATGAGCTCAAGATTCAGTTAGAGGAGTTATTAGAGAAGGGTCTCATTCACCCTAGTGTATCTCCTTGGGGAGCGCCAGTCATATTTGTGAAGAAGAAGGATGGTTCTCTTAGGCTTTGTGTTGACTTCAGACAGCTCAACAAAGTCACAATAAAGAACCGTTATCCACTCCCTAGGATTGATGACTTGTTTGATCAGATGCGGGGAGTGAGAGTGTTCTCCAAAATTGATCTCAAGTTAGGGTACCATCAGTTGCGCATATCAGATGCAGACATTCATAAGACAACTTTTTGCACATGTTATGGGCATTATGAGTTCACAGTTGTTCCATTTGGTTTGACTAATGCCCCAGCTATCTTCATGAGCCTCATGAATGGAGTATTCAGGACCTTTCTGGATCACTTTGTCTTAGTGTTCCTTGATGACATATTGATATATTCTCATTCCGAGGAGGAACATGAGGAGCATTTGAGGCAGGTACTTCAGGTTTTGAGAGAGCAGAAGTTGTATGGGAACTTGGAAAAATGTAGCTTCTTTCAGACAGAGATTCAGTACTTGGGTCATATCATATCAGGAGAGGGTATCTCTGTAGATCCCTCTAAGATACAAGTTATTATGGACTGGCCAGCACCCACATCAGTTATTGAGGTGAGGAGTTTTATGGGTTTAGCAGGTTATTACCGTAGGTTTGTACAGGACTTTTCTAGGATTGCTCACCCTATTACTTCTCTTCAGAGAAAAGGGAAGAAGTTTGATTGGTCAGAAAAGTGTGAGCAGGCCTTTCAGTTGCTTAAGGAAAGGTTAACCATGGCACCCATCTTAGCAGTTCCAGACCCTACAGAGGATTTTGTTGTTTGTACTGATGCATCACTAGAGGGTTTGGGAGTAGTTCTTATGCAGGAGCGTCGGGTTATTACCTTTGAGTCTCGTAAGCTCAAGGACTACGAGCTTAATTACCCTACTCATGACTTGGAGCTTGCAGCAGTTGTTCATGCACTTGTGCGTTGGTGACATTTCCTTTTGGGTAGACCTTTCATTTTGAGGACAGATCATCGTAGCTTGCAGCATATCTTCTCACAGCCAAACCTCAATGCTCGTCAATGGCGTTGGATGGAGTTCCTATGTGAGTATGACATGGAGGTGTAGTATATCAAAGGAAAGGAAAATGTTGTTGCAGATGCACTTAGTAGACGATGACATGTGCTTGCTTCATTGACACTGCAGTCAGATTTGAGAGGTAGGATTCTTGAGCATCTTCCAGAGGACAGGTTTTATGAGGGAGCTAGACAGATGTTGGAGTCACAGGGTTCATTAGAGGGCAGATATTCAGGGTGTATTTTAGAGACAGATGGTTTACTTCGGTTCCATAGGTGCATCTACGTGCCTAAGTCAGGTGATCTGCGTAGCTTCATCCTCACAAAGGCTCATCGAGCCCCATATGCAGCACATCCAGGAGTGAAGAAAATGCATGCTGATCTGAGGGAGTTATATTATTGGCCAGGTCTTCGACGGGACATAGCAGATTTTTTTGCATGTTGCCTTGAGTGTCAGAGGGTCAAGGCAGAGCATTCTCATCCCGTAGGACTTTTACATCCTCATGATATTCCCGAGTGGAAATGGGATGTGATCTCCATGGATTTCATAGTCGGACTCCCTATGTCTTCTTATCATCATGATGCCATTATGGTCACCATGGATAAGTTGACCAAGGTTGCACATTTCTCGCCAACCAAGGTCACCTATAATGCACAGGCCATCGCCAAAGTATTTATGGAGGACATTGTTAGGTTGCATGGGATTCCGAAGACCATCATCAATGACAGGGATACCATCTACACTTCAGTTTTCTGGACTTCCTTTCAGACCGCTCTGGGTACTCAGATTAATTTCAGCTCAGCATATCATCCAGAGATAGATGGACAGACAGAGAGGGTTAATCAGGTACTGGAGGACATGTTGAGGATGTATGTGATGGACCAACAGAAGAAGTGGGAAGATTATTTGCATTTAGTTGAGTTTTCCTACAACAACTATCATAGTTCCATTGGTATGGCTCCTTACCAGGATTTGTATGGATGACCTTGCAGGACACCTTTGAGTTGGGACAGACTAGATGACAGGATTATTCTGGGGCCAGCTTATCTTCAGGATTTAGAGCAGTAGGTTGTTCTGATTAGACATCGACTTGAGCAGGCTAGAGCACGCCAAAAGGTGTATCCTGAATCCAAGAGGATTGATTGTCACTTCTCAGTGGGTGACAAAGTCTTCTTGAGAGTTCATCCTGCATAAGATCCCAATCCGTTATGGAAAGGGTTCTAAGCTATCGCCTCATTTTGTGGGGCCTTTTGATATTTTAGAGGTCATCGGTCCAGTTTCCTATCGCCTAGCTTTGCCACCATGCCTTGCATGGGCCCACGATGTTTTTCATGTTTTTGTACTACGTAGATATGTACCAGATGTTTCTCATGTTTTGGATTGGTTGGCATTATAGGTAGAGGATGGAGGATAGTGGAGACTGGAGCACATATGCATACTAGAGCACCAGAGGTTGGCCCTTCGGGGTCGAGACTTGGACCAGGTTAGAGTGCAGTGGGACTGATATGATGAGACAACAGCTACCTGGGAGGATGCGACACCTTTGAGGGCTAGATATCCCTATCTCTTTCAGTGACTTCCAGGAGGAAGTCTAATTTTAGTAGAGGGGGATGTAGTGCCCACATTTTTATAGCTCAGTTACTTGTTGTTCCTTTACTCATAGACATGTTTTGGCAGGGATTTGATATATTTTGGACATTACATTAGGAGATTTGATCTTATTAGACATGTATGGAGATTTAGGCGTATAGCACCAATTTAGCTTGATTACTATGTTGTCGCATTATCTTATGATGTCATGGATACTAATTGATATGATGTTGTTTTGGACCATAATTATATTGATGGATACTCAGTTAGTTGCATGTTGGGATTCTATGGATACATGTCACTTTATCATTATGTCTAACTTATGGTGAATTGTGTATAATTGTGCACGTTGTCACATTTTCGATTCCAGAAAGATGATATGCTAGTTTAGAATTCATTGATATCTTATTGAGTAGTTGATTCACATTTTATCGGACAGGTGCATTTAATGTGTGCAATGAGTGTGCAGGTGACAGGTCACAGGAGAACGTGGGATTCAGGCCAGCTACACAATTTTGCACAAGCAGCCCATGGGGCTAAGTCCTAGCCGTGTTTATTGCATGAGGCCTTAGTATTAGAATTATTGTTTTGGGCACCATGGGTGACCCTCATTTGTAATGTAATATGTATTGTATTATTAATTTTTCTTAGGGTGTTTAGCTTGTGTTGTAAACTTGTTTTGGGGAATTAATGGCCCCACTTACATTAAGTTTTGAATTTGTTTAATGATGTACTTAATCAAAAGGGTTTAGGGTCACATGTGAACCCTTGGGTGGGCCCCACACCCTCTACCCTTGTGCCCAAATTTCCCAAACCCGAAATTGGGTTATTTTAGGCATTTTTAGGGACCCCTTTTTAGTTTGGGAGTTCCCTTAGCATGAAAATGGGCCCTTGGACCCTACCTAATAGGTAGGGGGCTTATTTCCAAGGCATAGAGGGAGTTTTCCCTCCCATTTTGCCTCCCCTTTGGTCACATCCATGTAAGGGGTATGGATAAGTGTGCTTTATTAAATGTTGTACAAGATTGTTTTGTTATCATTTTGGGTAATTTGGGAGAAGAGGGCTAAAAGTCATTTTATCCTTTCTCTCTTTTATCTTTGGCATCTTTGACCTTGAATGAGGAGAGGGGTGACACATGTCACCCCCTCATTTGTGAGGATTTTTTCTTGCTCCTCTTCAAATTCTCCCTCATGGGAAAAGAAGAGAACTTTTTTTTGGAGCTTTTGCTTGGAGGCTTGTGGATTTGGAGCTAGAGTTTGCTTGGGTCAAGAAGTGGAAGAGATTGAATTTGGAGAGCTTTTTTGGAGGTAGGCTTCTTGAGCTTTATTTGTGTGTTTTATGTCATGCTAGATGTTAGTTTTGTTTACTTGGAAATGTTGTTGTTGCATGTGGATTTTATTTGTTGTTTATTTGGTTTTGCTCCCTCCATCATATGGCATGATGGAGTTTTGGAGTTTGTGGGGGAAGAGAGAGGGATTTTTCCCCTCTCAATCCTCATAGGCTTGATGGGCAAGCCTTGTAGGATTTAGTTACTCCCCTCAAATGGTTTGAGGTGGGGAAGGTGGGTCATTTGGCTTGAACCTCCTTCCCCATTCTTGGTGAGGAAACCCCTTTGGGGTTTGAAAATCCTTCCAAGAAGGATTGGTGAAAGGGTGGAGAAATAAAGAGGGCTCGAATTAATTTAGAGAAATAAGGAGGGTATGGAGTTCTTGTTTTTGTGTAACTAATGACAGTTACAACTTTTCGAGAACTTTCTTCTCTTCCCCATTTTAGAGGTAGAACATGGTTTCTCCTCCTTTTCATCTTTGTAAAATTTGGAGTCTTGTTTTATATTTTCCTTGTTTTTATGTGGATGTAATGTTGTTTGTTCACCCTCAATCTTATGAAAATTTGTGGGTAGTAGTCCTCTTTCCCATGGGCTTGGGGGAGGCTAGCATGCATCCCAACCTTGGGAGAGGCATGTAATGATGCCTATGGTTGGGTGGTAAAACAAGCTTCTTCTCCTTGTTTGGATTCCTTGAAGGCATTTGAATGTTGGATCTCAAGATGGAAGTTTGGTGATATTTGGAGCTTCATTGTCATCTTCATTCTATTTGTGAAACATTACCTCATTGTAACCTCTTGAAAATATGGCTTGTGGAAAGCTTTCCTTGGTATTGTAAAAGTTCTCCTCCTTTTTGTATTTGAAAATCACTTGTAAATTGAGTCACATTTGTATTTGAAATCTTTCTTAATACCTTGGAGCAAAGAAGTTTGTATGTGTTTTTTCTTTTGAATTTTAGCATGTTTAGAAATATGTTATGTATTGGAAAGTTTAAAACCTTTGAAAAGAAATCTTGCAAGATAGTTATATTCCTTAATATGAAACATTTGTTGGAAATCCATTTGAAAAGAAAGATTAACTTCGAACATGGATTTTGGATAACCTTTTGTAAAGAAAGATTATTCATTGAAAAATATGTCTCATTCTTGTAAAAGTAAATTATCTTAATAGTTGGACTTATACTTCCTTTCTTTTGAAAACTTGAAAGAATTTTATTTTAATTAGGAAATCCAAATGAATGTGTATTCTTCCTCTAATTTTGTAAGTTTATTCTAAATTCCCTCTCTTCTCATGGAAAATTAGTTATGCATTACTTCTTTTCATGTAAATTATTTTAGTAACATGATTGAATAGGAAATAAACTTAGTTAAATTACTAGTTCCATTTTTTGTCAACTTAAGTTGATTATTATTTATTAAAATCTGTCATTTCTAACTTACTGAATCCTAGAGTGAAATTATGAATCATTTTTCCAAGTCATTTAATTATATTTAAAAATGAATTTTTTGTTCATTACCTGTAATTTAAAATATTTAAAATATTGTAATTTCTCTATTTGTTTTATACATTAAAAATTATATATCCTATGATTTATGTTTTCAAATATAACAGACCTATAACATCTGTTATTGTAATAATAATTGTTTTACCTTGAAATATACAAACATATATAAAATAGTGATTTATATTTATAACAGAAATAATTATGTTAATATAGTTATCTAATTAATATAATATTATGTATTAAATATATATTTAACAATAATATAAAATATATATATATATATGTGTGTGTGTGTGTGTATGTGTTATACATGTGTGTGTATGTAATATAAATAAATAAAATTTAACATAAAATCGGGTAAAAACAATATATAAACAAAAAAAACAATTTAAAACAAAAAAGAGGTTGAGGGAGGGAGTCGAACCCCTGACTGCCCCTCCACCCGTCCCCACCCCACTGCGTTGCACCCAAAAAACCCGTGGTTCCTTGCCTTCGGCCCCTGCCGCCCCCACGCCACTGTCCCACTTCCACCACTGCCCCTCCGCGCGCAGTAGTCACTATGCCCAGACCCATCCTCCTCCCTCACACAGCGCCGCTGCCACCCCTTCCTCCCACCACCCCCTGCAACCTCCTCCCTGTCCACTGCCCACCACGTAGACCCCCCTCTCTTCAGATCCACACCCCCTTTCACAAAAAAAAAATGTGGATCAAAAAAATAAAGAGAAAAGAAACATTTCTTGTTTTGTATGAAATTCTCAAGAAAATACAATACTTTCATTTTAACAAAAAAATACAAATTTATCAAACTCCATAGCTCCTCCAACACAACCTGCAAATAAGAGAGAAAAAAACAAAATGAGAAAGAGAAAACAAGATAGAAAAGAAAAGGATAAGGATGTTAGGGAAAACTTTAGGGTACTTTCAAAACCAATGGTCAAGATCAGATTTGATCCAAGGGCTCACAAATAACCCTATTCACTTTTAAGCCATGGGTATTTTTAGATACAAATGGGAAATAAATTTTAGTGTCTAGGTATGTAAATAAAATAAAATAGAAAGGGGAAAATCTAAGTAAATTTAAAAGAGGGGTAGTCTTTTCCTAGGTTGTCTCTAGTAAATTAATAGAAGCTAAATAAATAAAATTAATTGGGGCTTAATGATTCAGAAATCAGGTAAACCGACTTAGATTAAAATAATTAAGTTGTTGGGATAGTGTTAATTTTTACTTCGGGTAAACTAAATTAATATAAATTAATTAGTTAACAGGAATTGGTTAAGAGAAACATTAGTATTAATTTTAGCTCATTCAAAAAAAAAAATTATCCCAAAATTTTTAAGTTTATTAAATGGTATTGAGAGATTTTATTATTTTATTTAAAGCGGATCTAAGGGAAAATTAATAATATTAATTTAATATACTTTTAAAATGAGAAAGTGTGACCATTAATTTTAACCTAGTTTTTTGAGTAGGTTATAACAAAAAAAAATTATTCCATAATTATTCTAGTTTGACCTATGTTTGTCTTGGGTTTCATGCGGGTAAATTTGTGTGTGTGTGTGTGCGCGCACATACATACATGTATAATAAAATAAAAATCAATTTTCATGTTTTGGTTGGTGTCCTTTCACTGTCATTTTCCATTCTACAGAAACATATTCCAAACATCCAATATGTTATTTTGATTGGGTAAATTCCTCATAATACCATTTCATTTAGTAAATAAAGTTACGGTAATTATTGACATGTTATTCAAAAAAATCAAAATACAACATTTATTAGTATAATAGTATACTTACTAACATAGTTTTTTCCCCTTCAAAGATAAAGGGCCCTTCACGTATAGAAAAAATACACAACTAAAATATGAAATAATAGATGAATTAAATTATTTTACATATGATGAAATGAATTAAATATGTTATATGATAGAAAACATTATATGAAAGAGAAATAGGGGGGAGAGACAAAACTAATTTATTACTATTCTACTTATTTCGAAATGATATTTTTGTAAGTATAATTTCTAGTAACATACATAAAAGTAAGTAGGACCTAATAATGACACAGAATTATTAGAATATCTCAACATGTTACATTCAAATAAGAAATAGAGAAAGCTTATTGAGTCAAGATTGAATCTAGAATACCACATTAGTTCGAAGAGTTCAAAGTCTAACTCCCCATATTTGGATGTAGTGTATATTCCATATTTATCATTCTCCATGATAATAAATTTTGAATTATTTTATTGGTCTCATTGCTATAGAAGATACCATATGGTCTTATGTGAAACTAGATGATAAAAACTATGATCATACTCAAAGAACTTATGCTAGAATTTTGTTAAACCTTGACACCTCTCAAGCCCTTCCAGTAGAAATTAATCTATAAATAGGTGATAGATATTGCATTCAGATAATTGAATACAACGGTTTAGCCTTTAGATGTCAGAGTTTATTTCAAATTAGGAATCTCTTAGATGAGTGTGAGAACTCTAGGCACAAGGAAAAACCCGTGTGGTAGAAGGAATTTTTGCTAGAACATCTTATGATTAACCCTAATTCTGAATTAATGTAGGAACCATCAAACCCCTCTCAGGTAGACACTCCCCCTATTCCTAAGAAGAAGCCACTTTTATTTTCTGAGATAGCTCAGGCTTCATCTACCCAAGAGGTCTTTTCTAAATCTACAATAGATTGTTCCCCGACCCTCGTTGAGGGTCACACTCCTATCAAAACTTTTGAAATTGTTCTTCGGATCTTTGTAAAAGATGGTAGGTATGATTGGACAAGGATTAAGTTATATCCTACTTTTTATTTTTATCCCTTTATCTTAGTTGGGGACCTTCTATTTTTGGGTCATTTTTCTACTGTAGATTGGTTGTCATTTGGTTGTGGACCTGTTGTGTTATTGTTTGTCTCTTTTTATCAATTTGGCTTCTTCTTTGTTTGATGCTATATTGTATATCTCGATTGTTAGACCTTTTTTCTTCTATGTTGTCTTGTTGTATTTGGTTTTTGGACATTTGTGTGTACTGGGTATGGCCCTCATAAAAAACCATTTAACAATAGTAAAATAAATAAATTACAAATCTTCAATATTATATATTGATAATTACATGTCCATATAATTACATTAAGAATATAGTTGGCATATAGTACAACTCCACTTAGAAAGGAGACGATCATGACAAGTAATATTAAACCTCCACTTGAGAAAGCCTAAAATGCATTAGTATGCTCATTTCCCAATTCTACTTTTATTGTTTTAACATGTTCTTAAATTCACAAGTGTCTTGATCTGAGATTGAATGTTTTTATGCAAGGACATTAAAATGGTAGAAAAGCTTTAACATCATGTAAAAAGAGGATACAATATAATGAAAATTAGCATGTGCCTTAACATATGTATGTATGGACCTAAAATCCTAATAATCACTTTCTTATCATCTTACAATGTCCCCAAATAATGCAAACTACAGGCATCCATAAGCGGTTCATAAGAGAAATCTTTTGGTCCTTGGTAGATCACTAACACGAACATCAATTATTGATTTTTCCAAAATAAGGAGTCATGAATATAATCAATTACATCATTTTATTACATGTGTGGGTCATCTAAGTGTCCCCATAGTAATATATGAAGCCCATGACGATATACGGTTAGTGGAAAGTTTTCTATCATAGATAAAATTTAATTTATAGAAAAATTGTCACTTAGTGGAGGTGGAACATTTTTATTGGGGAATCCAAACAAAATATTGATGTGTCGTATAAAGCTAAAGCCAAACGTTGATTCAATCCACAAAATCTTCTTATGATTTTTCATAACAGGTATGTTCTCCTTGCATTGACAACTAAATAAAATGAACCGAAATCCAATGATACTCATGAAAGAAAAGAAATGCTAAGAAAACTTATGCCTTTGCTAGAATAATGATAAAATACACATTATATTCCTTACCATATGTATGGATGGAGATAAATCTAGGAATCACCTTCCTCAAGTCCCATAATAACACCCATAAAAAATTCACACTCTAGGCATCTAGAATTTGTTCTTGAGAGAAACCTTTTGGTAGGTAGGAGAAACAACAAGACAGACTTCAACGAGTAATTGTTCGAAGAGTTCAAAGTCTAACTCCCCATATTTGAATGTAGTGTATATTCCATTATTTATCATTCTCCATGATAATAAATTTGAATTATTTTATTGGGTCTCATTGCTTATAGGAGATACCATATGGTCTTATGTGAAACTAGATGATAAAAAATATGATCATACTCAAAGAACTTATGCTAGAATTTAGAATTTTGTTAAACCTTGACACCTCTCAAGCCCTTCCAGTAGAAATTAATCTATAAATAGGTGATAGATATTGCATTCAGATAATTGAATACAACGGTTTAGCCTTTAGATGTCAGAGTTTATTTCAAATTAGGAATCTCTTAGATGAGTGTGAGAACTCTAGGCGCAAGGAAAAACCCGTGTGGTAGAAGGAATTTTTTCCAGAACATCTTATGATTAACCCTAATTCTGAATTAATGTAGGAACCATCAAACCCCTCTCAGGTAGACACTCCCCCTATTCCTAAGAAGAAGCCACTTTTATTTGCTGAGATAGCTCAGGCTTCATCTACCCAAGAGGTCTTTTCTAAATCTACAATAGATTGTTCCCCGACCCTCGTTGAGGGTCACACTCCTATCAAAAATTTTGAAATTGTTCTTCGGATCTTTGTAAAAGATGGTAGGTATGATTGGACAAGGATTAAGTTATATCCTACTTTTTATTTTTATCCCTTTATCTTAGTTGGGGACCTTCTATTTTTGGGTCATTGTTCTACTGTAGATAGGTTGTCATTTGGTTGTGGACCTATTGTGTTATTGTTTGTCTCTTTTTATCAATTTGGCTTCTTCTTTGTTTGAAGCTATATTGTATATCTCGATTGTTAGACCTTTTTTCTTCTATGTTGTCTTGTTGTATTTGGTTTTTGGACATTTGTGTGTACTCGGTATGGCCCTCATAAAAAACCATTTAACAAAAGTAAAATAAATAAATTACAAATCTTCAATATTATATATTGATAATTACATGTCCATATAATTACATTAAGAATATAGTTGGCGTATAGTAAAACTCCACTTAGAAAGGAGATGATCATGACAAGTAATATTAAACCTCCACTTGAGAAAGCCTAAAATGCATTAGTATGTTCATTCCCCAATTCTACTTTTATTTTTTTAACATGTTCTTACATTCACAAGTGTCTTGATCTGAGATTGAATGTTTTTATGTAAGGACATTAAAATGGTAGCAAAGCTTTAACATCATGTAAAAAGAGGATACAATATAATGGAAATTAGCATGTGCCTTAACATATGTATGTATGGACCTAAAATCCTAATAATCACTTTCTTATCATCTTACAATGTCCCCAAATAATGCAAACTATAGGCATTCATAAGCAGTTCATAAGAGAAATCTTTTGGTCCTTGGTAGAACACTAACACGAACATCAATTATTGATTTTTCCAAAATAAGGAGTCATGAATATAATCAATTACATCATTTTATTACATGTGTGGGTCATCTAAGTGTCCCCATAGTAATATATGAAGCCCATGACGATATACGGTTAGTGGAAAGTTTTCTATCATAGATAAAATTTAATTTATAGAAAAATTGTCACTTAGTGGAGGCGGAACATTTTTATTGGGGAATCCAAACAAAATATTGATGTGTCGCATAAAGCTAAAGCCAAACGTTGATTCAATCCACAAAATCTTCTTATGATTTTTCATAACAGGTATGTTCTCCTTGCATTGACAACTAAATAAAATGAACCGAAATCCAATGATACTCATGAAAGAAAAGAAATGCTAAGAAAACTTATGCCTTTGCTAGAATAATGATAAAATACACATTATATTCCTTACCATATGTATGGATGGAGATAAATATAAGAATCACCTTCCTCAAGTCCCATAATAACACCCATAAAAAATGCACACTCTAGGCATCTAGAATTTGTTCTTGAGAGAAACCTTTTGGTAGGTAGGAGAAACAACAAGACAGACTTCAACGAGTAATTTTTCAAAAATAGAGGGTCATGGATAGGAATAATTAGATCCTTTAATTCCATGTGTGGGTCATCTAGCTTTTCCCATATGAATCTATAATTCCTGCTATAAAAAATGAAGACTCGAGATCCAAGAACAACCTAGGTTTAGATAGAAAAAAATTGGAATAATTTTTTTTGAAAAGTGTGACCACCACTAGGCTTCAAGCAACAGTTGTCACAACAAAGATTCAAAGTCAATTATAATTTAATAAATGAAATTTTCCCGTTGTAACAAAAATTATATCCACGTTACAAAATTAATGAGTATAATTAATCCAAATATAGTTAAATTTCTCCTAGGTGTTAATTTAGTAAATAATTAAATTAACACTATACTTAAATATTCCTTAATTAATTTTAGAGGGTTAAAGGGGCCAAAGAAATTAAATGCCCAAGGTTTTTAATTTCACTGGGTCTAAACAATAACCAAAGTTCTTATTTACATGGAAAAGAAAAAATTCTCTTATTACATAACGTGACCCCTTAAAAAATTTAACCCATGCTTTAGAGTTAAACCTTTAAGTTAAAAAGGGGCAATTTTCTACTTTCCCACTCTCAGACTCATCTTTGCAATTCAACCTGATTTTTCACATAATTAATGTAGTTAAGGTTTCCTGAAAAAATTTCCATTAGATAGGAAATTTCTTCCCCTTTCCAATGATATAAATAAGTCCTCCTAACTCCTCATATTTCTTAAGTTACATGCCGGCATTTACTAATGCACAACCTTTAGTTTGGTGGATGTAATCTGGAAACAAAACAACAACATAACACAAGAATACCATCGACTATGATAAGATAGGAATGATGAAAAATCTGAAATATCAAAGTAAATTATAATATTAACATGAAATTGTTACAATCTCACCCATGAGGTACTTCAAGTGTTATTGACTTCACTTTCCTTTCACCAAGACTATGGGAGAAACTTTACAATTACACCTCTTAATGGCTTCTTCAACACACCTTTAAACTGATGGCTTCCTTTGCACACTTCCTACAATATTTCTCACTACTTCCTTCTATGCTAAATGAGGGGGGTGGCCTCTCTATTTATAGAACTTTCAGGCTTATCCATCTTATCTCTAAGATAGGATAAGAAATCCACTCTGACGAATCATATTCCATACCTTAACTCTTATCTGTACATGTAAGCTTATCTTTTAAGATAAGATAAACCTTATCATTTTACATGGGTTCCACATTTTTAGACTTTTTACAAATAAAATACACAAAATATTTATGACCTCACTCCTTGTCCTTATTACCAATATAATATTTCTAATTCCTAATCATGTAGACCCTACTTCTCTAATTACCCAAACTTTGACATTTTAACATTACCGGACCACTTACGACAAATATTTACTTTTTACCACAACATCCCTATTGTACTTTGACTGTTACCATACTCCACATTATTGGCGGCACCGTACTGGCAGCGCCGTTATCTTCTATCAGACGCTACTACTAATTATACTTAACAACATCCTATTCCTAATACATACATTAATGAAATAGAAATTACGGAGGAAAATTTTAGTGTCGACATCTTCCCCCTTCCTAGCTTCTACTCCGTCCTCGGAGTAGACTATTCTGGTGCTTGGAAAATATTCAACTTGTCGTGGTTGACCCATTTTGTAATGGGAGTGCCATCCAATTCCTCCAGTCGGTACGTACCATTTTCATGCACAGCTGCTATTTTGTAGGGCCCCATCCATTTTGGAAGAAATTTTCTCTGTCTTCTTTTTTTGTATCTGGAATCATATACTAGAACCAAGTCATTCACATGAAATGGAGACCACCAGATCTTTTGATCAAAGTATTCCTTCTGCTTCATTTTCTTCTTATGGCTTGTATCCTTTGCTATTTCTCTCATTTCCTCCAGCAAATGAAGATGTACCAACCTTTCTTTTACTGAATCACTTTCATCCATCCTTTCATTTTTCATAACTCTCACAGTGGGAATATCAAACTCAATAGGAAGAACTGGATCAATGCCATAGGCCAACTGAAATGGGGAGTATCCTGTTGCTGACTTTGATGTTGCCCTATATGCCCACAATGCTGCATCGGGGAAATCATCATCATCACAAGATGATCCTAAACCATCATAGGCTCGAGAGAGTGCATCTGCATTGACATGCTTCTTTCCTGGCCTATCTATAATATCAAATTCAAATTGGCTTGTAGCAAAATTATCCATCTTGCTATCCTCCTTGATGGGTTAGGCTTATTTACAATATAATTTAGAGCTTGATGATCTGTTACAACTAGAAATTTTTGCCCTAGCAAGTAATTTCTAAACTTCTTTACAGCAAAAATGATAGCCAGAGCCTCTTTTTCAGTTACAGTATAATTTACCTCAGCACTGCTCATTTGTCTGCTCCCAAAGTAAATTGGATGTTCATTCCCATTTTCATCCTTTTGGCTCAAAGTACTTCCTAGTGCTGCATCTGAGGCATCAGTGTACACAATGAATGGCTTGCTCCAATCTGGATTCTTTAAAACAGGTGAAGACACCAGGGCTTCCTTCAGTTGTCCAAAAGCTTCATGCACCTTATTTCCTGGTTCATAAGTAACATCCTTCTTCAAGAACTGGGTTAGTGGCTGTGCAATCTTTGAGAAATTCTTGATGAACCTTCTATAGTAACCCACATGGCCTAAAAATGATCTCAACTTACTTCTATTCATAGGAAATGGTAAATCTTTGATTTTTGAAACTTTATCAGGATCAGTACCAATACCATCTCTAGATACAACATGCCCTAACAAAATGCCTTTAGAACATCCAAAGACACACTTTGTAGGGTTTAGTGAGGCTTGTGCTTCATCTAACCTTTGAAATGTTGTCTCCATCTGGTGCAGGTGGTCCAACTTGCTCCCATAGATGCAAAAATCATCCAGAAATACTCTGATGAAGGTCCCAA
Source organism: Taxus chinensis (assembly GCA_019776745.2). Taxonomy (NCBI): domain Eukaryota; kingdom Viridiplantae; phylum Streptophyta; class Pinopsida; order Cupressales; family Taxaceae; genus Taxus; species Taxus chinensis. Next base: position 190,401 of record JAHRHJ020003292.1, read on the forward strand.
TGTAGGGTTCGAACACCCTATTCATCAAACACTGGAATGTTGCTGGAGCATTACACAACCCAAAAGGCATAACTCTATAAGCAAACGTTCCCCAAGGAGTGGTGAACGTGGTCTTCAGCTGATCTTTCTCTGCTATACGAACTTGGTTGTAGCCGCTATATCCATCAGCAAAACTATAGCACTCCTGGCCAGCTACTTCGTCCAAGATCTGATCTGAAAATGGAAGAGGGTAATGATCCTTCTTTGTTGCCTTATTGAGCTTCCTGTAATCAACACAAATGCGTAGCTTCCCATTCTTTTTTATTGAGATCACAATGGGAGAAACCCATTCTGAATTCTCCACAGCAAATATGAATCCTGCATCAAGCAACTTATCTATTTCTTCTTTTACAGTCTTGGAAAAATTAGGATTCATTCTATATGGCATTTGCTTTATGGGCTTAGCACCATCTACCAGCTCAATAGAATGTTCTACCCAACTTACTTGACGGAGTTCCTTGTAATCAAAAGTGAATAGGTGTATGTACCTTCGAAAGAGCTGGAGGTAGGATTCCTTCTCACTCTCCATCACAACATCACCAATCTTTATTTGTTGGAGACGATCATCAACTTCTTCTTCAGATAATTTTATGGGGTCATGAGTTGGTGTGACTGGAAGGATATCCATGACTGAAACATCCACCTCACTTTCTTCATCTTCAGTGTCCACTTCACTGGTACTAGAGTAATCAGAGGATGTCCAATCATCAGTTTCATCACTTGAATCCACAGGTTCTGCCTTATGATGTCGAGGGATCACGTTTATCTTCACCCTCTCTCTACCACGTCCAAGTGTCATGAAACCTTCATTCCAGTAGTTTCTTGCATGAACTCTCCTTAGCCATGGTCTTCCCAACAACATTGGGTACGCAACAGTACCATTTTTCATCACCTGAAAGTCTACCACACATACAACACCCATAACAGATATTGCCACATTTGAAACTACACCTTCTGGTTTAGTTTTTCCCTTATTTAATGACCTTAACATAAGTGTTGAAGGGCGATCAATTTTTAAACCCAACATATTCATTACAGACTCGGTCATTACATTAACTGTAGCACCTCCATCAACTAAGACATCATGAATTGAAATACCATTACATAATACCTCAGCTTGTGGAGCATAGGGATCTGCCTCTGCCTCCAAAACAGGGACCTCAACCTCCTTCCTTCGTCGAGCATTGAGTCCACCTCGCAACTCCCGCCTCTTCTCAGAAGACATAGCCAAGAGTTGACCATATGTAATATTTGCAGGCTTTTTGGACAGATCTTCCAAGATGGAGTATGGTCCTTGCCCCTGTGAAATCAGAAAATCCTGCACACCCAACTTTCTTCTCCTATGTTTCTTACTAGTTTCTCCTTTCATCTTCTTAGGATCATTTCCATCTTGATTATCTTTTTCTTTCTTTCTTTTTGTTACAAACACATCTACTTCATTATTTCTGCTCTTATCTACTACATCAAAAGAATTCACAGGTGCTTTTCCTTTATCATTATCTCTTTACCAGATGTAGAAGCTCTATCTGGACAATTATACTTATAATGACCCTTTTTATAACAACCATAACAAACAACTTCAGAAATATTTCTTTTTGGACCTCTATCTCCTCCCTGAGAACTAAATTCCTTTCCTTGAAGAAGATTAATAGTTAACTGACCCATCTTTTTGAGCAGATCTTCATACTCAGTAGATGTACTAGGAGAAATATTTGTGCTCACCGGGAGTGGTTGTGGATTCTGGACCAAAGGTGTTGGTGTAGGCTCTACTTTAGCAACAATTTCTTTGGGCTCCTCTTCCATGCTTTCTTCTTGCCTTCTTGCAATCTCCTTTGCTTGTTCAATGGTAGCTGGGCGGTCATACTTCACTCGTTGTCTGATCTCTGGCTTCATCCCAAGAATGAAGTGCTTACAGAGGAGATTATCCACGCCATTCATCAACCCATCCGCTAATCCTTCCTTCCGGATCTGGGCATCGAGCTTCCTCCTTAGCTCTAGAACACGAGCATGATAATCCCTTATCTTCTCCTTCTCTCCTTGGGATAGCTTTGTGATCTCGATCATGAGATCTGCATATTTCTGTTGTTCACCAAATTCTTCAAGAAAACTTTCAGTTAATAAATCCCATGAATTTTTCACATTATCACCTAGTGTTTCAAACCACCTAAGTGCTGAACCATCCAAAAAGGTAGGAAAAAATTCAGTCCATTGTTCCCTTCTTATAAGGCCATTACAAATACAAGATCGTTTAAACTCTTGAATGAAAGAAGAAGCATCTTCATTAGATTGAGCTGAAAAAACAGGAATCTTTCCCATTTTCAAAAGTAACCACCGTGAAATACCAACCCACAAGTACAATCAACAAGACTTATGTGCACAAATAATTGGAATCACTATACTAGAAAGTGACTTTACACCTTTCTACAGTAAAATAGAAATGACCACGGTAAACTATGGTAAAACTTGACTTACTGTGGTAAAAACTGACTTTACTGTGGTAAACACTATTCACGGTAAAAAGTGAAGTTACTGCGGTAAATACTATTCACGGTAAAAAGTGACTTTACTGTGGTAAATACTATTCCCAGCAAAAATGACTTTACCATGGTAACTACTATTCATGGTAAAAATGACTTTACCATGGTAACTACTATGCACAGTAAAAATAAGGTTACCCTCCAATTGATTTTTGACTAAGTGGGAATATCTCTCCAGAAAATCCACCAACGAGGAATGGTCCCGGCAACGGAACCAAAATGTCATCACCAATCCGGCACTATGATAATTCTTCACGGGGAACTCCTCGTGCTATGATTATTTACTAATGCACAACCTTTAGTTTGGTGGATGTAATCTGGAAACAAAACAACAACATAACACAAGAATACCATCGACTATGATAAGAAGGAATGATGACAAATCTGAAATATCAAAGTAAATTATAATATTAACATGAAATTGTTACAATCTCACCCATGAGGTACTTCAAGTGTTATTGACTTCACTTGCCTTTCACCAAGACTATGGGAGAAACTTTACAATTACACCTCTTAATGGCTTCTTCAACACACCTTTAACTGATGGCTTCCTTTGCACACTTCCTACAATATTTCTCACTACTTCCTTCTATGCTAAATGAGGGGGGTGGCCTCTCTATTTATAGAACTTCCAGGCTTATCCATCTTATCTCTAAGATAGGATAAGAAATCCACTCTGACGAATCATATTCCATACCTTAACTCTTATCTGTACATGTAAGCTTATCTTTTAAGATAAGATAAACCTTATCATTTTACATGGGTTCCACATTTTTAGACTTTTTACAAATAAAATACACAAAATATTTATGACCTCACTCCTTGTCCTTATTACCAATATAATATTTCTAATTCCTAATCATGTAGACCCTACTTCTCTAATTACCCAAACTTTGACATTTTAACATTACCGGACCACTTACGACAAATATTTACTTTTTACAACATTCCTATTGTACTTTGACTGTTACCGTACTCCACATTATTGGCGGCACCGTACTGACGGTGCCGTTATCTTCTATCAGACGCTACTACTAATTATACTTAACAACATCCTATTCCTAATACATACATTAATGAAATAGAAATTATGGAGGAAAATTTTAGTGTCGACAGTAGAACACGTGGCCTCCAATCTTTTCCACCTTAACTGGTGCCAAAGTATTATCTTGATTTAGACTTGACCATGTGGTGAGACCGCCATTGGGAACAAGCACCTCTGAATTTGCAAAAAGTTGACATGTCTTCGTGCTGACTCTTCTATAGAGTTTTGATGAAAATAGTTGAAGAAAATTCTTTCAAGCCCCTTTCCCTAAATTGTACTTTCCAAGCATTCTGGATCCTATCGACAAGTTTTCACTTGGCTCATTGAAAAGTCGATTTTAACTCAGTTATTGGATTAAAGTGACCTCACGGAAGGCCCTTCCCTGATTTTCCTTGTGCAAAGTCGCTCCACCGATGCCTAAAATAAAATTGGGTAACAGTCAAAATTAAAGCAATAAAGTTCTATGATACCCACGGGGAAAATTTAGAAATGTTGGATTTTCCAATATGTTAAAAATAACGAACAAAGGTTAAAAACAGCACCTCTGTCGACACGCCAAGCTGAAATTTGTGTCAGTCGCAACACCCTTACACCTACAGGAAGGCTGGCCGACTTTTTGTAGGGGAAACTTAGGATTTTTTGCCAGATCTTTTTCCAAAAGTGATAAGGTCATAAAAAATCCACACCTCCACTGAAACCTAATGAAGCCACGTTTGGAAAGATTTTTAGTCTATTGGCTGCGGGGAGGCAGGCCTGGCTGTTGGAGACTAAAGAAATTTTTGCCATTTTTTTTCCAAAATGTAAAGTTTGAAGGTGCGGGCCATATGAACCCTCGGAATTATTTTAGTTTTTCCAAAGGCTTCAAGAAAAGTGGTGGGTTTTGGGAATTTGTGGAGGAACTTGTGACTTTTTCATTTTTGCAAAAATATGCATCCCTAAGTAATTTTTGGGCCCATTTGATCCGATTATACAAAAATTTATTTTTTGACAGTTAGTATTTTTTTTAAAACCATAAATTTGAAGAAAAACTTCAAAAGGCCATAACTTTTGACTGGAAGCTATGGATTTGAGCAAATAAGGACTTTTTGGAAAGGCTATCAAACTCCTCTTTGCATAGGAAAGCATAAAAATTATTTTCAACAAAACTTAGATGGGTGAATTTAAGAAAATGTCTTTCCTACCATTAAAAATGAATTAAACTTTTCAACTGCCAGATTTGATTTCCAATCTACCATTCTTTCTTCTTCAACATGCCAAACAACATGGAGGTTATTTCACACTTGAAATTTCAAATGGATTTCAAGGATTAATATAATGGTTGAGTATTCAAAAATGATTGTAGTTTTCCTTTCTTTTTTGTTGAAATTGCATTATTTTTCCCTCTTTCCCGATTAATAGAGTTGAAAGTAAATTTCTTGAAGAAATACAACTATTTTGGGATGTTTTGATCATCCTTAGTTTCATTTTAATGTATTTTATCTTGTCTTTCATTGTTGCAGGGTACTCTATATATTTTTCTATTTATTTGCAGGTTTTTACAGTGATCTAAAAGAGATCTATGTATTATCAAACTAGAATTGATCTATTTCATTTGACATACTTTAAACATTTAAGTTCATTCCATTCTAAATTTACAATGTTTAAATTTCTTCAATCAATACGTGAAAAGCAAGAATGTAATTCTATTTTTTTTCAAAATCTGCCTTTCAAATAAACAAGGAATGTAATATTTTTTTTTAACAAGCCTAGCCTTCAAACAAAGAGTTTGCAACAATATATTTCAACAACAGATTTCAAACAAGAGTAACACCATTTTGATGGGAAAAGTAAATCAAATTCAATTAAATGAAATAATTCCTTTTACACTTCTTTTATGTTCACCAAAAATATACCAAATAAATCTTTCTCATTCCTTTTTCACATTCCAATACAACTTTCATATCCAAAAATAGAGCACTTTTCACTACAAATATTATTACAAGTCATCCACTTAAAGTGGGAAATTTTACAATAAGGGACCCAAGGAGAACTACAACATTTGTCTTCATACACAGCTCCAAGAACAACAACAAGAGATCCACCATGTTTTCATTTGGTCACAACAAAAAAAGGGGGAGAGGCAACACTCTCCACCCAACCAAGAATTCCAATGAAGAGGAGAAGCCATCCTCCTCATTGGCCCCCGAGCCCCAACCACATTACAATAGGAAATGGATTCAACTCATGGAAACAAGACAAGCTTCCACAACACAAAACAAATTTCACAATCATATCACAGTCCAAAATAAAATGCAGTTACAGTCACAAGAAGGATAGTAACAAAATATACAAGGCTTCATCACACAAAGGCCAAAGGAGAAAGATCTATGGGGGAAGCTACTTGTACCTCCCAATGGGAAATGGGTGACCACCTTAAAAACCCAAAAAATATTCATCTCAAACCCCTACATACTCTTATGCCTCCCCTAAATACCTCTTATGCCTCCCCATTCTCTTATGCCTCCCTCCCTTATGGATCCCCAAAAGTAAGAAATGCAAGCTATTTCTTGTCCAAGGTGGAACACCCAACCCAAACTCCCTCCACATGAAAATAAATCTTATGCCTCCCCACAACTCTTTTTCCTCCCACAAAAATATCCCCATAGTCTTCTCCTACACCACACCTAGGAAATCTACCCAACCAACCAACAAACATACCAAACATTCAAAAACATTCACATAAGCACAATATAGAAAGAAAACCTTTTTACAAGAGTCAAGCTCCTACCTCTCCATGATAGAGCTTGATCCAAAAGTTCAACAACAAGATTCTTCAAATCCAAACAGTCCCAAAGCACCAACAAATCCACAAGCATTCAAAATCCTCTAACTCTCTCCAAAATTTGCAAGAGCACCAAACCAAATGAAGTAACCCCCAAACAAAAACAAAAGAATTGAATAAATAGAAAAGGGAGAGAGGAGGATGAGGTGGCTCCATGTAGGATGCCACATCACTTATCCTCAACTCCACCTCACAAGTCAACTTCAAACTCCAAAGCACAATTAATAAGTGGGTGAATAAATGACATTTTTCCTTACACACACAATCCAAGTCCACACCCTTAAGGACCAAAATTAATTTCATGCAAGAAGGTGCAATAAAAACTTACAATTTACCTTCCCAAAACACATAATAAGGCCTAATTTTGACTCCCCAACCCATAGGTAGGGTTGGTGTAACAATTTAAGAGGTGTGGGACAAGTTTAACTTGTCCCACAAGCCTCCAAAATCAGCCCCTAAGGACAGATCCAAATTTCAAAAGGAAGGTGGAGTGTTTCACACTCAAAGTTACTTACACATTACTTACAACACATAATCCAAGAGCCATCAGCTCTAATAAATGCATTCTTTTGACCCATTTTAATTTATTTAACAACATGATTACTCACTAATCTAGACACAAATAAAATAAATAATAAAGGGGAAAATACATCACTAAAAATCACATACTAAAATTAAACAAAAGAAACTAAATAAAAGAATACACATAACCCCTTGGTCACATTTGAAGGTGATCCCCCCATGGGAACCCCTAACAACAATTCAAACACACACACATAACAAATACACGTTGCCATGGTGACCCTTGTTGAATTCATCTAGAATTCCAATGTGGTTGGTCTCCAATCCCTCGATGTTTGTTGTGACATGTTTACCTGCAAAACACAAATACCTCCTTCGGCCTTGTGGCCGCATCAAAACATCCAAAATAAATATACAATATAAATCTAAAATCATCTATATATGAATCAAAACATCATCTAGGCAAGTAACAATATCATTTACAATTTCATCAATAACCATATGATCATAATATTAGTTCAATCATCTAGGTCTACTCAATATGATGAAATATCACATGTCCGAAACACACACAGAATACCATGTCATACATCATATACATCATATATAAAATGTCATCCAATATAAAATGTCTCAAATAATCCACATGCATCATATATGAATCAAAATCAACAATAGTCCATGATCTCTAACATCTAACATCATGCCAAATTAAAAGCTACAATAATGTTCATAAGTATAGTCAACAGTATCATAATCAATAACAAAAAGGTGTCAAAGGGAAGTGGGCACTACATCCCCCTCCCCTTAGACTCGACTTCCTCCTGGAAGTCACTGGAATAGGTGTGGAAACTGAACTCGTAGCAAAGTAGCATCCTCCCATGTAGCCGCAGTCTCATCATATCTGTCCCACTGCACTCGAACCTGGTCAATCTCTCTACCTCGAAGGCCTAGGGTCCTACGCTCTATAATGAAAATGGGCTCCACCATCACCTTCCCTTGATCCTGCACCTACAATGAGGTCTAATCTAGCACATGAGAAGGATCTGCAATATATCTCCTAAGTACTAAAACATGAAACACATCATGGATGTGAGACAAGCTAGGTGGCAACGCTAGACAGTAGGCCAAAGGACCGATACGCTCCAAGATCTCAAAGGGGCCCATGAATCTAGGAGCTAACTTAGAACCTTTTCCGTAATGGATAGGGCTCTTATGTGGCCTAACATGAAGGAAAACCTTCATGCCCACATCAAAACTATGGTCGGTCCTATGCTGATCTGCATACTTCTTCTGTCTGTCATGTGCCTCCTGCAGTCTCTGTCTGATCATAACCACCTGCTGCTCCATGTCCTGTAATAAAGTTGGCCCAAGAGAAACCCTGTCCTCTAACCTGTCCCAACTAAGAGGTGTCCTGCACTCTCTACCATACAGTTCCTGGAAAGGAGCCATGCCTATCAAACTCTGAAAACTATTATTGTAGGAAAACTCCACCAAGTACAAATACTCCTCCCATCTTGACTGGTGATCCATAACATACATCCTAAGCATGTCCTCTAAGATCTGATTCACCCACTCAGTCTATCCATCTGTCTCAGGGTGATACGTTGTGCTGAAATTGATCTTCATCCCAAGGGCATGCTGCATGGTAGTCCAAAAGTGGGAAGTATACAGAGGATCATGGTCACAAATGATCTTCTGTGGAATCCCATGCAATCTGAAAATCTCATCTAGATATACCCATGCCACTGCACTAGCTGTATAGGTGGTCTTCACTAGAGAAAAATGAGCCACTTTTGTCAATTTATCCACCATGACCATGATGGCGTCGTGGTGGTATCTCGACATCGGTAGCCCAACAATGAAGTCCATGGAAATGGTGTCCCATTTCCATTGGTATAACATGAGGAAAGAGAAGGCCAGATGGATGCTGATGCTCAGCCTTCACTTTCTGACACTCTAAACAACGTGACACAAACTGAGCCACGTCTCTACGAAGTCCCCTCCAATGATACAACTGTCTCAAAGTGGCGTGCATCTTCTTCACCCAGGGATGGGCTGAATAGGGTGCACGATGTGCCTCTGTCAAGAATTCCTGCCTCAAGCCTCCATCTCTGGGAACATAAATCCAGTCTCTGTGCCTGAGAAGGCCATCTTCCTCTAATGAAAACCCATCAAACTTCCCCTCAAGGGGTCTCTGAGACTCGATCTCTGCTCTAGCTGCAATGTAGAAACTGTCGTGAGGAAGCTGTTGTAGAATCCTGCTCTGTAAATCTATGTTCACTGAGGTGGCCATAACCACATGTCTCCTCCTGCTAAGAGCATCTACAACCACATTCTCCTTCCCCTTCACATGCTCTATCTCCATATCATACTCACAAAGAAACTCCATCCAACGCTGCTGATGAGCGTTGAGATTGGGCTACGTGAAGAGGTGGCGAAGACTCAAGTGATCAGTCCTGAGTGTGAATCTTCAGCCAAGAAGGAAATGTCTCCATCAAACCAAGGCATGCACAACTACCACAAGCTCAAGATCATGAGTTGGATAATTGAGCTCATAATATTTGAGTTTGCGAGACTCAAAAGCAACTACTCTACCCTCCTGCATCAACACACCTCCAACTCCTGCCAAAGAAGCATCCGTGCATACAAAAAAATCACCCTGTGGATCTGGCACTACAAGAAAAGGCACTGTCATGAGGCATTCCTTCAGTTTCCTGAAGACCTGCTCACATCTGTCTGACCAAATAAACTTCTTCCCTTTCTGCTGAAGGGTAGTGATGGGGTGCGTAATCCGAGAGAAGTCCTGAACAAATATCCTGTAATAACCTACTAAACCCATGAAGCTGCGCACCTCTGTCACACTAGTGGGTGCTAGCCAATCCATAATAGCTTGAATCTTGGAAGGATTGACTACGATACCTTCCCTAGAAATGATGTGGCCCAAATACTACACCTCTGTCTGAAAGAATGCACACTTCTCCAGGTTCCCGTAAAGCTGCTGCTCACGAAGACACTGAAGAACCTGGTGAAGGTGCCCCTCGTGCTCCTCACACATACATGAGTAAATCAAAATTTCATCAAGGAAGATGAGCATGAAGTGATCCAAGAATGTCCTGAACACCCCATTCATCAAGCTCATAAACACTGCAAGGGCATTCGTCAAACCAAAAGGCACCACTGTGAACTCGTAGTGGCCATATCTCATACGGAAGGGGGTCTTATGAATATTTGCCTCTGTAATCCTCAGCTGATGATAACCTGACTTAAGGTATATCTTGGAGAAAAACATGGCCCCCTTCATCTGATCAAACAAATCATCAATGCGTGGAAGGGGGTAATGATTCTTGATCGTTACTTTGTTCAGCTGGTGGTAATCAATACACAACCGCAGAGATCCATCCTTCTTCTTTACAAATATCACCGGTGCACCCCAAGGGGATACACTAGGATGGATTAGGCCTTTCTCCAAAAGGCCCTCTAGCTAACTTGAGCTCGCAGAGCTCAGGGGTGGTCATCTGATAAGGTGCTCGTGAGATAGGATCTGCTCCCAGAACCAGATCTATGTGAAAATCTATCTCACGTGGGGGTGGTAACCCTGGTAGCTCCCCTGGAAAGACATCAGAAAACTCTCTCAAGATGGGATGGTCATCAAGTGATGGTCCACTAGACTCATCCTTCGATCAGTCACTAACTGTGACAGCATACATCTGACAACCCCGTCGCACACACTGCTTAAGCTGCATGGCAGAGATGGTGTGAATGGAAATGGGTCTCCTAACCCCTACTATCACTGACTCAACTCCTAGATCATCTGTACATGATATAATCTTATGGTAACAATCCACCCTGGCTCTATGTGCAGACAACCAGTCCATGCCCAAGATGACTCCATACAAACCCAATGGAAGGATATGAAGATCCGAGGTAGTGGTGAAAGGTCCCAAATCCACTACACACTCCTTAACTAAGGATTCTATAGAGATTTTGGCTCCAGAAGCCATCTCGACATCCCAACTAAGACCCTGCCTAACTACCACCAGCCTACATCACTCTACCAAAGATGGTGCAATAAAAGAATTAGAAGAACCAAAATCAAATAGAATGGAGGTAGGAACACCACCAATGCTACCTATCATCTCAATCACTGTACTCTGGTGCTCAGCCTGGCAGTTCTTGACCACTGCATAGATCCAATGACCTTGCCCCATGTCACCAATAGTAGGCTCTGAGATCTGTGTCTTACCCTTGTTACTAGGGTTCTGTGGGCACTCTCTCCAAAAATGTCCAGCAACACCACAACCATAACAACTACCTAGTCCTCTCCCATGAGTAGCAGCTCCAGCCAGTACTCTAGAGGTATGTGTTGTGGATCTTGATGATCTGGCTATGGACTTCAGAGGTCTTTGCTGATGAGCTCCTACTGACTGAGCTCTCAGTGCACCCTGTGTCCTAATGGGACCCCTAGGAGGAGGCCCCATACTCCACCCCCTCTGTGCATCAAATCTCTGTGGAGGCCTATACGGTGGGTGGGTCTGCTGCTACTGTTGTGGCCTAAAAGATGACTATGCTGAACCCAGTCCACCACGAGGAGGAGGAGCTGACCCCCTCGACCTGTTGTCCTGCATCTGCTAGATGTAGCTCTGTACTTTATCTCTGGCCTGTTGTGTCTTTCCCTGAGTCTCCTCTACTATATAGGCCTTCTCAATGGCCTCAGCTAATGTCTGCGGACAATGGATACGCACCACACCACCCAAATCTACATTCAGGCCTGGATGAACCTGTGGATCTATACCTACTCATCCTGCATGTAGTTGACATACTGGAGTAGATCCAGAAATTGACTCTCATACTCAGCTACTATCAAAGATGCCTGACAGAGGTCATGAAACTCATCTATCCTCTATTGAATGAACCTCTGAGATAAGTACCTGCTCCTGAAAATCTCCTCAAAGAGCTCCTAGGTAACCATCTCTGAATCAATGTGGAGCTTTTGCTCCTTGGTCCTCCACTAGACACCTACTCTATCCCTTAGAAGATGGATGCAACAACATGAGCTTTCGTGTTGCTAGTACAAGGGCAGAGCTTGAAGCACCCACTCAAGCTCACCAACCAGGCCTCTACCTGAAATCCACCTATGTCCCCAGAATAGTGAGATGGTTGTAGCTTCAGGATCTCCCTGATATGGTCTGCAGTTGTAGTCTGGTGACCCCTAGGCCTCTCTGCATGCTCATCTCTAAGCCTAGGGCTCTGAGACCTATCCCTGTGTCTAGAAATCCGGTCTCCCTGTCCCCTCTGCGGTGACTCTTCTCTGCCTGACTCCACGCGGGAGTTCTCTCCTCTATGCTCCTCGCTGTGTCGAGGAGATGCATGAGCCTCAACGGATGGCTCCCTATCATGTCTAGCTGACCATCCTCCTACAGACCCTCTGCGTAAAGTGACATTAACATCCTGAAGCGTCTGTAAAATCTGAGGTAGGATGGCTGCTACAGTATGATCTGGAGGTGACAAGTCTAGATCTATGTGAAAGGACCCCTCATCTTGTCCATGCCTCCTGCACAGACCAAGGTGAGAGTTAGTTCATTATTCTAGGTTTTATTCATTTTTCCATGTTTACTAAGATATGCAATTTTCAAACAAAGTTGTTTTCTATGTTTAAAAGTGTGCTAGGTTTAATATTGTACTAGGTTTAATGTTCATGTCTCAAGTTTTCTAGTGTGCCCAAGGGTCCAAGCTTTGAACCCATGGCTCTGATACCAAGTGTAACGCCTGCTAAAATGACCACTCGAGACCCAAGAACAACCTAGGTTTAGATAGAAAAATTATGGAATATTTTTTTTTGAAAAGCGTGACCACTACCAGGCTTCAAGCAGCAGTTGTCACAACAAAGATTCAAAGTCAATTATAATTTAATAAATGAAATTTTCCCGTTGTAACAAACATTAGATCCACATTACAAAATTAATGAGTATAATTAATCCAAATATAGTTAAATTTCTGTTAGGTGTTAATTTAATAAATAATTAAATTAACACTATAGTTAAATATTCCTTAATTAATTTTAGAGGGTCAAAGGGGCCAAAACAATTAAATGCCCAAGGTTATTTAATTTCACTAGGTCTAAACAATAACCAAGGTTCTTATTTACATGGGTTAGAAAAACATTCTCTTATCCCCTAACGTGACCCTTAAAAGGTCAACCCATGCTTTAGAATTAAACATTTAAGTAAAAAGGGGTAATTTCCCACTTACCCACTCTCAGACTCATCTTTGCACTTCAACCTGATTTTTCACATATTTAACACACTTAAGGTTTCCTGAAAACATTTCCATTAGATAGGAAATTTCTTCCCCTTTCCAATGATATAAATAAGTCCTCCTAACTCCTCATATTTCTTAAGTTACGGGCCGCGGATTGGAGAACTTAGAGAGGAAATTTTTCCCAAAGGCGGGCCTGCGGGTCTGGGGAAGAAATTTTTCCCAAAGGTGGGCCTACGGGCCTAGAAATTTTTCCCCAAAAGCAGGTCATGTAGGCTTAGGGAACAATACTTTTCCCCAAAGGACGGGCCTGCATAGACCTAGGGGAGAATTTAGCGCTTTCCCCAAAAACAATTTTAGCCTAAAAATTACAATTTAATTTTGGGTTTGCGCCCGCGAGCCGCGGCAGGGCTTCATGGGGAAGAAAATTTGCCTGAAGGCCGCAAGGGACACGTGGCACGTTTTTAAGCCCAACGCGGGAAGGTGGGTCATTAGAGGTAAATTTGGATTTTAACTCTTTTTTTTAAAGGGGGGAAAGGTTTTAAAACATTTGTGGCTCTGTCGATGCCTAGAGACGCCACGTGTCATGGCCCAAAAGCTACAAGCGAGGAAAGCTGACCGTCAGGGAAAACATAGAAATGTTGTTCTTTTGAAGTTAAAAACGTTTAAAGGTTAAAAAACAACTGGTGCCTCTGCCAATGCCCAAGAGAAGCCACGTGTCATATCCAACAATGACCTGTGGGAAGGTGGGCTAATGGGGTGATTTAGGATTTTATTCCAACCTTTTTCTTTAAAGGCAATAAGGATCTACAAACATCCACACCTATTTCGAATGCCTAAAGAAGCCATGTGGTCCGACCCTCATAGTCACATGCGGGGAAGTGGCGGGCTATTGAGGAGACTCAGAAGATTTTGCCCCCTTTTCTTTTCAAAAAGTAAAGTTTTTACAAGTGCGGGCCCATAAACCCGTGGCAGAAGTATTATTTTTCCAAAAACGAAGGATGCGGGCCTGTGAAACCATGGAAGAACTTGTGACTTTTTTCATTTTAGATAAAAGTTCCCTAAGGAATTTTTGGGCCCGCGGATTCAATTTACAAAAATTTCCTTTTTAACATTTAGTTTTTTTTTAAAACCCAACCGAGTAAAAAAACTTCAAAAGGCCAAAACTTTGGACTGGAAGATAAAATTTGGACAAATAAGGACTATTTCGAAAGGGCTTGAACTCGTATTTGCATAGGAAGAATGTAAATATTCATTTTTGAATAAACATAGATGTGTAAAGTTTGACAAACATAATCTTTCCTGCGATTAAAACTTTTTAATTGAACTTTTTCAACAACCATAATTGGTCTTGATCCAACCATTCGTTCTTCTTAAACATACCAAATAGGCGTCAAAAGAAATGCACTTGAAGGATTACAAATTGATTTGCAAGGATTAAATATAGTAACGGTTTAGTATTTCAATACATGAATGTCCTTTTATTTTAAGTGTGAATTTTTTTTATTTTTCCTCTTTCTCGATTAAAGATGAGTTCTTAATAAATTACTAAGGGCAATACAAACTATGTTGCATGATGTGCTTTGATCATCCTTAGTTCATTTTTAATGGTTTAATCTTGTACTTTCCTTGGTGCAGGGTACTCTGTATGTTTTTATGATATTTCATTTACAGGTCTTAAAGTGAATCCTAACATGGAGATCTACGTACTTTAAAATGGAAATCGATCTATTTTCATTTTACCATAATTTAAAATTTTAAGCTCCTTCCAATTCCAATTTTAAAAAAATTATCTTTCCTTTAATTAATGCATGGAGAGCAAGAATGTAATTCTATTTTCAAAAACATGCCAATCAATTAATACAGAGGAATACAATACTTCCTGAGACACAGAGTTTTCTAGCTTTCAACATAGAGAGTTTGCAAAAGTATTTTACATCCATACAATTTTTAAAAAAGCAGGATCTAGTCGATTTGTATGAAAAGTAAATCAACATTCTATTAATCTGAGATAATTTCCTTTAAAACTTCTTTTCTATTCACCAAAAGTAAACTTACAAAATAAATATTTCTCATTCCTTTTTCACATACAATACAACTTTCATATCCAAACATAGAACAACCTTTCACTATAAATATTATTACAAATTCATCCACTTGAAGTGGGAGATTTCACAATAAGGGACCCAAGGAGAACTATAAAAAAATTTCTTCATACACATCTCCAAGAAACAACAACAAGAGAGATCCTCCAGATCTCATTTGGTCACAACAAAGAAAAGGGGGAGAGGCAGCACTCTCCACCCAACTAATAATTTCAATGAAGAGGAGAAGTCTTCCTTCTCATTGGCCCTCGAGCCCCAACCACATTACAATAGGAAATGGATTCAACTCATGGTAACAAGATAAGGTTCCACAACACAAAATATATTTCACAATCATATCACAATCCAAAATA
>JAHRHJ020003293.1:0-205812 GCA_019776745.2 Taxus chinensis
GCCACGTGCCTACATATTACTCATTTAGTCATGCATTCATTTATAATAGCGGACTGCGAGCCCGAGTACGGGTTGTACAGTGGTACCGGCCTGCCAGAGCTGAGGATATTTTTGATATGAGGGGAACGGCAGTGCGAGCTGAGTCGAGATTATTGATAGTTATTGCGGCCAGCGTGCCGTCTGTGTGGGATTATGAGATACAGAGGCCCCGATGTAGGGCACAGTGCTATATTTGACAAATTGTATTATATAGAGATGATGTTGATCCACATGTTGTGTTCAAACTGTTTTAAGTATTGCGTCAATGGTTTTGGTATATAGAATGGATGATGAGTTTAATTGACATGTTGATATATGGATGATGTGTTATATGATGAAATGTTGCATGTTTTGGCTGGTTTTTGGGACATTGTTATATATGTATCTGATGAGTTGGATCCAAATGATGTATAGATAGATAGTTTTTGTTTTGTTTTGGTATCCTTAGTTGATGACTTGTTTGTTTTTGTAAAATAGATGATGTTAATGAAATTGTAATGATATGTGTGGTGGATGGACAAATATGGATAATGGTGTTGTGATGCAGGAAAAGAGGCGAGCGCGACAAAAATTAGGTAAAAAAATGAAGAAAAGACCATGTTTCAAAAGGGCGTGTGTAACCGATATCGGTTAGATAACTGACGCTGGTAGTTAGTAGACCGATATCGGTTACATGACCGATACCAGTTATTTAGGTATGAGCTTTTCTAAAAATAAAAAATCTAGGGTGGCAACTTAAGTTATAATTTTGAGAGCCATGCAAGAAGTTAAATACGCGAACGCGACGCTTTTTTACGACTGAGACAGGTAATTGCATGAGAAATTTATGTGATAAGGAGAAAAGAGATAGGGAAAGTGAATGTGATCTGAGATTCAGAAGACAGAAAGGCAGGTTTGAAAAAGGTGGTAATAATGGCAGGACGAGGAGAAACATCCAGCAGGCAGAGACAAGAGGGAAGATAAGGGCCACCTCAAGCTACTGCAGCCCAAGAGGTAACGTTTTGTTTGTGATTTGATTACTGCATGTTTTGTGAATAAGATGGGGGGAGAGTATGTGGGTAGATATGAGAAAGAAAAGATGATAACAAGGGTTATAAATGGGGTGAGTGTTACGTGGTAGGTAATCAAGGGTTTCAGGTATGTCTGTGTATACAGAGAGGAATAAACGAGCAAATTATTGTCGTAGGTGGTTTTAGGCAAGGTGTATGAAAGTAACAGGGACCAATATCGGTTAGGGATAACCGGTATCAGTTACTCAACCGGTACCGGTTAGCTGTAAACGATACCGGTTGTTGTAGGAATTTCCAGAATTTGAGAAAAAACCTGGGGGGATTTGAGGAATTGAATGGTTTTTTTGTTATTTGGATGTATGCAGGTAGAGGCAGGGTTGAGGATGAATGATAGTGTACCAGTGCTGCTGTCACGAATCCGAGCGGATGTAACGCCAGCTGAATGGACATTGATAAATCATTTGGGGTTAAGTGGAATCCGCTATTATTCACGAATCGCACGTAACCATGCTATGTTACAGGCGTTGATTGAGAGATGGAATCCTGAGACAAATACCTTCTATCTACCAACAGGGGAAATGACAGTAACATTGGAAGATGTGTTCCGTATTTTGAGACTCCCAATTACAGGAAAACCAGTATATCAGGCATTACCTAGCGCGGCACGGGGAGTGATAACAGTAGTATTTGGTCCATACGCACGAGATTTAACACAGCGAGGTTTGTCATTTACGTATGGGATAATGTATGCAGCACATCCTGAGGAGACAAGGTTAGCAGTAATATTAATGATAGCGGTAGGGTATTATGCATTATCAAGGGTAGAAGGGGGAAGATTTCCAAAGGCATTGATGTGTGTTATCTGGGAGATGATAGAAAGGGACGTGACTTTTGCATGGGCACCTGCATATTTGGCGGAGCTATACAGGGGTCTATGGGCTTGTAGGCGAAATCACAGGACGACACTGGATTGTTCATACTTATTACACTGTTGGGCCTATGAGCACATTGTTTGTGTGCGACCAATAGGCCGACCCATCCAGTCAGGAGAGACCGGAGTACAGAGGTTAGGATTCAGACGAGGGGTCCAGACAGAACAAGAGGCAAGATCCCAGGCCGTGACGGATGACTTTGAGTATTACAGGCAGGTATGGGAGAGGGTAACGATTGCGGATATCTGTTGGAGGCCTTATGGGAATTATATGGTAACAGAGAACATAGCTGAGGAATTGAGGGGTGTAGAGCGATTGAGATGGATCGCGGGGCACAGGCCAGGTGAATATGAGAGGATTCCTATAGATCGCGTGCGGTGACAATTTGGATTCGTGCAGGATATACCCCAGGCTTATAGACCCTATATGAGGATCGATGCAGAGGCAGTATTCTCACCTCCCCAGCCAACACCCCCAGAAGGGCCTGAAGAGGTAGCAGCCGATCGCAGGGTAATGGATGCAGGAACGACAGAGGCCTATAGATTATGGTGGGTAGCAGAACTGCGAGGTGTACGTGATCATCCTGACATAGCGGTGATTACAGCAGAGAGGGATCGTCTGCAGCGTTTGGTTCAGCAGCTCCAAACGCAGGTGAATGAGACAAGAGGATTGTTAGTGGTTGCGGAGTCACGGGCGGAGAGACTAGAGGCTGGAGTCCTCCATGCGAGAGGGCGTATTCATATGTTACAGGAGAGATTGGCAGATCAGTGGGCGGTATGGTACCAATAGCCGTGGTACCTTTGAGGACAGAGAGGCCTGGCGAGAGGGGTCGACGATCACGATCATCACCTAGTTCGGGATGAGGCGTGAGGGTCTAAATAAATGTTAGCAAGGTATAAGAATAAATAAGAGTACCGACCTGCGTGTCGATGATAGAGAAGATGTATTTGTTTAACATCTAAATAAAACGAGATATGTATGTTGATTTGAGTTATAATAATAAGAATGTTTTCGTTTTGATTTTCGGTGTTTTGAAAAAAGGATAAAGAGGAATGTGATTAAATAGAAATACACAAAAATATTTATATTTACCACACATGATAGGTTATGGTAGGGGATGGTCGAGCTAACCTTGGGAGACCCCATGTCTCCGAAGTGCTGCCTACATAGCCCATTGCACAAAGCAAGGAGGGGCCTCAGACCGATGTAGTTCTCCCTTAGGATCAGGGAGAGGCGAATTCAGGCAATTTGGTACGGTTTAGGCAATTGGTTGGTTGGTAAGAATATTGATATTAATATTGGTAAGGTAAGGTTGTTGGTGTCGGTAATGAATTGGCGATGTTGTAAAAGGTATAAGGGAAGCGAAAGTGAGCCTACCCAAGTAGAAGGGAACCATGTCCTGATTAAGATCAACACACAATCCTAGATGCGAGGCAAAGCGGAAAGAGTGCTCCGTAGGTGAAAAGAGCTAAACAAACCACACAACGTAGAACGAGCTTGAAGCCCTAGGTACCGTGCATAGACGAGAAGTCAATAGGTGAAAAGAGTTGTATGATCACAATATATCGGGTGTACGTTACGTCCCTTGAGTTGAAACAAATGGTGAGGTGAGGTGGATGATATAGCTGAGGTACAGAGAACTTGTTACTAAAGTGAGTGTTCTGACGAAAGAGAACCTACCCTAAATAGACAAGTCCATGACCCAAAAAGTTCTTTTTGAATGAGGCTTTTATTTAAGTGAATGTAGACTGATCGATGCGGGAAGTCTACAAGGGATATTGATTGTACTATTCTTGAGGTCTTCACGAAGCTGATCAATGCGAGAAGCTTCTGATAAAGGCTGACTGTGTATAGCTGTCCTTCGAGGGAGCAGTCTATTTATAGTAGCAGATATGATTTTAATGCATAGCTGTCCTTCGGGGGAGCAGTCTATATGATAATAGCAGCAATAGTTCGGCACATAGCTGTCCTTCGAGGGAGCAGTCTATATTTAATTTAGATGACTAGATGTTCTTTTTTTTTTTTTTGGCATGAAGCATCTAGTTTAGTAGGAAGTTTGACTCAAGAAAATCCCATAAGAATATGGCTTATTTTAATACTTTGAAGTCATGGACTAGACCAAAAAAGGGGAAGGCATCGTTTAGGTGAGGTGAGAATCAAACTATGTGAGCTTGATTTTCATTATGAGGTGTAGGAAACGAAGTGCATGTAGCGGTAAATGAGCTCAAGGGACGAGCGGGTAGGTAGATAAGAAGTGATATAACACTAAATTCAACAGTAGAATGGTCGAAGATGCAAGGCATTAAGGGGTTCAGGCTCAGGTTTACCATTAAGCGAAGCTAAACGATAAGTGCCTGATCCATAAGTGTGAGTGATTATATAAGGCCCAATCCAATTGGGAGCAAATTTTCCACGTTTGCTCTTTTCTAGTTTGGTGACATGTTGATTCTCTTTGAGGACAAGATCACCAACCTTAAAGGTACGCTCATGAAGTCGCTTATCATAAGCACGTTTGATACGTTTTTGATAGATTTGAAGGTGATCAAGAGCTGTAAGACGACGTTCGTCAAGAAGCTCCAATTGGGCTAACCGCTCTTGGCGGAAATCATCGTTGGTGAGAATATCCTGAAGGGATATTCTAAGGGAGGGTATTTGTATTTCGAGAGGCAAAACGGCCTCGGTACCATATACCAAAGAAAAAGGTGTGGCATTAGTAGAGGTACGAATGCTAGTACGATAAGCCCAAAGGGCAAAGGGAATGTGATCGTGCCAATTTCTTCCGGATTCATTGACAACTTTCATGAGGATTTTGGTTAGGGTTTTATTAGAAGATTCAGCCTGACCATTGGCCTGTGGATAGTAAGGCGATGAGAAACTAAGTTTGATACCAAAGTTGTCACAAAGGTCTTGTAACAACTTGTTTTTAAAAGATTTACCATTATCTGTTATTAGGCGATGAGGAATACCAAAAACGACAGATAATGTGATGGTTAATGAATTCGACAATTTTTTCCTTTTTAGTTGAAATGAGTGGAATAGCCTCCACCCATTTTGTGTAATATTCGGTGGCTGTGATTATCCATCGCTGACGTTGTGAAGAGGACAGGTGAATCTCACCAATAAGGTCTAAACCCCATTGTGAGAAAGGCCAAAGATCTTGTGCGACCTGCAGCGGATGGCTAGGAGTATGTTGAAGGTTAGCATGTTGTTGACACATAACACAACGCTTAACATATTCGTAGCAGTCGTTATTGAGAGTAGGCCAATAATAACCAAGGCGAAGGATTCGTTTAGCCACGGCAAGGCCACTAAAATGTCCACCACAGATACCGTCATGGACTTGTTGGATGGTATGGGTGACCTCCGCGCCGGTGAGACATCGAAGGAGGATGCCATCAAAGCCACGTTTATAAAGGAGTCCCCCCATAACTACATAACGAGAAACACGTTTAAGAAAAGCGCGTTTACCAGTACTAGTAAGGTCAGATGGGAGAACAGAGGTTGTAAGGTAGTCGTGAAATTGGTGATACCAAGTATCCTGTGAATTAGCAGACACAATATTTATCATACAAACTACCGGGGTTGAGTAGGATGGGGCAAAAAGTTGTTGGACCACGACGAATAATTCAGAGTCAGTTGATGAAGCTGGAATTTGCGAGGCTAAGCAAGCCATAGTATCCGCAAATTTGTTAGTGGAGCGGGGAATGGTTTGGATAGAATAGTGAGTAAATAAGGCTAAAAGTGAGTCCACGTAGTATTTGTACTTTTGAAGTTCCTCATTTTTACATTGGTAGATGCCCATAACTTGATTGACTACCAATTGAGAGTCGCCAAAAATATTGATAGATTTGATACCTAAGTGTATCGCAACTTGGAGACCCAGAACAAGGGCCTCGTATTCCGCTGTATTATTGGTGCAGGGGAAATCAAGCCGGAATGAAAGAGGCATAGGTTCAGCGTCAAGAGGGATGAGAACAACGCCGGCTCCTCTGCCGCGCTGGCATTTAGATCCATCGAAGAAGAGGGTCATTTGATACGACTCTTCCCCGAGTGAAAGAGTGGCGATGAGTTCGTCGGGGAATGTAAAATTGGTAAATTGTTCCCCAGGTAAAGGGGCTTCCGCAAGTTGGTCTGCGATGGTTTGTCCTTTGATTGATTTCTGGTGGACGAACTCAAGGTCGAGGTCGGCGAGGAGCATGAGCCATCGGGTGATGCGTTGGTTTAGATGAGGTTTGGCATACATGTAATGGATGGGGTCCGTGTTGGTGATGACGAAAGTTTTGTGATTCAGAAGGTAGTGTCGGAGTTTGGTAGCCACGAATGATAGGGCTAGGCACAACCTTTCTACATGTGTATACCTAGTCTCATAGTCCACCAAAGTATGACTTATATAATAAACGGCTTGTTCTCGATTTTCAGAGTCACGATGTGCAAGCATGGCCCCTACAGCGTGGTCAGTGGCGGAAAGGTAAAGGTAGAAAGGGCGGTCGTCTTGAGGTGGGATAAGCACGGGTGGCTGCAAGAGATAAGTTTTGAGAGCTTCAAAGGCTTGGTGGCACTCTTCGCTCCATTAAAATTCAATGTCCTTTTTAAGGAGGTGATGGAAAGGTTGACATCGATCCGAGAGTTGGGAGATGAAACGTCGGATAGATTGAAGCTTACCTTGTAAACTACGCAATTGTTTGAGATTAGTAGGTGGGGGCATTTCTAGGATAGCTTTGACTTTAGATGGGTCGACCTCAATGCCACGCAAAGAGACGATAAAGCCAAGAAGTTTTCCCGAAAGGACACCAAAGACACATTTCTTTGGTTGAAGGCGGACAGAATATTGTAACAGGCGATCAAAGATAATGGTTAAAACATCGAGATGTTCACTGCGATGTTTAGACTTGCCAAGAAGATCGTCGACGTAATCTTCAAGGATTGTGTGCATAATGTCATGAAAAATGTAGGTCATAGCCCGCTGATAGGTGGCACCAGCATTCTTAAGGCCGAATGGCATTACACGGTAACAGAAGGTTCCCCAAGGAGTTATGAAGGCAGTTTTGTGTTGATCGGCAGGGGCAACCAAAATTTGGTTGTATCCTGAAAAGCCATCCATGAGAGAAAGCATTTCATGACCCGCAGTGAGATCAACAAGTTGATCAATGCTTGGTAGGGGGAAGTCATCCTTAGGGCAAGCGAGGTTAAGATCCAGAAATCCGTGCATATCCGAAGTCCCCCCGTCGCTTTAGTGACAGGTACGATGTTAGAAATCCATTGAGGATAGTCAATAGGCAGAATGAAGGAAACAGAAAGGAGTCGTTGGAGCTCCTCTTTGACCAAGAGGGCAATGCGTGGATGCATTTTTCTCAATTTCTGTTTAATTGGCTTGGAATCGGGTTTCAGTGTAATGTTATGGACAGCAATGTCAGGATCAATTCCTGGCATGTCAGCGTAGGACCAAGCGAAAGCTTGGTTGCGAGCACGGAGGAAAGTAGTAAAGGTGACTTGTTCTGATGCGTTAAGGGATTGTCCGATCTTCACAATGTGAGGATCCTCCTCCGTGTGGATGTTGATTTCTATAGTAGACTCGTTCAGCATGGTTTGGGTTTCAGATGGTAAGGCTCGTTGAATATAAGAGTCATCCGCGCCAAGGTAAGTGAGGATGGAGCCATCATCCTGGCACTCAACAACGTTAATTGAAGGGGAGTCCTCTTCAATCATGTCTGGATATAGAAGGGGAATAGAAGAGGGGTGCTCATTATCGCGTTGATAAGTGAGGGGACCTAGGAAGATAGCATTTATGAAAAAAAAAAAGTTAGGAGGGATAGATTCAGGATCTATCGACTCTGTGGGAGACGAAGGCAAAATGGGTGATGATGGTTTGGTAGGGGTAACGTCATCGTCTTCTAGAAGACAACTGACGCGAGGTTCCGTCGATGTAAGTGTTTCCAGAAATCCGAGACCACTACGATCATTATGTTTGCGTGTGGTGATGGGGATGAGCGTATGTCGGCCTTGTTCATAAAGACCAAAACCAAAGCCTTTCCAAGCACAGCGAGTCAAGAAGGTGAGGGCGAAGCGACGATTTGTCAGGTATTGAAAATCGGATTGGAAGGGAACCACACCAAGAGGAGGTTCAGGGGTAATGGAGGATGCGTCAACACCCCCATACGTTAGGTTGGTGCGGCAATGGGGTGGTCCGTAAGAGATTACCTCCCCCACGCGACGGTCGTAGGTGGGATGTGCATGTAATTGTCCGTACTCCTGCGGGGTAGGGAAAGAACTAACGTTATATAGGCGGTACTCCCCCAGCGTAAGGCGTTGAAAAACATCTACTAAGGGGTCGGAGGTTGGGATGTTAGCTACGGGAAGGGAAGTGGTTTTTGCGACGGTGGTTTCATCAGTTGAAGGCGTAGGCGCGGTTGAGGTGGATGGTTGAGGTACATTTGAAGAGGATGGTTGGGTTGAATGTATGGGTGTCTTGATTGGTATAAGCACATCGTTAGGGCGGTATAACATATTGCAGGTTTTAAAGGGGGGAGGATCAGCTTTTACGGTGTAGGACTTCCCCTCGTACTCAAATTTTATGCATCTATGTAATGTTGAGGGAACGCATCCCATAGCCCGGATCCAAGGACGACCCAGCAATATATTATATTGGAACTCTCCCTCAAGGACATAGAAGAGTTCGGGTAAAGTACGTGGTCCTACCCGAATGTTGAGGATCACGGTGCCTAAGGTAGAGGTAATAGCATCATTGAATGATCGCAACATGATGGGGTTGGCGCACATGCAACTGGAAGGGATATTCATTTGTTGGAAGGCTTTTGAAGAGATGATGTTTAGGCTAGCACCCCCGTCAATCATAACACGACGTACCCGAATGTCCCGAACGTACGCTGAGATAAAAAGAGCAGGGTCAGGATCTTCGGTACCAAAGTCGATAATTTCATCTTCAGAGAAACTGACTGCAGCAGCTTGTGGTACAGAGACGGAAGTGGTTGGGGCGGTGGGTTGTTTGGTGAGAGAGGCAACGTGATTGGGTGTCAGAATGGAGGCAACGGGAAGGGTTTCATTAGGTAAGACCTCGATCCCCTGAAGAATTTCAACGAGAGCTTGTCGATGAGATTCAGAAGTCTGAATGAGATCATATAGTGTCATTTTTACGGGTGATTGGTGAAGCTGTTTAATCATGGCTCGATGGGCAGCTCCATTAGAGACGGGGTAAGCGGGGTCCATGAATAACCACTTTGGGTGGTGGTGCAATCAGGATGCTGGACGGAGAAGGAGAGGACGCAGGTGTGCTTTCTTTCGCTTTCTCATTGTTTTTCTGTGCTCGAGTAGCAACACTAATCATATTAATCTCGTAGACCGGAATTGAAGAAGATGATTGGGATAAATCATGGTCTTCAAGAGGTGGGGTTGTAATAATGACAGATCTTGGTGAGGCGGGGACAGATGGTATAGGAGAGGGAATGGAAACTAAAGGTCTCTCCCTTCGTAAGTTGTCTTTCTTAACCTTTCTATCTGGGAGAGGTGACTGACGAAGGATGGTTTTTAAAGCTTTGCATCCCTCCACATCATGTCCTGGTGTGCGGTGATAAGCGCAGATCTTAGACTCATCATAACCTATAGGTCGAGGTTTAGACGGGTCATAAGGTCTAAGTGGGGGTAGGGAAATGGTCGCATTCTCTACTAACATAGCAAGGATTTTGGCGTAAGATCCTTTGAGTGGGTCAAAATCAGAAGAGGATGAGGGTATTGATTGTCGGGTTTTGGTAATGTTTGGGTGTGGTTGGTTTGTATGGGTGGTGGTTTAGCCGAGGGGTGTTGATACGTGTTTTTCACTAAACGTGGTTTCTTTGGTGCAGAAGCTATATTGGATGATGAGGCCACAGATGGTGTGGTATCAGAAAACAACCACGGGGAAATAGGAGTGACCGAAAACAAATCTTTTGATGATGGAATTTGTTTAGGGTTGATAGGTGGACAGGATACGTGGAGTGACGGTGTTGCTATACCCTGGGATCTCTGTATGTGTGCAGAAGGCGTAGGTCGCTTTAAAGGAAACGCAGGAGGTATGATATATTGATGTAAGGTAGAGGGATGGGGTCCCAATATGGAAGGTAGGTGTGACGATGATGGTTTTAGTTGTGATAGAGGCATAGGTTGAGGAGATTGAGTCTGTCTCTTAATGGGGTGGACGGCTTTATTTTTAGATAAATCAAGCCGCTTAGGTGGGTGTGTTAGACTGGGTATGGGTAAGGTCCCAAGCGTAGGGGAAGATTTGGCTAAGTTAATAGAAGTGGACGGGGCATTTGGTAGAGGTGAGGGGGGTGAAGGTGAGAACATGGGCATTTTAAGCTTCTGTAAACACTTCGGGTATATGGTGGAGGCCTCAGGATCGGTCATTTGCATTTGAGTAGAATATGGCGTACTCAAACGTTCCCATAGGGCCTGTCTATCTTCTGTGGAATGACAGTCCTCACGTGTGAATGTGAACTTTTGTACGGAAGAAAGGTGGGTTGTGATTCCGGTCCACTGTGGGTGTGATACAGGGGGTAAACGAGGCACTGTATCAATAGATGTCAAGAGGTCGACCGGTTGTTGAAAAGATTTAGGTGATGAAGGACTAATAGGCAGGAGGGCATGTTCGAGAGGATCCGTCATGGTTAAAGAATTTGGTGATGTCGGTGCAAGAGATTCCTCGTCTAAGGATGTCAAAAGGAGTGGCGTACCTTCCTCTTGTGCAGCAAGAGGGGTAGAAGGGGAAATCTGGGAAATAGATAGGTTAGATAACATCCGTTCGCAATCTTGTAGGGATGTGGTATAAGAAGACTCATCGATGGGAAGAGAAGTCTGGGCAGTTAACTCCTTTATGGGTAAAGGAATGATTTCGCTTTGGTTCGATGGAGGTAAAGGAGGTTCGGGCTCCTGTGTTAGTGAAGAGGCTTGATTCAAAATTTTCTCGATAGAGGCTTTGGGCTGGGTATCAAAGACTGCATGGATCTCATGAACACTCTCCTCGGCTAAGATATCCTGGTTTACATTGCTGTTGGAAGAGTGATTCGGGAATGGTTTGTTAAAGATTTTCAAATTTCGGTTGGCAGGGGCATTAGGATTATCGAGGGTTATATCCCCTGCGTCAACCATTTCCTGCACTATGTTTTTCAACATCTTGCAGTTTTCATGACTATGTCCTTTTACGCGGTGGAAGTTACAGAAGTCATTTTCTTTGTACCAGGAAGGTATGGCGCGAGTGGAATCAAACCCGGAATGAGGTTTAACAGGAGGTAATGTAATGGCTCCTGCTTTGAGCAATTTTTCCAATATCACACCATATGTTTCTCCCAAGGGAGTGTAGTTGATGGGCTCGGCTTTGTACTTATAGGTGGTTTTTGGTGGAGTATTGGACGGCACTTGAGATTTGACCATCACCGCGTGGACAGCTCCTTTTGATTTAGAAGAAGTGGACGCGTGAGGAGTGGTGGTATTTGGTTTATTGGTAGAATCAGGAGTTCGGAAATTGGGGTTTTTGTTGCGCAACCGCAATTTCTCTTCTTCTAAGGCTCGAATTTCTAGTTTTCGAGCCATGGTAAAGGCTTCATCGAATGTACGGAAAGTTTGAATTTGGAGGGTAGGGGAGATGTGCTTAGCGCAAGCCCGCGTAAATAGTTCGATAAGTTCGGTTTGAGGCAAGGCATACGTAAGTTGGTTGATAAGGCCCCGCCATCGTCCAACGAAATCTGCGATAGATTCGTCCTCAAATTGTCGGATGGCATAGAGGTCGGTGATAGATACTTTCTTGGCAATGTTAATGGAGAAATGATCCAAGAAAGATTGGGCTAGTTGGTTAAAAGAGAAGATTGAGTGCTGGGTTAAAGCACTGTACCACTCCAAGGCAGGTCCTGATAAGGACATGGGAAAGGTGCGGAGTAACAAGGCATCATCATGGGCAATCAAATAACAAGCATGTCTAAATGATCGCAAGTGTTGTTGAGGGTCCTCTTTACTGTTAAAACGGGTAAATTTTGGTAACTCCCATTGAGGAGGATATGAATGAAGGGGGACAGAAGGGTGAATGGGCTCCCGACAAACTTGCTCGTATGTCAAGGCGCTACGACTTCCTGAAACAGAAGCCTCCAGGTTTTGCATTTTGTCCATCATTTGTTTAATTAGATCAGTAGTTGGATGAGATGATGGTGTGGTTGTGGTAAACGGAGGCAAATTGGGCCAAGGACCACCGCTAGACCCTGGTGGGGTTAAGTGTTGATAAGGTGTGGAGGATGAATATGTTGAGGCAACCGAATAGGGATGTCCCATATAGGATGTTGAGGTTACTGGATACGTGTATGGGAATGAAAAGGTAGGCGGAGCTTGAGAAGGAAAGCTCGTGTGGATAGGTGGCAGAGAGCAAGTCATGAACGGAGCAGTCTGCAAGAGAGATGAGGTAGGGGCAGTCGGTGGTAATGATATGTGGGGTCCAAGATTAACCAACGGAAAGCCAATCTGAGTCGTATGAACCTCTGAAGCCGTCGGATTGGGAGATGGGGCTAGAGATGCAGGAAGCAAGGCGGTATTATCAGGTGGAGTGGGAGCTAAATGAGCAGCTATACTAATAGGCATACCAACAAGGAGCTGACCATCAGGCGTACGGTCAGGGGTATGAGACAAATAGTATTGTACAGCACTAGGATTAGCATCCAGAAATTTGGCAAAGTCCTTATCTCCCACAGGAATTTTAGGAACCTCGCTGGTATCCGTAGGATTCCCCACAGAATGTGAAGGGGGTGATTCAGGCAAAGAAACAGAGCAAGCATGTGAAACCATGGCGGCGGCTTGCTTTCGAGTGATAACAACCATGGACAGGAGTTCACAGTAGGGTTTCAATCTGTCAGGAATAGAAACAAACTCAGACTGGTAAAATTGGTAGGTTGCTGGTTTGTCAGGAATTGGAAAAGACAGTAACCGATATCGGTCTAGTAACCGATGTCGGTTATACTATAGCCGACGTCGGTCAGGTAACCGATGTCGGTGTAAGAAGTCTGGGCTAACAAGATATAAAAAGGCTGCTAATTTGATTTTTAACAACGTTTAGTATACTTGTCCAATTATTGATCACAGAAGACAGAGTATGAGAAAGAAAACAGAACTAAAAACAAGCAAGATGCACACACAAATCCAGAGATTAACCCTAGGGTTAATTTTAATTATCGTGGGCTTATGCCTTTAGACGTAGAATGATGTCAGAATCCTAAACAAGAGACTTAGGGGAAATGTCAAGTTGTTTTGGCTTATAAGGTTACCTCAATCGGGCGGAGGAATACCGCGGAAAAGGGGGGATGTTTGAGCTGTTGTGTTAATTGTGAAGTGATTCGGTATGTGTTGTGCAGTGAATGTAAGATTAATTTCCTGTCAATACCGTGGATATCACCCCCACGTGTACGACCTGTTACTTAATCTACGTTCACTAGAATTGAAAAACAACAAGCAGGAATGCAATGCACGTGTTTTAAACCCAAATCGAAAATTATGTTCGATGAAGCAAGAGAGATGACTTTCACTAATGCGAAACTAGGAAAGCAAGACAAATTCTTTACGAAATATATAACAAAAGCAGCAACAACAAGTATGCTTCCTAAAATGAAAATAAGCAAGAGAAACAGAAACCCAAAATGGGTCCCACCAGGCATGCCAAAATGTTTCACTCGGAATGTTTCGTTCCTTTTAGAAACAGATAAGGGTTGGGGCTAGGAGGAATACCTGTAGAATGTCGAGATGGTGTGCGCGTACCGTAGAGAAAGATCAGGTTGACTGCGAAGAACTCCTTTTTGTCTTGGAAGGACTACCTGCAAATAAGAACACAAGACCACAAGATTTTAATTAGACAATAAATGAGGAAACTGCCTTGGGCCCAGGAAATATAAAACTTCCTTTCGAAGGTGGTCAGTTCCCCTGCTAATATGAATTAACACAAAAGACTATAAGATATCAATTAAATTGCTTTGTTGAACTGGGTAGGGGAAAGGCTGGTTATTGGTTATAGTCAGTATAACCGATGCCGGTTACTGATAACCGATGGCGGTTACTGATGACCGATATCGGTAGAGTCTAGGATCTGAAGGTTAGTTGTTTTGTGGGGTGGTGGTGTTATTTGGTAGTTGTGTTATTTGTAGGGCTGTATATAGGTGATATTAGGAAATAGGGTGATGAGAGGTAGATGAATGATAGTTAGATGCAATGACACGTTGGGTAGTGGATCCAAGAATGGATTTGTGAGGACTTATGATTCAAAATTCGAAGAAATGTTATTAACAGAGGACATGCAAGATGTAACTTACTGATTATTTTGAGGTCCAAGAGCTCTGATGGCAAAAGAACTGAGGTAGGATGGTCTGGCACACCAGATCAAATCAGCTGAGTATCACAGGGCTCTGGTATCCAGTTGCAGTCCTTGGCTTACTCTCCTTGTCTCTTCACTTGTCTCTGCTCGGTCAAGTGAAGATCTGGACTCTCTTGATCACTCCCAAATGATCTCTGTTGATTCAAAAATCCTTCGACCTTGATCCAAAAATGAAATTCTGATCCTTTGTTTTTGGTTTGGGGAGCCCATTTACAGGGAACCGATGGCGGTTACGTAACCGACGGCGGTCGAGTAGGAACCAGCATCGGTAAGGAAAAAGTAGGCTATTTTTAGTAAAATAGCCCACCTTCCCTGCTTTTCTCCCGAGAGATCAGTTGCGGGCTTGGTCAAGTGACTAGAAGGTCGGTTTTGGGTGCGAGAAAGGGGTCATTAGTCATGGGTGTAGGTGTAGACCAAGTTATAGGTCTTAATTAGGTTAGTTTAGGGTTAGGGCTAGGTCATGATGAAGTGGCAGAATGAGGTGGCAGGTGAGGTGATGTGGATTTATCAATTACAAGGTAATTAATAAATAATTGTGTAAGGTTTAGGTGATGAGGTTAGGTTGCGAGATGAGATGCGGGTCACAAGGGGTCGTAAGACATAAATTTGGTGTCTACAAAACTGAATTTAGGTAAAAATACAGGAAGAACTGGTATCTCTATTTTTAACCTAAACATCATTAATTAGTGAGGAGGAATTTATCCCCTTCGATACATGTCTAATACGATTCAAAACTAATTTTTATTACCAAAAAACCAGTTTACAACTCAAGTCCATGGAGTCTATCAAGGGCATCATGCTCAAAAATGATTTTTAGACTCTGTCACGGTGCCACCCACAAAAAGTACTATCTTATTCCTGGGTCTTATGGTCCTAAGTATATTTGTTCGTAGAGATGACCATTAGCCCTAGTATTCATTTCTGTCAAGATCCTATGGTTGCATTATTGAACTTGAAGGACTCATTAATTGATAGCGCTCATCTGGGAAGATAAATGTCCATGTACTGAATCCTCCAGAGTTAAGGTCATTACATTGATACATCAGAAGCCACATATGATACATCCGGAAGTCAGGTATATGGTTCAACACTAACCCTAGTTGCCATGAGTTGCTTTGAGCTAAAGTTGTCTTCTAGGAATGATGATATATAGAGAGAGATCATGATGTTTTACTCGCCGATGTCAATTATAAAATCAGGAGGCACTTAGATGTCACTGTAAGGATTTTCTTAATTACATGGACATCCCTCATTAATACCACCCCCAGATCACTAGAAGTATGGATTTAATTTTTCTACAAGGACTGTGGGTAAATCATTAGATGGATCAAATTAGTGGATATCCTCTTGCTGAAAAACATCATGGAGTCTTATGACTTTGAAGTGAGCAACAGCTAAAAAATCTATTTTCACATGCTAAAGCAAACAAGGTTTGTATGTCCATAATCCTAGAGCTCATCACCTCCTCCTTTTTCCACTTTTTCTAGCTTAGACCTACCACGATAGCCTTCTAGCCCTGAATGAATATCCCTTTCTCTGTGATGTCTGTTGAAAGCATCCTTAAGATTTTTTAAAGTGGTAATACGATTTTAGATACCCTTTAACATCATAGCATCTTCATTAAAATTTCATGGAGGACAAAGATGTAGGCATAGTAAAAACTTATGTTTCCCTTAGTAATATTGAACTAAGTACAAAAAGGTGCGTAGGACATGCACAGGTCCTAGTTGAATGAAAGTTGCACGCAAGGACAAAAGCGCCCAAGGAAGGGTTTAAGGAAGTTAATGGTGAAACCATGGCATGCCCGCGGACAGAACCAAGGGTTTAGGACTTAGTCAAATGGGATTTTGGGGTAGAACACATGAAAAGCATGACCCAATTGTGCGGAATGGATAAGGTGTCAGCCTGGCGATAGGTTGGCCCAGGAAGGAGCATGCCTATGCGGTAGAAGCTTCTAGAAGCACATCATGAGTATAAAGTGGAAAGCTCAGGCCTGGAGAAGCATGCTCACATGGAGGACCACATTCAAACACTTGGCATCAGATCTGAGGACCGTTGGAGGATGAGTTGGTAGTGTAGAAAGGCTATAAATACAAGTGCCTGCAGAGTAAAAAAGACATAGAGGTATACTTAGAGAGTGGGTGGAGCTCTGCAGAAATACTACAAGAACTCTGTTAGTGGGTAATTGTATTCAGGAAAGGATGTCATGGGCATGGGGATTGTAATTTTTATTTTAATAGCTTAGTTACATTAGTCCAGTTATAATGCATGACTGCGGTCTGCTTCTCTATGACATTCTGTAATGGCTCCATGAATGTAATGAGGTTACCAGTTTATATTGTAGATATGAATATCAATGGTTCTAATGCATACATTTCTCATAGTTCATATTTTCATTTATGTTTATGCTAAGTATGGATGCTTGTATACTTCTTTCTGTTATGGTATAAGTTATTAATCTATTAAGTACTCTGTCTGAAATGACTGCAAGGATCTAGAGGCCATTCTGAGCTCTATGGTTCTTGTATGTCTTAAATCCTTTGAAATCTCTTAAACACTAATCATAGATGATGTTTCCCACTAAACTCACATAAAAGAGAGACTTGGCACCCGTGCATGCCTCGGGTGAGCACCCAACATCCACTGGGTGATAGGCTGGTGTGCATGGGGTTCCTTTCTTTTGTGATAGCGGTAAAAATGACTACATCTTGGTTGTATTTTTGTCGGGACCTCTTTTTGAAGTTGTAGTGGGAAATAACATACATCATGATCTGTGTAATGAGTAATGACAAATGGTTAACTTTGGAAAGTGTTGAATCATGGTTCAAGAGCATGGAGGATGAATTTTCTCAGAGATTCAACACTGGACCTGAGTTTGATGCACATAGATGGGTAGAAGAGAACCTCTACCATGATCTGTATGAAATTTTTTTCTGCTGCTTCCCAGTGGAACTGTATGAATGGCTCTCAGCCTATACATCTAGATCAAGTTGGCATTATGGATTGCATGTGTGGACCCAAGAAGAATACCAAAGGCTGCAAGATGTAGATCTGACATGGACTTGTGTTGTGGATCATTGGTGGAAAGGAGTATTGGCTAGCTACACTCTGGAGTATGCCATTTCCACATATTATTATCTGGAGGTTGCTAAGTTTGAGTTTCTGTGAGAGCCCAGAGGATCATTTCTATGTGTTATCCCTCTGGCTTTGAAGATCTTGATGATTACCATGAGTTTAGAGGCATTTCCAATGGCCGGCTAAACCATTCTAAGCGTTGGGTGAGGAAGCTAGGGTGGAGGAAGATGGTATATGTTGCGACGGAGAAGGAAAGGGAGGAGAGACGACTCAAGTATGGTGAAGAATGTGAAAGGGAGATTGCTAGAAATGATGAGGTTACAAGTGTGATGGATGTATGGTAGCAGACATTGCAGGAAGGATTTGAGGTTCACGCAGAGGACGTGGAACCTGAGCAGTCTGTGTGACCCCATCTTGGCAAGCGTGTAAGAGAGACCCCTTCAGCTTCTGATGAGAGTTCATCATGTGGAGAGAGAAGAACCATTGGCACACATCTAAGCCCACCTAGTGACCAAACCCTAGCACTTGGTTTTCCAGATCAGGGGGAAAATATTGCTAGTCCAGTTGGTTACATTGGAAGTGACTGGTCTACACCCAGGAGGTATAATTTCTCATTTGGGCCTTCTATGGCTGCAAACACCAATTCCAGTGTTAGGAATTTTTGGGCAAGGTATAGACACACAAGATTTTGGTCTCACATCTGGGAGTGGCATGGGGTATACTATTGGTAGTGGGGCATTATCACAAACCATCAGCGCGCAGCCCAGTGGAACTATGGGGACCCTTGGCATGACCACTACAGGCCCTAGTGGCTCCGGTGGTTTAGGACCTAGTGGTTCTAGTGGATCTGGTGGGTCGGGAGGAACAGGACTTGGTGGGTCTGGTGGACCATGGTGGAGTGGACTTGGTGGATCAGGACCTGGTGGAGGTGGTGGAGGAAACACAGGAGGAAACCAAGGCTCTGGCTTAGGAGGAAGGGCCCCAACCACCCCCACAAGTTTTCTTTGAAATGTCTCTACATTTTCCATATTACAGAGGTATTGAGGATGTTGTTGAACATGTTCACAAGTGTGAACTGCTATGGCACGCAAAGGGTATCACAACCCCAGAACAGAAGGCTAGTCAGTTTGCAACCACGTTGCAAGGGTGTGCACATAGCTGGTATAGGAAATATGACCCTCATCAAATAGTGGTGGATTATACTACTTTAAAGAACACATTCTTGGTAGAATTCCACATTCCTGAGTTTGAGCAAAAGAGCATCAGAGCTTTGAAGGAGATTCAACAAGGAATGGAAGAGAGTGTGTGGGAGTATGATGTGCACTTTAAAACTCTCTTTTCTAAATTATCATATGATATTCACCCTTCACAACATGCTCAGTGGTTTTTTGGAGGATTGATCACCCCTTTTAGAAGGGCCTTATCTCATAAAACTTTTATAGACCCACGCGAGGCATTGGAAGCTGCTCTGCGTGCCAAGGTTGTTGGTAGTGTTGATACTGGTGTTAGCCCATTCCTGGAGGCTCAGATTGCTGCTATGGCCAAGCAGTTGGAAAATTATCTGTGAACTCAGCCCATGAGACTCGCAGTGGTTTGTGGTGCATAGATTGTGAAGTAGAGGGGCACATTAAGGATAATTTCCCCTGGAGGATAGTACACACTATGACAATAGACTGTAAAATTTTTCATGGGGACCATGATGCAAGTAGATGCCCCTTGCTACAGTGTGCGTGCAATCAGAAGAATGTTTCTTGCTACTGCAAGATTTTCACCTCTACAACCCATGATACTAAGGACTGTAGGCTCATTGATCAGATCCATGAGGCCATTGATCATGGGGTGTGCCAAACCAGCATTGCCAGTAGTTCTAAGGGTGATGATCACCATTATGAGGAGCACACAGATGGAGGTGCACGTGGAAGAGGTTTTCAAGGAGGATTCTAGGGTCATGGTAACCATGGAGGAGGAAGGAGTGAGTTCCTATGTGGAATTTGTTTCAATTGTGGATCTACAGAGCATTACAAATGAGAGTGCCCAAACCTGTTGCAGTGCTCATGGTGTGGGAAGAAGCATAAGTATGAGGAGTGCCTGGAGTTATTTGAGCACATGAATCAGCAGCACCAGAAAGACAAGGGCACTGCAATGGTCAGCATTAAGAAGGTAGACATACAGTGGATGCCTCGGGTAACATGGGATACAGGTTTGGAGCCTGTCTTGGTAACAACAAGGGAAGAAGCCATGCGTGCAAAAGAGATACCAAGACAGAAGAACCTGGTTTCAAGGGAGGAAGTAGTTCATGGAAAGTACCCAGACCCTGCACATCAAAAGGAGGTATATCAAGACACCATGGATGTCATTCAGAGTTTACAAGGGGAAATCCAGTGTCTAAAGGAGAAATCTAGGAGGGAGGAACAAGGGAAGAGAGTCGAGGTGCCAAAGGATGACCTGGATGAGGTCAAGGAGGTGTGTAAAATGCTAAGGCAAGAGAATATCATTCCCTTGCTAGGATCATGGTTGAGAGAGAAGGTACCACATGCTGGAGAAGAGCACGAGAGGTAGGTCTTACACGTAAACCTTCCCCCTCACAGCCTTGACTATGACAAAGAGATCACATTGAATGCAGTTGTAGATGGATGGCTCCTTAGTAATATCCTCATTGACACAGGTGCGGAGGTTAATGTTCTAACTTTGGATGCATGGCATCAGATGGGAAGACCTGCATTATAGCCATCTTTGAATGTGTTGTATATGGAAAACAAGACTAAGGTGATGCCCATCAGTGTCTTAAAGGATGCAACTATCACTATCTAGGGAGCTAAGTTTACTGGGGACTTCGAAGTCTTGGCACTCACCAAGAGAGACAATTTCCCAGCACTACTTGGGTGCCCATGGTGTTACAAGAACAATGTGGACCTTTCGTTCAACAAAGGGTACATCAACTTTGAAAATAAGGAGGAATGGGTCATTATACCCCTAGCTGATGGGAAGTCGACACCCTATATCAAACCTTTGGGGGAAGAATTTCTGGACAGGATATATGTGTGCTCAATCAGGGACCTAGAGATAATACATCCTACTAACGGAGTTATCCAGTTTGAGGATGCTCAGTCAGTAAGTGATACCACCAGTCTAGCATGTGACAATTGGGTGCATGGAACTTATGAATTGATGGGATGGCAGTTGAGAGGGTCAGTGACCAAGGTGACAAAGGCGTGCATAGTCTAGTGCCTAGGAGGAAAGGAGCTACCTAAGTATTTAGGAGGAGCCTTCCCTGAGATATTTTTACAGGAAATGGAAGCTCAGTGGAAGAATGAGAAGGAATGGAGAGGGATGTTAAGTTATGTCCTACTTGGCACAACTTGCATGGTGGTGGGCTACACATCAGGAGAGCCTTTTGGAATGGTGCGAGGTAAGAATTTCTCTCTCTGTCAGATTCTCTAGGAGCAACGTGCCCACCACCATCAAGGACTACCATGGGAAGGAGCCCACCTCTTTCCATATCCAGGAGTGTGAAAGGATCTAGAGAGAAGGTGTGGAAGCTTTTCCACCATCCCTCTGGGTGCACAAGTTGTACTCTACACTGCAGGGTTGCGCACGCATGGTACATTCATTCAGAGACATGCCGCCAGATAGGGAATTGGCAAGAGCTAGCGGCTGACCTCATTCAAACCTTTGAGTATCAGAGTACCAAGCCATCAGTTGATAAGGCCTTGTAGGGTATCAAGTGCCTTACCATGGGGGATAGTGCCATGGTGGAAGATAGGTTGTTGGAGTTACTAGGTGGACCAGGTTTGGAGGTGCACTTTGAAGAAGAAGTAGAGGAAACAGAAGAGTTACAGCTTGAGCGCACGTGTTTGGAAAAGGAGAAAGGGAAGTTGGTGTATGTGATTGATGGGGAGGAAGAAGAAAATTTTGATGTTAACCATTCTGTAGGGACGTGTGAGATAGTGGACAGTGCTGATACTCGCACGGGTGCCTACCATGAGCCCTTAAAGATGAAGAAGGTTAACTTCAGTTCAAGAGAATAACCTAAGGAAGCTATTATTGGAGATTACTGGTCAGAGAAGGAAGTCTCTAAGATCATTGATCTGTTGTGTGAATTTGAGGATTTATTCCCATGTGGGTACCATGAGCTCAAAGGCATTCACCATTCCTTGGGGGAGATGAAGATAAAACTGAAGGACGGTGCATGCCCGGTCAGGAAGAGGCCCTACCGGATGAATCCCAATTTATGCGTAAAGGTTAAGGAGGAGATAGAAAAAATGATAGCTTCTAGGATCATTGAAGTAGTGGAAGAATCAGAATGGATAAGTCTGATGGTAATCAACATCAAGAAGGATGGGAAGATTAGGATCTACGTGGATTATAGGGAGTTGAATGTAGTTTGTGTCATCGATCCTTTTCCAACCCCCTTCACTGAAGAAATTTTGGAAGGAGTCACTGGGCGTGAAATCTATTCCTTTACGGATGGATTTTTAGGGTACCACCAAGTCCGGATTGCAAAGGAGGACCAGGAGAAGACAACTTTCACCACTGAGTGGGGAAGTTTTGCATATACGGTCATGCCCTTTGGGTTGAAGAATGTGCCTGCTATTTTTTCACGCATAGTGGTGCAAGCATTCCAGGACTTCATCCATAAGTTTCTTCAGGTCTATTTGGATGATTGGACAGTGTATGGTCTAGTCAAAGACCATTGTGACAATTTGAGGTTAATGTTTGAGAGGTGTAGGTAGTTGAGGATATCCCTCAATATTAAGAAATGTGTATTTTCTACACCCTTTGGCATGTTATTGGGGCAT
Organism: Taxus chinensis; assembly: GCA_019776745.2. Lineage (NCBI taxonomy): Eukaryota > Viridiplantae > Streptophyta > Pinopsida > Cupressales > Taxaceae > Taxus > Taxus chinensis. The sequence continues at coordinate 22,244 of JAHRHJ020003293.1, forward strand.
ATCATATGTAAGGAGGGTTTGCTGGTAGATCCCGCTAAAGTTACAGTTATTGTGGGGTTAGGGGAGCCTACTAGCCAGAGCACAGTGCATGGATTCCTTGGGCATATGGGTTATTACAGGAAATTCATCAAGGGGTATGCCAAGATCACCACACCTTTAGAGGAACTACTCAGACATAAAAGTGCCTTCCATTGGGGAGAGGCACAGTAGAGGGCATTTGATACATTAAAGGATAGGCTTGTCACCTGTGCCTATATTACATTTTCCCTCTTGGGACAAGCCCTTCCATGTCCATGTAGATGCCTCAGGAACCACTATTGGAGCAGTGCTTGCATAGCCAGGTGAAGGAATTGTTGATCATCCTCTGTGTTTTGCAAGTAGGAAGTTGACACCAGCAGAGTAGAATTACACCACAACTGAGTGCGAGGCATTGTCAATGATCTATGTGCTTTTCAAGTTTAGATAGTATCTATTGGCAACACCCTTCATGTTTTACACCAACCACATGGCATTAAAGTATTTGGTGAACAAGCCCATTCTACAAGGGTGCATATGTCGGTGGGTATTGTTATTTCAAGAGTTTGAGTTCACCGTAGTAGTGAAGCCTGGAAAAAGCAATTGTGGACCTGATCATCTGTCAAGAATTGATTCAGGGGAGGACATGCGCAGAGTATTGAGGAGACAATGCCAGATGTAACTATTTAGGTTGTGGCACGCACCCTCAGATTTGGAGGAGATTACAGTATTTTTAAAGGAAGGTGTGGCACCAAAAGGAATGAAGGCATTAGAGAAGAAGCAACTAGCCATACGCGTCGCACCCTACATGTTGATCAGTGGAGACTTATACAAGTTGGGACGTGATGAAGTTTTGCGTAGGTGTGTATTAGAGCATGAGCACCTCGCCATCATGGAGGAAGCACATGGAGGAAGTGCGGGTGGGACATTATGTAGGTGATGCCACCATGCGTAAGATATTAATGGCAGGTTTGTGGTGGGAAACCCTGTACAAGGATTGTAAAGACTATTGTAAAGCATGTGACCATTGTTAGTGCATTGGCAAGCCAGGAAAGAGAGATGAAATGCCTTTGCACCCTATCCCTAGTGCAGAGCCTTTTGAAAAGTGGGCAATAGACTTTGTAGGCCCTATTGCACCAGCGGCGTGTAGGACTGGGTCACGCTATGTCATCACTTGCATGGATTATCTGACAAGGTGGGTAGAGGCAGCCCCAACTAAAGATTACACAACAGCCACAGTGGCAAGATTCTTGTGGGAGAACATTATCACAAGGTATGGATGTCCTTTGAGTTTAACCAGTGATAGGGGTATGCATTTCTTGAATGAGACCATGAGGATCCTGTTAGCAGAGTTCATGGTGGCTCATCACAAGACTACGCCCTATCACCCACAAGAAAATGGAACCATGGAAGCATTCAACAAAATACTGAGTCATACCCTGACCAAAATTTGTGATGTCAGAAGACAAGATTGGGATGACAAAGTATCAGCAGTATTATGGGCTTACAGGACAACTTATAAAAGGTTGAACAAAGCCACACCATTTTAGTTGGTGTTTGGCATGTTGTTCTACCAGTTGAATTCATGTTACCTTCTCTATGAATAGCGTGTGCAGGAGGGTTGGCTAATGAGAAAGTGCTGGAAGAAAGAATTGATGAGTTAATGAAGCTAGATGAGAGATGATCACTCGCCAGGTGGAGCCAAACAATAGAGAAAGCAAAGTAAAAGGCTTGGCATGATCGCCACATAAGAAACAAGAAGCTTGAGGTTGGGCAGATGGTCTTAGTTTGTGATTCTAAATTTCTGTGCCATCCTGAAAAGTTGAAATTCCATTGGTTGGGTCCTTACACAATCTCATACATCCTTCATTCGGGTGCGTGCCAGTTACAAGCACTGGATGGGATGAATTTTCCTGGACACTTCAATGGGAGTAGGCTGAAGCCCTACTATAAATAAGTCTTCTTGGTGTTTGTAAATAAGGTAGTTTTTCCAGTTAGTTTAGAATTTTCCTTTATGCATTTCTTTTCTTGTGTTTCCCTTTCACGTTGTTGTTTTGTTTTGTGCCTTGGGTGTCGGTAACCTTATTGCTACTTTTTGAGAATCTGTGAGTGCGCAGAGGACCACACATCATTTTAGTGTGGGGTGGAGTAATGTGAAGGAGTGCATGGTTAAAGTGCCAAGGAAGTTTGTGTTAAAAATCCCAGTTGAATGGCCCAGGTGAAAGAGGTGTATGGAGAGAAAATATGGAAAAAGGATGGTTGGTGTCAAGATAAAGCTACTTGTAGATCCCACGTACAAAGGAGGAGAAAGCGCATTAAGCAACATGAGGTAGGTGAGAGAAAAAATTAGGACAGAAGAAGTGTCTTCGGCACTGGTTACATGTGCGCAAGAATCTCCTGTCATGTTGGATTGGTTGCGCGCAAAAGGTTAGAGGGCTGTCCGTGCAGGTTGGGTGCATGAGTGAAAGTGCTGAAGATGGGCTTTGTTTGAAAAATCCACATTAAATGAAAAAGGTATGGTGGTAGGTGAAGTAGCACTTAATGCTCAAAAAGGGAAAAACTATAAATAAAGGGGTCGAGGCACTTCATTTTTCACTTTGCGTATAAGGAGAATGAAGCACTTTTTGCACCTTTGCAAACTAGGGCTTCCAAAAAATTGATCCGTGTGAAGAAAAATTTGGAGAGATTGAAGCGTGGGTAACTAGTTTCAGATTTGCGAACCAGGAGGAAGGGATTTCACGGGTGTAGGAGAAGTTGTGAGAAGGTGCCGTCTTGTGAAGGGAGTATCCCAGTTAGGGTTTGAAGAACTAGGGCATGGGTTTAAGAAATTTTCTTCACAAGTTTGAGATCTAAGGTTGGAGAGAGCGGAAGAACAGAGTAAGACAGAGTGATTGAAGTGGGAAGAAGACCTAGAAAATGGCACCCAAGAAACCAGCTAGTACACCCAAGAAGGGAAAGGGAAAGGGCAAGGGAAAGCAACAAGAAATTGAAGCAAGCACAAATGAAGAGTGGTATGCAGAAATGCAGTACCCAGATGGAGTGTTGTTGGGGAAGGAGTGGGAGTCCCATCTTAGGGACATGTCCGTAAATGATTATAATCATCAGACAAGCACAATCGAAAAGGAGTTGGTGCTGGAGTTAGTGCACCCAACAAACAAGAGGACACCAGAGGGTTTTCCCATTTATAATGATGACGTGAAGGTCAAGTTGGAGAAGGTAGGGTTATTACAAATCTTTGAGTTGCCCTACTTCGGGAAACCTGAGCGACTGTATCAGTGGCTGATGTTACGCGTGCATGAGGACTATTTCCACTTCACGGGGTGCAAGATGCGCATAACTCCTCAGCTAATTTCACATTTCACACGCCTCATCTGTGAAGGAGATAGGTTGGAGGATGACTTGACTGACAAAGAAGTGATTAATGAAACTATCACCACTTTCATATACAAAAAGGGGTCAAGGTATTATGATATTGTAGACATCAAGGATCCAGTAATGAAGATGGCCGTGCACCTGGTGTCAAAGATAAATGGCCAGGAGAGATGGACCCAAGTCAATAAGCCATGGTTGAACATTTATAGAAAGATTTCAGAGGGCACCATCTATAATTTTTCTGCATTCATCGCGGATGAAATTATCAACTGTGCGAAGGAAGGTGACATGATCCTTTTTGGAAATGTGCTGCTAACCATTGTGTTTTCAGAGATCGGGGTACCAGATGCATCAGATAAGTTTGTATGGGAGTACCCTGCTGAAAACCCCTCACCCACCAAAAGGTTTGAGAAATATGCTTGTGACACTATGACAACAGTGCACAAGGCGCGCTTGGAAAAGTGGTACACGCACCTAAGGAATGCGTTTGGGGTAGAATGGAGAATTCCCAAACAACTGCCAGCAGCCACTAGGGGAGAAGTGGAATTTGCTGTGTACCAGCATTTCTGTTTGGGCAGATTCAAACTATCAGATGGGACATGGAGCCCATGGTGCAAGCTCCCCTTTTCCTTCACAGCTCAATACTTCCAAGCGGGAGTAAACAGGTTCAAGGAGTCCAAAAATTTTAAGTTGGACCTTGGTAATCTGGACCAGGACCATAGGGAAATGCACAAAGGGTTGGTGTACCCTGGCAAGTGCATGCGTATGTGGAGTGGTATGTATCACATGAGGTACAAATGACAAGGCCCATGACTCTACCCATTGCAGAAGGATCTGCCGCGATGTGTGTATACATTCGCATAAGACCCAAGTCAGAGAAGGGCACATATCTAGAGAATGAGGTATCTATACCTCAGGATCCAACTGGGAGGAAAATACCCATGCCCAAATGGGAGGAAAAGGAACCAGAAAAGAAAATCCCAAGTGTGGTGGAGACACAGGCAATAGGTTCCCCCAGGACAAGCGCCAGAACCAACATGTACATGCATGCAAGAAAAATCCCATAGTAAAAGAGAAGACTCCAGAGCCAGAAGAGCCATCAGATAAGGAGTCATCAGAGGAAGAAGAAACAAAGTCACCTACACCAGAATTTCTGGTTAGGAAAAAGCAGAGGGTAGAAGAGGATACCACCTCGGAAGAAGTTGGAAGTTTGGACAAGTGCATAGGAGAGAAGGATGGTAGTGGAGAAGAAGTAAGTGGGGAAGAGGACCCCGGGAAAGATCAAGGGCCACCTATTTTCAATATACATGATTCAGAGGAGGAAGGTGGAGAAGAAGAACAAGGGTTCCTTTTTGTGTGGCGCAAGGATAGCCAGGTAGGAGGAAGTGCCCAAGGACATGGGAAAAGATGAAGAGGCTAGCATGCAGAAGCAAGAGGTTCCAAGCTTGGCACAAGAGCAGATGGCCAAGGTGGCAGAAGAAGAGGAGACAAGGGACATTGAGACCCTGGCAGAGGACAAAGTGGAATGTGGCGCTGAGCCAGTGTTGAGCAAAGAGAAGGAGAGCGCGGAAGAAGAATGCAGCAACACTAGAGGCCCTTTTAACTGTAAGTATACCCAAATGTACTCACATGGGAGGAAGGTGTGTAGAGGGGGGGAGGCCAGAGATGGGTTATATTGATGACCCCAAGAAGGTGTTTCATGTGCGGTTCTAGAGTACACTTATGGTGGAGGAGCTTGTATGCATGTCATCTTTTGACAAGGAGGCTGCCTACCCATGGACAAGGAAGATGATCTCTTGGGAAATTGAGTCCCACCTTGATGAGCCAGAGTTTGAGGTAAGCCATGGGGCAATAGTAACATTGCCAGGACTAGGAGAAGATAACCCAGTGGTGGATACCCAATAACTCTCGGATGAACAACTGTGCAATGTGCTTAACAAATTCTTCATTGAGATAGAGGCTAGACTCTTCGGGTGAAATGATAGGATCAAGGATCTAGAAGGGGAGCTGAAGGAGAAAGAGGAAGAGCTAGCTACATTGACCAAGGAGCTGAGCTAGGAAAAGTTAATCATGCCCAGTGGCAGTAGGAATTGAAGGATGAAAAGGCCAAGGTGAGCGTTGTGTACAAGAAAGTAGAATCCATCAATGAGGCCATACTATTAAAGCATCCAGACCTAGCATCGCCCACGCAGAAGTATGGATCTGCCTTGGGATGCCTGGAGGATTTAACAAGGGTCCTCACCATGGAAAGATAACCGCTAGCCTTGGAGTCTGTAGAGGAAGTGGCCGCGTGCCTAGAGAAGGAAGACAAGTTGAAGATCGTAGCACTCGTCGCAGAGTACAACAAAGTGCTTGCTGATGTAAGGGCTGCTTCCCAGACTGCTGAGGCCATGTACGAAAAATTGTGTGGATAGAGACAAAGTGGCAGGCACCTTGGTCACCACTCATGAAGTGGAACTCAAGGAGTTCTAGGAGAAAAACAAGGGGAATAGGGTGGAAAGAGACAAAATCCTTGCCGAGGTTGAGAAGAAATCAGAGGCCATTGAAACCTTAAGGGTTTCAATCAAAAACCAGTTGAAGGAGCTATATCCGTGTATCACACGAAGAATGGACGCGTTGGAGGATATATGCAAGGAATTGGAGAAGATCACAGATACTATGAGCATGCACAAGGAGATGGACTAAATTTTGGGGAGGTAAGTGCCCTGGTCGGTGACCTCTGTCAAAGAGCGTAGGATGAAGTCGATGCCTGGAATAAATTGGAGGCCGACTTGCAAAAGGATTTTCCCAGTCTATTGCAGTGATTCTTTCACTCTCCCATTCTTTCTTCTTTCCCCATTCTTTCATCCCCTTATTCTTTTTCCTAGGTGTAAGCCTATTGTATTCTTTCTCTCACTAAGAGGAGTGTTCCCGTGGATGGAGAACAGGTGTAGTGTGGGGTGATGTTGGGCCCCTAGAATATTGACTAAGTACAAAAGGTGTGTAGGCATGCAAGGTCCCAGTTAAGGAAAGGCACGTAAGGACAAAGTGCACAAGGTAGGGTTTAAGAAAAGGGTTTAAGGAAGCCCGTGGCATGCGTGATATGCATGGATAGAACCAAGGGTTTAGGACTTAGTCAAGTTGGATGTCCAAGGTAGAACACGTGAAAAGCATGACCTAGTTGCGCGTGGATAAGGTGTCAGCCTGGTGACAGGTTGGCCCAGGAAGGAGCATGCCTGCGGTAGAAGCCTAGAAGCACATCATGGTATAAAGTGGAAGGCTCAGGCCTGGAGGAGCATGCTCGCATGGAGGACCACATTCAGACACTTGGCATCGGATCTGAGGGTGCTGGAGGATGAGTTGGCAGTCCAGAAAAGCTATAAATACAAGTGCCTGTAGAGTAAACAAATATACTCAGAGAGTGGGCGGAGCTCTATAGAAATACTGCAAGAACTCTGCTAGTGGGTAATTGTATTGGGGAAAGGATGTATGGGGCAAGGGGATTGTAATTTTTTTTTTTGGTAGCATAGTTACATTAGTCTAGTTGTAATGCATGACTGTGGTCTGCTTCTCTGTGACACTCTGTAATGGCTCCATGAATGTAATGAGGTTACCGATTTATATATATATGAATATCAATGATTCTGATGCATATATCTTGTTCATAGGTCTTCTTTCATTTATGTTTATGTTAAGTATGGATGTTTGTATACTCCTTTCTATTATGGTATAAGATGTATAGTCTATTAAGTACTCTATCTAGAATGACTGCAAGGATCTAGAGGCCGTTCTGAGCTCTATGGTTCTTGTATGTCTTAAATCCTTTTTGAAATCTCTTAAACACAAATCATAGATGATGTTTCCCACTAAACTCACATAAAAGAGAGACTCGGTACCCACACGTGCCTTGGGTGAGTGCCCAACATCCACTAGGTGATAGGTCGACACACATGGGGTTCCTTTATTTTGTGATAGGGGTAAAAATGACTACAGACTCCACTTATATGCTCTCAAGAACACCTTCCTTACTCTCAATTGGGTTATGATATTCCATGGTCATTCTTAAGGAATTATCACTTCTAATAATTGTGTTTTCACACCCCTAACATGATTGTAAAATATAAAAGATAAATTATTTATATAGATCCTTGTCCTTCTATATTTGAAAATTTGCTCTTAACCCTTCATTAAGCCCATCTCAGTCAACAATCATAATTATCTTCATTTTGGTGAAGTGTCCATGCATAGAAAATGGTTTTTTGAGTACCCTTTAAGGGATTTCAAATGTGTAGAAATTTTTAGGATTAAGCTCTAAATTAAATTGTACCTTCCTTCGTAAATATGCTCTCCCCATTAGCCCTCTAATCTGTGCCACCTTCCCTTTAACAAGACTGTTAAGATTTCCTCTAATTTCATCTAATGAAAAATTAAAATTCCTTTTAAATATACTTCTAGACTCTCTTGAGATGATTTTTAAAAAAATTCACGTTAATATTCGTTGATTTACCCGTTCAAGTGCTAAGCCTTAGTGGATCTTTGAGTTATCCTTCCTAGGAGTCTGAGAGAACAAAAATGGTTATAAATTTCGATTTTATCCTTTTCCAAGGCACTAAATTGCACCTGTGGAGTCTTAATAAACCCATATCAGTAATAATATTACTAGTTAAGGTCATGGTTTCAAAAATGTGGCATAAAAACCCTTAACTCTCTTGCACAACATGTAGGTGTATGTTTGTGAGTCTTTCATTGCTTCTTTTTTCAAATTATATGAAGTATTGGTCTCTTTAATTAGAAATAGGGTTTCATCAGTATAAGATCATGATCTACAAGTGAAGAGGTCAACAAAAGACTCATTGTTAGGTCTTATTGTCATACTTACATGGCAACACCACAATCCACTATTATATCTTGTCATACACATTCATATTCCCAAAATTTTTGTATCAAGTAAGGACATGTAGTCACAAAATCATGCACTTTAGAAATTTATTTATCCTGGTCTAATGTAGTCATTTATTTACCCTTAATAATTCTTTCTAACCCCAAGTGCGTTGACCTATCACCCAACAAGCATTGGGTGCTCATACAAGGCATGTGTGGGTACTAAGCCCCTCTTTTATGTGAGCCTTGTCAGAAGGTTCTGCCATTAATGGAGGATTATTTGTAGAAAAAGAAGTACATTCACTTAAAAATGTAGAAGATGTAACTAACAGATCTACAAAATTTATGTATCACATAAGCTAAATGACATTATAAGAAGTATAATAAACCAGATCTGAGTCATGATAAGTCATATAACATGAGGGTTTACACCCATAAAGAAGATGTATATGATCAAACCATATATATATATATATATATATATATATATTTAAAAGAGTTTTCGTAGCCACATTAAAGTCAAAAAGGTAATATCAGACCATATATAGTAAGTGATAAAGGTATATCATATGCAACAAGATCTAAACAGAGATCTTGGCTATGCCCTACATATTATAACCCATTTATAGACCCCAACATCAATGTCAATGCTTAATGACATTCTATATAGATTTTTGGTACCCTGAATCCTAAACCCTAGTGCAACCTAACATTTATGTAGTAATTCATTGCCCTGAATTTTGCTCCCTGGAACCCATATATGCATATGGAAATACCTCTCTTTTATGCCTCTCCATACACACATCAACCTACTTCTGTCTCTATATGTTTGTGTATATCTGTTTCTAGCTCAAGAAATTCCTTAAATAGGATCGTTGACCATCACCATGCCTTCTCTCCTGACCAGATCACGTGTCAAGTGTCGATGTGGTCCTTCATATGTGAATGCTTATCCATTTGCAGACCTTCCACTCTCTATAATGATGTCTCTAGGATTATTCCCTATGTGAAATATCCTTTTCTTGACCTCCAAGGCTCCAGGCTAGCATCTTATCCAATTATCATGCCTAGTCGGGTCGTCATGTTTTTCCTCAAATTCCTCTAGAATGCCAAATATGGATAAGTCCTTTAAACCCATGGTCTACCTCCTACGCGTGCCCTAGTTTCATTAAAACCCTTCTTAAACCCCTTTGTCCTACGTACTTTCCCTTGAGTGCCCTTCTTCTCACTGGTCCTGTGCACGTGCCTCTTGGTACTTAGCCAATATTTTAAGGTCCAACATCACCCCCACACTACGTGTGTTCTCCATCCTCAGAAACAACCTACTTCTTCAAAGAATAAATAATAGTGGAAATGGGAAAATATGAATAAAGAACGAAAGAATAGAAGAATATGCTAGTATTGTAGGAGTGGGAATTCCTTCTTCATGGTTGCCTCAATATTCTCCCAGGAATCTACCTCACCCTGCACCTGCTGAAGTAGGTCACTTACTAGAACACATACTTCATTAAAACTCAATTCGTTTCACTTAGAATTTAGTGTATCTATAATGCCTTCTAGTTGCTTGCTAAGATTTCCCAACACATCCATTATGCGAGTGACCAAGGGATATAACTCCTTAAGATGATTCTTAACCGAACCTCACAAGATTTTGATTCCTTCCAAATTTTTCTCAACCTCATCCAGGATCTTATCACACTCCACCTTGTTTCCTTTGTTCTTTTCTTGAATTTTTTTTAGATCCACCTCATGTGTAACAACCGATATGCTTGCTACCATGTCTCTATTAGTGTAATTATCATATATAACCTCAACTATTTGTGAGGTGGTCTTTATAATGGAAAGGTGCTCAGAATACCAAGTAACCATCTCCCAAATCTTTAGTTTTTCTCCCTTCTTCTGGTCCTCCATCACCTCTTCCACCGAATCTAATGTGAGTGGCCACCTATCCATGGTGAGGATGCAAGTTAAGTCCTCTAAGTATTGTAAGGTTGAATCATACTTTTGATCTGGAGGATTTAGATCTGGATGCACTAGAATTATGGCACCTACAATCTCCTCTACCTTCGTGTAAAACTTCCGCACTTTAGCCTTTTCATCGCTTAAATCATGCATTAATTACATGCTGATCATCTCCTTCTGCTTTATCTCCTTATCTATTTCACTGATCTCTTATTTTTTCTTCTTAATTTCTTCCTCCAATTCTCTTATCCTATCATTTCTCCTAAAGATCCTTACCTCAACTTTTATCGACACCTTGTTGAGCACATTACAAAATTGCTCATCTGATAATTTTTGGGCATCCACAAGAGGGTTTATCCCCTTGGCCATTAGTGTCTCTACCAATGCATCCTTATTTACCTTGAACATGGGATCATCCACGTGGGTTTGGAGTGCCTAGGATAACATATTTCTTGTGCATGCATAGGCACTTTCTCCATCAAAGGAGGACTAACAAAGGATTTTTTCCTTGGGCACTGATCTCTGGAAGCGTGCACGTAACACCTTACTAGGATCATCTACATATGTCATTTCCTTTTCTTATGCTGCTACCATCCCCTTTCCTCCCATTTGTGCTGCTATGGGAACACTAAGTGTCAGGCTGGGATCCCCACCCATGCTTCCATATTGCTTCCCAATGCTCTCACTCACCTTTGTCTCCTTTAATAATTCCTTGGTGCTTCACTCCACCTCTTGATCCACCAATTCCTTTATAATTCCTTCTACCTCCCTCTCTGTGGCATCCTTTATCTACTCCTTATTTAGGCTTGGAGTATTTTGATGCTTCATGTTTACTTCTTCACTCCTTCCCTTGTTATGGGCACCTTCCTTACCCTCATCCCTTTCTTCATTTCCCTCTTCCTCTGACTCATGTACATCATACACATGATGGTTCTAATCCTCACCGTGATCTTCATCATTCTCTTTGCCCTTTCACCCTCCATGCTCTTTGTTTCTTCTGAGTCCACCTTTTATGTTACTCTTTGCTTCTTCCTAACAAGTGATTCCAATATAGGAGACTTTTCTTTTTCTTCTTCCCTAGGTGACTCCTTTCTCGTCAACAATTCTTCTTTTACATGGGACTTCTCTTACTATGGCACCTCTTCCTTAGGTGTCTTCTCTTTTTATTTTGTGGGGGACTTCTTCCTTTGTGCATAGGTGCTTGATCTTTCACCTTACTCCTACGCACCTACAAAATGCACTATATGTGTACTTAGTTCCTTTTTATCAAGAGCCTCATCTCTCTTCCTTTTCCTTGCAGTTTCCTTCTTCCTTATGGTGGGGTTTTCTGGGATAGAGACATCATTTGAAATGTAAGTTCATTTCTCATACTTAGGCCTTATATGTAGGTATACCCTTTCTACGGTCCTCCCAGCAACAGAAAATGTCACTAGTTTCAACATATGTACGTCATGGGAGACATACTTCTCCACATAGGTGTGCTTCTTGGGATATATCAATTTTCTATGTAGCTCATGGTAATATTGGTCTACCATACTGAGGTCAAACCTTATCTTTTTTTCCTCTATGAATCGATTGACCCCGGCTTGGAAGTATTGTGTTGTGAAGGAGAACGAAAATTTTCACCGGGGAACCTTGGCACCATATGTCAGAGTAAACCTGCCAATACAAAAATGTTGGCATAAGGAGAATTCAGCCTCGCCTTATAGTAAAGAAGGTAATTGCTCAGGTATTCTCCATTCAGCACCGAATGCATCACCCATCCACTTATACCATTTTTCTAGGCGTGCCTTGTGGGTGGCCGTCATGGTGTCACAAGTGTATTGCTCAAATATTTTGGCGAGAGAAGGGTTCTCATCTGGGTATTCCCAAACAAATTTATCTGGCCCATTAGGCACTCTAATCTCTGAAAAGACAATGGTAAGGAGGAAATTACCAAACATGATCTTCTCTCCATTGTGCATGGCATTGATGATTTCTTTTGCTATGAAAGTCGATAGGTTAGATGGTCCCCTCTGAGATCTTATGGAAAATGTTCAACCAAGCCTTGTTGATATGTGTCCATCTCTTCTTCCCATTCAAATTTGTAACCAATCATGCAACCATCCTCATTATAGGGTCAGCACTTGAAATGTCAAAGTAGTGTGGATCCTTCTTGTAGTCACAAGCTTCAACGGTCTTCTTAATGGCCTCCTTATCATCCAAGTCATCATCTAATGATTCTCCTTCACAGATAAGACCAGTAAACTTAGAAATCAACTAGGGAGTTATTCACATCCTTCGTCCTGTGAAGTAGAAGTGGTCTTCGTGCATGTGTGACATTAACCACTGGTATAGCTGCTCAAGTTTTCTGAAATAGGGAAACTCATAGAGTTGCAATAACCATGGCCTTCTCCATTTTCACCTTTACCTCATCATCATAGATAGGCATTCCATCTAGTGTCCTCTTGTCCATATGGTGAACAAGTTCCAATATCATCTCATTCTCTGTGGTGCTTGTTTGATGGTTGTAGTCACTCATGACCATCTTTCTAACATGTGATACCCATTCCTTACCAAGTAATATGCACCATCTGGATATTACATCTGTGCGTGTACCATTCTTCATTGAAACTGGTGGAAACAACTTGTTTCCCCTTTCCCTTTCCCTTCTTTGGTGAAACATTTCTACTTTCCTTGGTGTTCATTTCTTCGTCAGGTCCTTAAAATTCTTCCTTTCTCCTGATCTTGGTGCTTCTCAACTTTGCGGCTCCACTCCTTTGTGAAAATTCCTTCAATCTTGTGCCCTAGTTACAGAACCCTAACCTGGAAAACCCCTTTTTTCCACAAGACGTCATAATCACCCATGGGATTCTTCCACATAACCTTCTCCTCTTACACTCTTGTACTTCTTTCAAATCTAGTTTGCTAATCGAACTAGCTGTGCTCACAAATCTTCACAACCCTTTTTCACACAACTTTTCTTCAAGGATGCCCTAGTTTGTGAGAGCTCTTTGATAAAACAAATAAAAGGTAAATAATAATGCACCCCTGACCTTCTACTTATAGCTTTTTCTTTTCTTTGCAATAAATTCCATGCCACCTACCAACCTACATTTGCAAAAAAGGAGGCTTTTTCTAATGCCAAATTTCAGCACTTTTACCCCTACACCCAGTCCTGCGTAAAAACTTCTATAACCTTTTGGTGCATAAAAACCTTACAGACTGAAGATCCTTATACACATTCTTTCAGCACCAAAAGGCACTTCTTCTATCCTTATCCTAATTTTTGGCATCACATACCTCATGTTTTTCCTGTGCTTCTCACCCTTGTATGTGGTTTTTGTAAAGCCTTTCTGACACCAAACTCCTCATGTTCACCTTTTCTATGTGCACTCTTCCAAACTACGTGCTTTTGATCCTTCAACCTGGGCCATCAAACACAGCTTCCAATATCATCTTCTAGTACTTGTCACATCACTTCACCCCACACAAAAAAATAGATGTGTGGTCCTCTGTGCATAGATTTTTTTTTTAAATAATAAGTGGCTACTGGCGCACAATGTGCACAACATAAAAACAAGGAAAGGGAACAAGAAATTAGAAAGGGAAACACAAAGAAGGGAAATCCTAGGCTAATTGGAAATACTGCCTTATTTACAAACACAAAGAAGACTTATTTATAGTAGGGCTTCAGCCTACTCCCATTGAAATGGCCTGGTAACCATGTTCCATCTAGTGCTTGTAACTGGAAAGCACCTGAATCAAGTATATAGGATACAATGTATGGGCCCATCCAATGGACTTTGAATTTCATAGGATGGTGCAAAACTTGGAATCATACAATAGAACCATCTTCCCAACCTCAAACTATTTGTTCTTGATGTGTCTATCATGCCATGCCTTCTACCTGGATTTTTCTATTTTCTGACTCCAACGAGCAATAGCCCACCTCTCATCTAACTGCATTAACTTATCAATCCTCTCCTCAAGCACTTTTCATCATCTAATCCTCCTGTGCGTGTTATACACAGTGATGGTAACATGAATTCAATAGGTAACACTGCTTCTATGCCAAACACCAATTGAAAAGGTGTGGCCTTGTTCAGTCTTTTATAAGTAGTCTGATATGACCATAACACAAAAAAATTTATCATCCCAATCCTTTCTTCCCACATCACAAATCTTGGTTAATGTGTGATTCAAAATTTGTTAAATGCCTCAGCAGTCCCATTAGCTTGTGGGTGATAAGGGGTAGTCTTGTGGTGGGCTACCATGAATTCTACCAACAAGATCCTAATTGTCTCATTCAAGAAATGAGTACCCCTATCACTTGTTAAACTCAGCAGGCATCCATATCTGCTGATTATGTTTTCCCACAAGAACCTAGCTATTTTTATTGTTGTGAAATCCTTTGTAGGTGTCGCTTCTGTCCACCTTGTAAGATAATCCATGCATGTAATGATATAACATGAACTTTTCCTTCATGTGGCTGGGTAAATAGGGCCTACGAAGTTAATTACCCACTTCTTGAATGGTTCTACACTGATAATCGTTCTTAATGGCATTTTATCTCTTTTCCTTTATTTACCAAGGCACTGAAAGTGGTCACAGTATTTACAATACTCGATACAATCCTTGTAAATCGTTTCCCACCAAAAAACTACTAGAATTATCTTGTGTACAGTTGCATTCCCTACATAATGTCCTCCTACAATTCCACCATGTGCTTCCTCCATGATTGCAATGCATGTTCATGTTCTAACACACACCGCATGCAAAACCTCATCGTGGCCTAGCTTGTATAATTCTCCACTAATTATCATGTAGGGTGGGGCGCATATGGCTAACTACTTCCTTTCCAAAGTATTCATTTCCTTTGGTGCCACACATGTCTTGAGAAACACATCAATATCTTCTAAGTCAAAGGGCATGCACCACAATCTAAATAGTTGTGCATCTGGAATTGTATCCTCAATGCTCTATGCATCCTCCCCTGAGTCAATCCTTGATAAATGGTCAGGTCCCAAATTACTCTTACCCAGTTTCACAACAACCGTAAACTCAAACTCTTGAAACAACATGACCCATTGGCATATGCACCCTTGTAAAATGGGCTTGTTTACCAAGTACTTCAATGCCATGTGGTCCATGTAGAATATAAAGGGTGTTTCCAACAGATACTACCTAAATTTTTGCAGTGCATAGATCATTGACAATGCTTCGTGCTTAGTAGTAGTATAGTTCTGTTCTACTGGGGTTAGCTTTCTACTAGCAAAGCACAAGGCGTGGTAAATAATTCCCTCTCCAGGTTGTGCTAATATTTCCCCAATCGCCACTCCTGAAGCATCAACATGTACATGGAATGGCTTATCCCAAGAAGGAAAGCATAATATGGGCACAATGATAAGCTTATTCTTCAATGTATCAAATGCCATCTACTGTGCCTCTCCCTAATGAAATGTACTTTTGTGTTTTAGTAAATTTTCCAATGGCATGGTGATCTTGGCATACCCCTTAATAAATTTCTGGTAATACCCCATATGCCCAAGGAATCCACACACTGCTCTAGCTGGTAGGTTCCCCCAATCCCACAATAACAAAAACTTTGGCAGGATCCACCAACAAGCCTTCCTTACATATGATATGCCCCAAAAGGGTTCCAAATGGAGTAGTGAAAACACATTTCTTAATGTTGAGGGATATCCTCAACTACCGACATCTTTCAAACATCAGCCTTAGATTGTCACAATGATCCCTCACTAATCCATATACCGTCCAATCATCAAGGTAGACTTGAAGAAACTTATGGATGAAGTCTTGAAATGCCTGCACCACAATGCATGAAAACACAACAGGCATGTTCTTCAGTCCAAAAGGCATGACTGTGTAGGAAAAAATTCCCCATTCAGTGACAAAAGTTATCTTTTCTTGGTCCTCCTTTGCAATTCTAACCTGATGATATCCTGAGAATCCATCTGTGAAAGAATAGATCTCACACCCAGCTACTCCTTCCAGGATCTCCTCAGTGAAGGGGGTTGGAAAAGGGTCAATAACACATACCGCATTCAAATCCCTATAATCAACACAAATCCTTATCCTCCCATCCTTCTTAATGTTGATGACCATCAGACTTATCCATTCTGATTCTTCAATAGCCTCAATGATGCCTGATGTAATCATCTTGTCAATCTCCTCCTTGAATTTGACATGAAGATTCAGATTCATTCGATAAGGTCTCTTCTGAATTGGGTGTGCACCTTCCTTTAACTTGATCTTCATTTCTCCCAAGGAGTGGTGAACTCCTTTAAGCTCATGGTACCCATGTGGAAATAAATCCTGAAATTCATGCAATAGATCATTGATGATATTTGAAACCTCCTTTTTTGTCTAGTAATCTCTAATAGTAGCCTCTTTAGGTTCGGCCTCTGAACCAATGTTAACCTTCTTGGTTTTCAGGGTTCATGGTAGGTGTGTGCTTGCTCATCAGCACTATCCATAACTTTGTGTGTACCCATAGTATGGTTAACATCCAAATTTTCCACTTCTTCACCATCGATCACATAGACCAATTTTCCTTTCTCTTTTTCCATGCATGTGTGCTCAAGTTGTATCTCCTCTGATTCTTCCTCATCAAAGTGTGCTTCTAAGCCAGGTTCACCCAATAATTCTAGTATTCTATCCTCCTCCATGGCACTATCTCCCATAGTTAGGTGCTTAACAACTTACAACACCTCATCCACCAATGGCTTAGTACTCTGATATTCGAAAGCTTGAAGGAGGTCAGTCGTCAACTCCTACCAGTTTCTTGTCTGATGGCACATCTCTGAGTGAATGTACCATACACACACAGTAACCTTGTAAGGTGGAGTACAACTTATGCACCCATAAAGAAGGTGGCAAGGCTTCCACCTTCCATCCAGGCCTTCTCACATGCTTGGACGTGAAATGAGGTGGGTTCCTTCCCATGATAATCTTGTATGATAGTAGGTGCATTGCTCTAGAAAAACCTAACAGAGAACGTGATTCTCACTTTGCACCACTCTAGAAGGTTATCGCAATGGGTCACCCACCAACGTGTTGTGGTCCCAAGAAAGGTATAGCTAAGCATCCTTCTCCTTTCGATCTCACATCTCCACTGGGTCTCCATTTCTCATAGGAAAACATCAGGGTTGGCTCCCCCAGAATAACTTGGTAACTTCTTTCCTCCTAAACGCTTGACTGAGCATGCCTTTGTTACTCTCATCACAGAGCCTCTTAACTACCTTCCAACTAACTCATATGTCCCATGTGCCCAATTTTCACATGCCACACTAGTTGTATCACTTATAGATTGAGTGTCTTCCCACTGAATAACACCCTCTTTTGTTGGTTGCACAACTTCAGGGTCCCAGATAGTGCACACATAAATTATGTCTAGGTCTTCTTCTCCTAAAGGCTCAATATAGGGCGTTGACTTCCCATCCGTCAAAGGAATGATAACATGTTCCTCTTTGTTCTCAAAACTTATATACCCCTTATTGAAATGTAAGTCAACATTGTTCTTATAGCACCAGGGGCACCCAAGTAACGTTGGAAAGTTTTCCACCTCAGCAAGCTAAGACTTCGAAGTCTCCAGTGAATTTCACCCCTTGGATAGTGATAACAACATCCTTTAAAACACCAATGGGCATTGCCTTTGTCTTATTAGCCATATACAACACATTTGAAGATGGTTGTAATGGGGGCCTTCCCATTTGATTCCAGGAATCTAGGGTGAGAACATTAACTTCCATGCCCATGTCAATCAGAATATTTCTTAGGAGCCATCCATCAACAACTGCATTCAAGGTAATCTCCTTATCGTAGTTGAGGTTGTGGGGAGGAAGGTTAGCATGCAAAACCTACCTCTCGTGCTCTGCTCCAGTGCTTGGTATCTTATCCCTCAACCATTCTCCTAATAGAGGAATGATATTCTCTTGGTGTAACATCTTACACACCTCTCTGACATCATCTATATCTGACTGAGGGACCTCAACACTTTTCTTCTACTCCAACTTCCTAGATTTCTCCTTTAGACATTGAATTTCCCCTTGAAGACTCCTGATTACATCCATGGTCTCTTGATAGACTTCCTTCTGATGGGTAGGGTCTGGATACTTCCCATACACCACCTCTTCTCTTGTAATCAATGGTCTCTACTTTGATATTTCCCTGGTGCGTGCAAGCCTCAGCTCACATCATCACCAGTATAGGTTATAACTCTGACTCATGCCACCCTTGGCATCCACTGTGAGTCTTCTTTCTTAATGCTTACCATCCGGTGCCCTTGTCTTTCCATTGTTGTTGGCTCATGTGTTCAAATAGCTCTTGGGAACTCCTCATACTTGTGCTTCTTCCCACACCATGAGAACTATAGTAGGTCAGGACATTCATGCTTGTAATGCTCTATGGACCCACAGTTATAACAAGTTCCATGAGGGAATTCACCTCTTCCACCTCTGTGATTTCCATGACCTCTAAATCCTCCACAAAATCCTCTTCCATGAGCTCCTCCATCCACGTATCCTTCATAGTGATGACCATCATCCTTGGAATTGTTTGCAATGCTGGTCTGGCACACACCAATATCAATGGCATCATGTATCTGGTCAATTAATCTACAATCCTTGGTGTCATGAGTAGTAGAGGTGAAAATATTGCAATAACAAGACACATTCTTATGGATCGCGCACTGCAGTAGTGGACACCTACTTGCATCATGATCTCCATGGAAAATTTCATAGTCTACTATCATGGTGTGTACCAATCTCCAAGGATAACCTTCCTTCGTATGCCCCTCTACCTCACAATCCATGCACCATAGGCCACTATGAGTCTCATGGGCCGAGTTCACAGATAGCTTCTCCAGCTTCTTTTCCATTGCAATAATTTGAGCTTCAAGAAAAGGACTAACACTAGTATCCACATGCTTCCTACAACCTCAGCATGTGCAGGGAAGCCTCTAAGGCCTCATGTAGGTCTGTGAAAGTCTTATGTGAAAGCACTCTCCTGAAGGGTGTTATTAATCCTCCAACAAACCATTGAGCATGCTGAGAAGGATGAATATCATAAGAAAATTTTGACAAGAGAGTCTTAAAACATGCATCATACTCCCACACACTCTCTACCATACCTTGTTGAATCTCCTTCAGTGCACTAATGCTCTTCTGTTCAAACTCAAGAATATGGAATTCAGCTAAGAAGGCATTACACAGTGTGGTATAATCTACTACTATCTAGTGGGGGTCATACTTTTGGTACCAACTATGTGCGTACCCTTGCAACATTGTTGCAAACTGACTTGCCTTCCATTCTGGGGTAGTGATCCCCTTCATGTGCCATAGTGACTCACATTTGTGTACATGCTCTGCAGCATCCTCAACACCTTTGTAATCTAGTAGATGTAAAGACATTTCAAAAAATACTTGCTGAGGTGGTTGAGGCCCTTGTCCACCTGATCTAGAACCTTGATTCCCTCTGATGTTTCCTCCACCACCAGATCCACTAGATCCACCAGCACCTATCCCTCCTGATCCACCAGATCCTCCAGATCCACCAGGTCCACTAGTTCCTATTCCACTTGACCCACCAGATCCACCTCTCGTAGCTAGTAAAGGTCCTGAAGTGGTCGTGCCTTGTGTCCCCACTGTCACATTGAACTGTGCACCAATAGTCTATGATATTGCACCACTACTAGATGTGTGTCCCACACCACTTCTAGATGTGATACCCAAGCTTTGTGTACCCATACTTTTCCCAAATGTCACTCCAGAAAATATACCTCCAAACACAGGAAATGATTGTGCAGCCATAGATGTGCCAAATGAAAAGTTATACCTCCTAGGTGTTGATCAGTTACTTCCACCAATACCAACTGGGTTAGTAATACTTATCTCTAGATTTGGAAAACTAAGCACCAGGGGTTGGTCACTAGGTGGATTCAGATGCATGCCAATGACTCTTCTCCTTTTTCCAAGTGATGAGCTCTCATCAGAAGCTAAGGGGGTTTCTCTTTCGTGCTTGCCAAGATGGGGTAGCACAGACTGCTCAAGTTCCACGTCCTCTGCGTGAACCTCAAATCCTTCCCACAACATCTACCTCCATAAATCCATCACTCCCACAACTTCATGTTGTCTAGCTAACTCCCTCTCATGAGCTTCATTATACTTGAGTTGTCTCTCTTCCCTCTCCTTTTCAGCTGCAAGGTCCACCATCTTCCTCCACTCTAGCTTCCTCACCCAATGCTTAGAAGAAGCTTAGCCAGCCATAGGAAATGCTTCCAAACTCAGTGTAATGATCAGGATCTTTATAGCTAAAGGGATAACATGCAAGAATGATCCTCTTGGCTCCCTCAAGAACTCAAACTCAACAATCTCTGGACAGGAATACGTAGAAATCATGTACTCCAAGGTGTAACTTGTCAACACTCTACTCCACCAATGATCAACAACATGTGTCCAAGTCAGATCAACATCATGCAGCCTCTGATACTCATCTTGGGTCCATATGCGAGGTCTATAGTACCAGCTTGATCTAGATGCATACGCCGAAATCCATTCATACAACTCCACTGGAAAACAACAAAAGAAGGTCTCATACAACTCATGATACAGATGTTCTTCTACCCATTTACGTGCATCAAACTTAGGTCCAGTACTAAATCTCTGAGAAAACTCATCCTCCCTGCTTTTAAGCCATGCTTCGACACTGTCCAAGGTCAAGCACTCTGTCATCATGCACCATTCTCACAACAACTTCGAAAAGAGGTCCTAAAAACAGAACCAAGATGTAGTCATTTATTTACCCTTAATACTTCTTTCTAACCCCAAGTGCATTGGCCTATCACCCAGTGGGCACTGGGCACTCACCTGAGGCATGCACGGGCATTGAGCCCCTCTTTTATGTGAGCTTTGTGAGAAGGTTCTACCATTAATGGAGGATTATTTGCAGAAAATAGAAGTACATTCATTTACTTAAAAAGGTAGAAGATGCAACTAACAGATCTACACATTAATGCATCATAGAAGCTAAATAACATTGTAAGAAACCATAATAAATCAGATCTGAGTCATGATAAGTCATATATCATGAGGGTTTACACCCATAAAGAAGATGTACAAAACAAACCCATATATATATATATTGATTTAAATGAGTTCTGGTAGAGACATTACAGTCAAAAGGGTCATCTCAGACCATATATATTAAATGATAGAGACTTAACTCCTACAAACCTTTCTGATATGAGATCCTGGCTATACCTTTTCCCATTCTAACCCTTGTTACAGATCCCAGTACCCATACATATGCTTATGGCATCCCTTACAACCCTCTAGTACACTAAGTACTCTAAACCCTAGCATTACTGCAACACTTTGTTACTCTATGGTATCTTTTCTCTATGTATGTCTCTCTTTTCCCTCTCTCATATCTCTATCTTCTCTGTCTTATGTCTCTAGCCTGAGCATTCCTTTATATAGGATCATCACCCACACCATGCCTTCTCTCCTGAGATCACATGCCAAGTGTCGATGTGGTCCTTCATTGGTGAATTTTTATCCCTTTGCAAACCTTCCACTCTCTGTAATGATGTCTCTAGGAATATTCCTATTGTGGAATATCCTTTTCTTGACCTCCAAGGCTCCAGGATGGCACCTTATCCACTCATCATGCCTAGTCGGGTCCTCACATTTTTCCTCAAGTGCCTCTAGAATTCCAAATATGGCTAAGTCCTTTAAACTCGTGTTCTGCCTCCCATGCATGCCTTGGTTTCACTAAACCCTTCTTAAACCCCTTTTTCCTACATGTTTTCCCTGAGCACCCTTCTTCTCATTGGTCTTGCATGTGTGTGCCTCTTGGTACTTAGCCAATATTTTAGGGTCCATTTCTTATGGTCATCCTTTTCGGGGTTAATTATGAAATTAGACCAAGAGAACCCTATAAATATAAAGTTATGAGACCATAATGAGGGACCTAACATCATATACTACTATCACTCCATCTAGAGTTGCATCCATCTATTGCATTGGCATCCACATAGCTCCATCATCAAGGCACAAGCTAGGACATCTACATCACACTTCATAGGGGGAGGGATTTTATTCTATTCCATGCACACATTCTATTACATTTTCTACATTTATCTATTTCTCACTATTTCACAAAGTGTGACTGGCACAAGAGCACCTAGGGCACGACATGCACACACTCACCAGAACTACATCTAGGTCTGAAATGTAGTGCAACACTCAGTTAGTAAGCCCACTATTGTGGTATCTGAGGTGAGTATGACCCATTCATTTGTAGATTTATTTCTTTGGGGTTGGGATACTTCCTTTTGGTCTTTTACATGTCATTTATTTCTCTTGAAATATTTTGAGCACTTGGCATAGTACAAGGAAATTAATGTGACAAGAAGTGAAGGTTATCAATCATCTTTAGGACATGTGAAGATTAGTACCAGACCTTTTTCCCAGACCAGGGCACCTATTTTTCTTACCAGAGTACTCGTTGGTGCCCCAATCCTCTCCCAGGAACTCCAATCCAACCATATCACTCAGATATGTCCTCCTTAGGACTCTGACATAGTCGTTCATAATTTTTGATTTTCTATTCATCACTGCGACATAGTTTGACATGCTTATGTTATTCAACTGACTTATTTCCTCTTCTTCTTACAAATTAGGGCTTAGTATTTCATTTTACATATTTTCTTAGACCCTTAAAATATTTCTTTACTACAGTTATTTACTTTATTTATAGTTGTTCATAGCTTAGATTAACTATCTTAATACTACATAGTTAATCCATTTTTAATTAATCATTTTTGTGAACCTGTCTTGAGCTACATACTCCTAGAATCTTCACTCATTTTAGGGTTTCTTCATCTTGGCTATCTCCATTCACGACATTTTTCTTTTCCATTCTGAATTACTAGCAAAACTCATTAATATTTTACCCAGTACTCCAATTCCTGATAATACCCATCCCGATATAGTCTATAACACCTTTTCATATGCATTCTCTCACTAATTTTATTTCCCATCTAGTCCTCGGGCTGATCTTGCTACTTTTGACAATGACCCACCTTTGTATATCATCTGTCATATTCAAAATGTAGGTGTAAAACAAACATTAATTAATAACAGATCTAATCTCAACTTGTGTCCTATGTCATTCCTTAAATTTTTAGGTCTCTTCACTCACAACGTTAACCCATCTAGTATTTCATTGCGTGCTTATGATGGTTTTTTTCATCCATGTCTTGGTCACATTATATTTCCCATTATTGTTGGCCCAAAAATTATCCACACTATTTTCTTTGTTATTGATTTCCCGATCTCTTATAACTATCTTCTTGGAAGGCCATGGCTTCATGCCATGCAATCCATTGCATCTATTATACATCATTGTGTTAAATTCCTTCATGACGTCATTGAACATATTATCCTCATGACCGTAACCCATTCTAATACTGTGATTATGCCCCTAATACTAGTATTCCTATTATATGTACTAATAATACCTATGATCCCCAACCTATGGCTGAAATACCTCACTTACCACCACTTGACGGTACCATTTGTGTGATAGATGCAATTTCTTCTATGCCACCTACTACTACTATTGTTATGATTCCTTATTAGGGGCCTGTCCAGTCTATGGACGTCACTCTATCACATTCACCTTCACCTGCACCACCTACCTTAGCATGCCCACTATTCACTTGCACACTTTTCGTGAATAACTCATATTGAGAACACATTCCATTTGACCCTACATGTGATGTCACTATTTTTTCCCATGATGGTATAGCTTGTCTTGGTTTTGCTTCTGAGGATCTTCAACCTTCTATTCATGACCCTCACCTCTACTATGGCCTCATCACCATTACTCCTGCCTATGGTTTGTGAGTATTTCATCTTATGGTCTACTTATCATGAATCCCTAATTCTTCTCCACTCACATTAAGGGAATCTTGGCTTACTTATATTAGACGCACATTAGATCCTAGTCATATAAAAATTTCATTTTCTATTCCATTCGGTCATGTTTTCAATAGTTCTTTTCTTAGCTATTCACAAGATATCACTCATTGGTATGCACACAGCTTCCCACTTCCTCCACGCAACGATGAGGAGTATGTGATGGGCATGTAAAATTTATTCATTAATGGATCATTACATGATCAACCAGAAACTATTGCTTACTAGGTCACCAATGCTTATCCATATGACTTTCACCCAGAGGATGACGATCTTCTCGATGAATTTACCTGATATTTTTGGGCACACACACTTGGGGGGTTTAACACTTCACTTCCCCCCTACTTTTTCTTAGCATAGATACATTTTTACTTGTTCAATTTTCACACACTTATTAGGCATACTCATAATATATTCTAGTGTCATTACCCGATGACACACTCTTGTGCTTTGGTTTACACTTGACTATTGAGGGATTACTACTACACTGAACCCCACACACTGCACCTAGGCATTACACATTCACATTCATCATACATATGCATTATCATTCTTTATGTTCGTCTACAACATTTCACATTCACATTCATACAACCTATACTCATTATGCATTAGTCATCATTACACATTTATCATCACTCATACCACTTATCTACATATTTACATTTACATCCATACATCATACACTACATGTCTTCATGTCATACATTTTCTATATACTATATTAGTCTTCATCGCATATGAGTCTAGCTTTACACCATCTTACATACTACACCACTAGTCTATCCACACACATAACATGCAATTCTATACATTACATTTTACACATTCTACACTTTTTACATTTCATTCTACACATCATGTATTTACACATTCTACTCATCATATGGTCATCTATTATCATCACACATATTGCATTGTCTTCTACGCACTACACTCACTACCTGATGATGCACTTTAGTTCCTCAGTCCATACTCGACTGCCGAGGGTTTACAAATCAAATGGACCTTACACATTTACTACTTGACCTTTCACCATGCAACATTTCTAGGCTAGTGACATATGCTTTAGGCTAAATCATCACCTATTCCATCATTTTGTAGTGGTATACACCTTAGGTTACATCACCACTCCCTATTATTCATCTTGTAGTGACATACACTTTAGGCTAAATCATCACCTATTCTATCATTTTCTAGTGGTCTACACCTTAGGTTACATCACCACACCCTCCTTTCATTTTGTAGTGATATACGCTTAGTGATAAATCATCACTCATCCATTCATCTTATAGTGATATACGCTTAGGCTAAATCATCACTTATACGTTCATTTTATTGTGATATACACTTTGGCTATAAGGTTAACCCACATTGTTTATAGGTCACATCTCGTCACTACACCTACACATTCCTCACAATATATTAGATACAACACACACTACTCGACCATTTCCCGATGACACACTCTTGTTTATGGTTCATTCTTGACTGCTGAGGGGGAAAAAAAATGAACCTCATTACATACATTTCCATCCACTTGGGGGCATGGATCCTATCATTACATCTTGCATTCCATTCCATCTTGCATTCCATTCCATCCATCCACAACATACTGCATATTATGGTTGCTTATACTCTTGCTTACTTTTTTTGTTCATGATCACTTTGTTATACATGCTAGTTTGATTACTTGTATGTCATTTATCTATAACATCCACACATGCACATTCACATCTTCTTCTAGTTGTGATCGAAGATACATGTCTCTTACATATAGTATGGATGCTCGCATTCTACCCTTCCTACACTGGTCGCTAAGGGCATCCAAAAAATTTATATCTTCCAGGTGCTATTGTTTCATTTTGTACTTAACACTTTACATTACTTGCTTATGCATGCTTTTAACATACTAGATATCTTACTAACATGCTAATAGGTGCTTCATGTGCAACATTTTTTATGTAGGGATATTGGTTTCCATACTTATTTGTTATATTATCTGCTATTGTTTGCGGGCCTTGCCCTATGTTTGGTGTGCACACTTGTTTGTTGTTTGTGGCCATGATGGCCTTGCATGTCTTGTGACATCATGAGTGATGTCCCATGTTTGTAGCCCACTTTTTGTGGCTTACTTGTCTTCTTATGTGTTGACATTACATTGTTTGCGTAACTTTTACATTGTTTTCTACATGCATGCATGTTTACACTTGTCTTTGGCTAGCCTTCTTGTTTGTGTGTGCCTTGGTTTTTACCAATCACTTTTTAGGGTTATAACATACATGTGGTTGGTCCTCTTTTGGGGCCACATGTCTCCTATCAGTGATGTCACATGTGCCCCCAAAGAGGGGGGCATCATTTGGGGGTTTATACTAACACAACATATTTACACCAGTTTAGTTCAGTGCACTTTCCACCCTTGGCATTGTGGGTTACATATAATGAGTGGGTTCAGACTAGTCTATGAACCCCATACATAATGGATTTTACAGGACATGGTGTCCTTAGCATTTCTGGGAAGTAGTTACATGCTTGGAGGTTACAGTGGGTGTGCCTCTCTACACTACTTCAGCCAGTGGCATCGGATCACCCAAAAAACCAGGATAGTACAAAGATCTCTACACATAGTTCAGGGAAGCAGTTAGAGATTAAAGGAAAAAATGAATTTCCTCCCTACACTCCTTTGGTTTAAGGCATGAGATTTCCCCAAAAACTTGTAGTATAGGATATCCTTCTACACTCTCTTTCTCAACATGGATAATGTGCACATGATCCATTTACCATTTACATTTACATTTTTTTCACATTAGCATATTTTTTTACATGCATCTTTTACATTAGCGTTTTTACACTTACATACATACATATTTGACTACTTGATCTTTTTCACCTTGTAAGTTTGGCTGTATGAGAAAAAAGTAGTCAAATGGGGGAAACAACAACAACGCCAACAACAACAAAAATTCTTTGCGGTAACACACATGCTTTACTAACCATGCAGGTATACTACACACTATGGCAATTACACACACATGTTCTGCCCTAGGTTCACTCTCATCACTTTTTATTTGCACATTTTTTATCTATAGTTTACATGTGCCTCCATCTTTTTTTCACTACACGATTTTTTCTAGTACTTCGATGCATTTTTTGTTACAATCTTCATGGCCATCAGATACACATCTCTATCTACTTTAATTCACTGAGATTTCCTCTCACCAACATAAAGTGGAGGTAAAATCTATTCACAAAATCATGCACTTTAGACATTTATTTATCCCAGTCTCATACTATTATTCAGAAGGTTCTTAAGTGAAGATAGTACTAATTAACCCCCATCCTTTTGACCATCTTATTTATTTTATTTCATAATTTGTGACATATTACACCTATATCTCACATCCATTCAACTTCTCACTCTCACCTTTCTTTTTCTTAAATTTAAATAAATCCCATCTATTTACTCACCTTATTTAATTAATTATCAAATGGGCTCCATGTGGACCCATTTGATAATTAGAATTTTGGCATTATCTCCCATCTCTCACAAATTATTCAATCCATGGGTATTAATATACCCATCCGAAACCCTTTTCTTAATTTCAAATGAACTATTTTATCTCACCTACCCATGTCAATCATGCTCCCCACTCCATCTAATAAGTCAAACCATGGGCCCCATGTGATCACATCATATCTCTTAACTCAGGTTACTCTACCCAACCCCGGTTACTTGTTAACCCCAATCTAACCTCACCTCCAAGCTATAAATATGGGTTTTCCCCCATATTTCAGGGGACCTGGAAAAAGAAAAAAAGGAACCGGAAGAGGAGGAAATAAGTAAGAAACTCTGGGAAAATGTTGTTTTGAATTCTAAGCTTCTTATTTATCATTATATTCTCATGGTGCCCTGGGTAATGACACTGTAATCCCCACAATACTCTGCTCATGATTTGTTAGTTCACGTAGCATGTGGTTCTTGTTGCACGTTGTGTTTGGATCAGATCAAGAGCATCATCTACATACCCGCAACGTCAAGTTCCTTTGTTCATCAGCTTGCATGTTATTTATTTATCTTGTATTTTATCATTATCTTTCTGGACACGGGGGTTGACATCCTCCAAGGGAGTTAAAATCCTCTTGGAACCAGGACTATCCGGGAAACCCCCGCATATTGTTATCTAATCTTATCTATTTTAGTTTTGCAGATCTATCTTCTTTATATCACACATCTATCTTCTTTGCACCTCATAGATCCACATCTGCATCTGAGGTCCTAAGCCCTCCATCATTCGAAGTTGCTGGTGGCTTCCTGTATCGGCTTTCACCCGTGCGAGAATGAAGTTTCCTGTACAACATTTGGCATGCCCGGTGGGACCAGATCCTAGATCTGGTCATTTTGTTTGTTATTTTACTCATCTTTTCTAACTTGCTTGTTTACACTATCTTAGTATTTTTGATTTCAGTTCAGTACGGTCACTCATTGAAATCACCAGGAGGTATGTGCTCTTCTTGTTTTCTGTTGAAATCTACCCGCATGGGATATGAATCTAGAAATTAACCTTATTCTCCTAGTTGTCATCACATGATATATATTTACATCTTTCGTTTTTCTGACTCACCTGTTCACAAGATTTAGTATTATTCTTTTCATGTTTAGGTTGTACTTACACTTTTTCATCTTTCTTCATGAGGTATGTGGTTTTTTATTTGGAAAAGTATTTTTATTTGTATTGTTTATAATTGATCAATATAATTTTATTGTTGTTGCTATAAAAATAATTAATTAATAATAATAATAATAAATAAATGTAATTTATATTAAATATAAAAAAATAAGAATCCTAGCTATCCTAATAATAATAATTATACCCATCACCCCAATCTCTCTCTCCACTCTCCCTTGCCACCGTCTTTCCCACTAGACCCTTCCACCACTCTCCACTCTCCACCCCTGAGCCGACTCCACAACCTCCTTTCTCCTCTGGATCTCCAGTCTCACTCTACCTAACACTCTTACACCTCACCAAAGCTCTTTGTTTCGACTCCCTGAACCCACTCAATCTCCCAACACAACACCATTCCCTCCACTTCTCCCTTTTCCGAGCTCCCTATCTCCCCTTCCCTCGCTTCCCGAGCTCTAGAGTTCAATCCTAGATCCAACCACTCTACCACTTCTATCAAGTCCATCCTATCTCCTCTCAGCTCCACTGACAACAACTCCCTCCCACGAGTTCCTGATAAGCTCACTTCATCCCTCCACTCTTGTCCCTCTACTCCCAAACTCTCTCCACTCCCTCCACCTCACTCTCACCAACTTCCCCCTTCTATTCCAACATCCCACCCAATCTCCCTCCTTCCATACATGAAAGATCCTTATTTTCTACCCACTACCTCCACTCAATCTCCTTCCTTCAACTCACTACACCCATCCCGTTATCTCCTCCCCCTCCTTCTCTCCACTCAACTCCTCCACATCTTCACATAAACTCCCACTCCTCCCTTCTCCCCTCTCGACCAAGACCTCTCCCTATTCCCCGCTGCTCTCGAGCTTTCACACGATCCCCATCTCCTCTCCCACATAGTCTCCCCATCCTATACTCCACCTACTTCCGAGCCTCCCTCACACAACTCTCTCTCTTACACACCCCATTGCTTCCACCAACTCAGCTCTTGTCCACAAACTCCTTTCTCCCATGATCTTTCCACTCCTTCTCTCAAAGATGAAATTTCTATCCCAACTCCTCCTCATCTATTACTTACCAATAATCCCTACGCCGACTCCACCATATTCAACTTACTCCAAGAATTCACTACCCGATGCCTAGCTTGCTCCGACCCCAAATCAACTCCTTATCTCCTCTCTCCTCCTTCCATACTCCTCACCATTGATTTTGTTCTAGCACCAAATCAAAAAAAGGTTGCAAACATTCCATGCCTGATGTTGTATTGGGAGACTTCATCAAAATTTAAGCACACTCTTCAATTGTTATCCACTAACTCTGAGCACATCAACTTCCCACACGTTGATATCTTGATTACATAACCCAACACCCAAGTTACTCTTACTGACTTTCCTTCCAAGAAAGGAATAACTCAAATAATCTGATTGCTGTGCAATTTCCAGATCAGTTTCATAGTCTATGGGTATCGATGTTATTACTTAGGGTGTAATCTCCCTCCCATCAGTATATTTTCTACCATCCTTCAGATTCCATGTCCTTCCACACTTCATCTTTAACTACCGTTCAAATTCACACAAGAATTTCTCCATTGACTATCACGTCCTCAGACTATCCCAAGTTCATCCTAGAGTATTTACCTTAGTCTAAGCACTCCATTCATATCTTACGATAGATCTTTATGGTCTCAACTATTTCCAATCAGTTTCAAATTCACCATCAAATTATGGGTAGTGACTCTTCTTTATTTGTAGTTCAATGACTTACCATTCTTCCAAACAATATCCAATTGGATCATTTCTTGGTTTATATCTTTCTTGATCTCTCATTATGTCATCCATCATGTGGGTAGCCACATGCACTCTTATATTGTACAAGTCCACTTCTTTCCACAACCAACTTCCACATTCGATAGCCAACATGATTTTGTACTCCTTTCTCCACTTTCTTTGATTGTTCATTCTTCATCCTAATGTGAAAACCATGGCACATGTACAAATATGGCCCATTCCAATTTCCCACATCATTTCTTTATATAATTTAACCATTTTCAATTGTCAATCAAATCCAAACCGTATCTATTTAACCGTCCAAGTTTTTCAAGACTTTCATCAATCCTATAGTTTTTCTTATTTATTCTGTAATCTATAGTTCACATAAACCATTAAATAATCATAACTACTGATCGTTTTTCCTAACTCATTCCATTTCGTTCTAATTTCATCATGTAGTTTATATTTAATGATCCCCATTATGTAATAATTTCATCGCATTTTATCATTATAATTTTATTTATAATTTTTGTGATTTCTTTAATCTAATTTATTTTACATAGTTATCATTTTTTTCTAATTTATTTTTAATTTAAGGATTTTATACTAGTTTTTGTATACAAATTATTATTACATCCTACATTTTTCTTAACCAATTAATTAATTAATTTATTTTTTTTTAGGTAAATACTATTTTTATACACAAAATATTTACGACACTTATATCATTTTTTAATCAAACATCAACTAATTACATTTCATTTTCTTTTGCACGGTGTCATCTAGACCTTGCAACCATAAAATCATGCCGTCAAAGACCATTTTCAAAACAATAAACACATCATTTTCACTGATCCTCTTCCACAATTATAAATGGTGCCATTTTAGGGTACCCAGGCATTTTAGCCACTGTGACTTTAAAAATACATCATATCACACGTGCATCAAATAACAAGGAAAAGCGATTCTCCAGGTTTTTCTCGTTTTTCTCTATTTTCTCTTTTTTGCATTGAACTTTCCCTTTTCTGAGTGATTGTCTACATCGAATGTCACATTTCATTTTGGCTTAAAATGAACCTTTCTTTTCTGCATCCTGCTTGATCACATAGCCTAAGTAAGGGTTTAACTCTCTGCATTTCACATTATCACACACTGCCTAAAACTTCACGAACATAATCAACACATCAAAACATTCCTCTCACTTGGTTAACTGATTGGGACTTGAACACCCAACAGGAAACCATCTCAGACATCTCCCAAGCCAAAACTACCTGAAACCAACCTTAGACTTCTTTAGGCACCTTCATTATCCATCTTAATTTTTTTTACATCTTGTAATTAATCATGATGATAAAAAATATGTTGCTTGATTTGTTTGTCAATAAAATACATAAACAAATGTTTCTCTATTTCACACCTATTGTCACTCGCTCTCAAATCGAAACAAAACAACAATGTCCTCCATCCAATGAAATCACTTCCTCTAATGATCTCACTCAACAAGATTCTAAACTCAAAACCATGTCTTCAGTCACTCAACCTCTAGTCTCCCTGGTCTCACCTCATGAGAACCATGTCATCCAAAATTGTCCCCACCTTGAAACCAACCCTCATATCCCTCATCAAGCCAGTCTTCCTAAACCAACCACACCACCATCTCCCACTCCTCTAGAGACACTCGGGCCTCCTCCTAACCCCATATATGACTTCTTACTCCAAAAATCTCCTACAATCTCTCAATCCTCCCAATCTCCTAAATTGGTGGATCACATTCCACCCACATCCCATTTTGACAATTCTATTAATATGCCTATCTAGCCATCTCAACCTCTTCACACTTACATTCCTACCCATCGTATGCTCCAACCGTCTCAAACTCTTAACACACATATCCCCACTTATCATTTACCACAACAACCTACCCAACTTCAACAAACACATCATGTCCCTATTGTTCAAAGTCAGCCTATGCAACAATCCCAACCCATGACACATGTTAATCCTTACCAAATAGTTCCCCACACACCTACATATCCAAAAATTAATCAATTGTCTTATCAAACCATTCCGCAAACATCCTATCCACAAACTTATCAACCACCTTATCAGACGCTTCACCAAAACACCCACACATCCACAAACGCATCATTCACCTTATCAAACTACTTTTCAAACCACACAACCAATCCAATCTCAACCTTACAACACCTCAAGTGATTCAATTCATGCCTTAATGAATCGGTTGGTTAATTTAGAAACCCTTACTGTAGCACCCAAGAACACCTTATCCTATGAACACATCTATAATGAACCCATTCATCTATCGGTTCCAATCAAACCCTACCCTCCTCATTGGAAACTTCTCACATTTACTAAGTTCAACAACAAGGAATATCCCCAACAACATCTCCTCACATTTAAACATGCATGTTGTCTTATTGTGCATGATCATGATCTAATTCTTCACACTTTCCCCATGTCTTTGTTCGGTCCCAGGTTAGACTGGTACAACAGTATCTCACGACATTCCTTATTCTCTTTCACTCAACTTACACAGTTGTTCTTAGAACACTTTTCTATTAATATCACATGCAAAACCACTATCGCTGATCTATATACCATTCGACAGTTTGAAGACGATCCCATCACTGAATTCGTTGCATGATGGCATGGTGTTATAAACCAACTATCCTTCACTATCCTGTAAACCAAACTCATTGAATTATTCTTGCATTCGTGTGCAAAACATATATCATCTACTTTACAGATCCAATCATTCTGAACCTTTGATGAAGCTTTCACAATGGCTCACAAACTTGAAACCCATGCCATTGAGCAGGGTCATCTTAAACTAAGATTAAATTAAACCTAAAATTGAATCTACTAAACCATTCACACATAATGACAAGTTTAAGGGTGCAGCCAACACTGTGGTCATTCAACCCTCGTCAGCATCTACATCAAACACATGGTCTCAACAACGATCCCCTCAATCAACAACCAACTATACTCCCTTATGAGAATCTTACAGTTCCATGTTTGACAAATTGATGACTGTAAACTCCATCCAAATTCCTCCCATACGACCCGTGGACAACTCACAAGCCAAGCCTATTTGGTATCACGAGGCCCACTATTGTAAATATCATCGAGTTAAAGGTCATGACATTGAGAAATGTCATTCCTTCAAAGATCATGTCCAACAACTCGTAAATCAAGGGGATATCCAAATTGATAGCTCCATGGTGCAAACTAATCGACCACCAAGAAATCACGTCACCCCCTTTACATCTCAACTATCAAATGCTTATATGATTGACACTGTCAATCAAGATCTTATCTTATCACCAACTCCACATGTTCCCATAGTGGAAATTATTCCCATTCCTTATGTTAAAACCTGTCACACCTACATCAACTTTCACTACCTTGTCCTAAACCTACACCTTCTCCTATCCTTGTCACATCCACATCAAATTCAACTATACCATCCACTTCTGCCACTTTAAACACACCCCAATCTACCACATTAGATTCATCCTTAGCACCTATTTCAACCCAAATAATATCCACACATATCCCTACATCTATCACATCTATTCCTTCACCCACATCTACCTCAAATACACCTGTTACTACACCTACATTACTCACAACCATCCCAAAAAAACTTAGTTCTACTACATGCACCCTTACAACCCTACCTTCGACATCAACCCCATTAGCAAACATATCATTCTTACCCCTCGAAACATTTATGAAACAACCAGTCCCATCTACTTCTACACCTGAAAATGCTCCTGCATTTGTTGCATTACCCATAATGTCTACTCCATCGGTTATCACATCACCCACATCTCCAAATATTCCAAATATTGCCTACATCTTTATCTATGCCAATGACCCCTATATCTATCATATCAACCAATCCACCTATCTCTACCTTGACATCTTTACCTATATATTCACCCATGGCAACATCACCTGTGTCTACCCAATACTCTTTTCCTAATCCTTCTATCACACCAACCAAATCCTCTCGATCTGTAACCCTATCAAAGATACCCTTTGGATCATCTACTGAACCAACACATCCACCTAAATCAAATAAATATGATTTACATTCTCCCTCTACAAAATCAACTCTTTCCATGCCAAAACCAAAACAATCCACATCTCACATAGATATCATTAATCGCATCATACAAACACCTATCTCTCCATTAACATCCTCATCTTGTTTTAGGACATTTTCTCCATTAATAACCACACCACCACTATCAGATCCTCCGGTTGAGATTATTATCATCCCTGCTAGAGGTAAATCTTCTCGGTTGAAGTCTAAGGCTTGGGGAAAACATCCCTGACAGTCCCCTACGCATCCTTGAAAACATTCAGGTTTTCCCTCTTCTCAACAATCCAATGCCACAACATCTATTTTAGGATCAGTCTCTCCATCTATGACATCTTGCAACAATCAATCCACATCCAAACAATACAATCCTTCAACCAAATTTGATTTTTCCTCCAAAACACGAAATTCACCCATCCAATCTACATCCATTTTTTCTCCTAACTCCAAGCTGAGATATCCTATCAAAACCCACAAGAGTTACCTTCCCATGACACTTCAATGGGGTCTTACATAGATATCATTTGACATTTAACTTGAATATCTGCCATCACACTTCCTCCCATTAAATCCTTTAATCCCTATGGTCCCAAGCCATCATGGTTCAATCCTAATTGTAGTTGCACTTATCATCGTACCCCAGGCCATGACATCGAACATTGTAAGGCATTTCAGACAATCATCCACAATCTTATTGAGAAAGATGATTTCCTCATTCAGGGGAAAGTTCCTTCTCCATCTACCTTGAATCCAATTCATATCCCATTTTTCATGTCTCCCATGATTCCTCCATCCACATCATCCCTTAACATCCCTCCTGCACATGACATTCCTCCTAAGGAAGGTCCTCCATTGTTCATCAATACCACTTATCTTACTAAGCCCACTTGTGGTCTCCAATTCATTTATCCCATCTAAATCTAAAACAATCTCATCTAAACTCTTTCGACATCCTTTAACTCCTTCACATTTAACTCATTGGGGGAACAACCTTCCCTCGCCCTTGAGCATATCATCCATATAAATACCTTGTCACTAGGGGACTTTGCTCCTTGACATTGTTTTGTCTACCTCCTTCACATTCATCCAATCTAAACTATTTTGCCCAAATCCTCATCTCATTTTAAGTCCACCATTGTGGCCACTCATTTTAAGTCCACCATTGTGGCCATATTTGTGTCTCTTTTGGGGCACCATCTATTTCATCAAGTCCACCATTGTGGACCCTTTTCTCCATATTTGTGTCTCTCTTTGGGACAACGTTTATTTCATCAACTTTAAGGCCATGATTTTCCTATGTTTGTGTCTCTCTTGGGGCATCATTTATTTTCATGTAAATCCACCATTGTGGTCATATGTTTGTTTCCTTCAGGACATAGTTTTATTTCCTGCTTGTCTATCATCTCATCTTATTGCAACTTAATGTCTTCCCTCTCCTGGTGGTAAACCAGAGACATAACCTCTTAATGCATTGCACTTGCGACCAGTCTACTGTTAGCATATCTACCAATGAGCACTTAGTTATATCCTTAGATCATCCTGCCATCCTTATCCCCTTCCATTTGTCATTATAATGATCTGAATTATGTGGTCTGCCTTCACTACTTTGATGTGACCCCATAACCATTACATCCATCACCTTCTCATTCTCCTATTGCAGCCATGCAAAAGGGTCTAGGGTGTCTCTTGTACATTTATTATCCCCTCCTAAGTGGTCTACTTCGCTATTCCCAGCTCTCCCCCATGTAAAGCTAAAATTCATGTATGCAAAAGGAAAAATCAAAGTTATCAAAAATAGATTAATCCCTCGAAGGACAACTATTCATGTAAAAAAATAAACTAAAAAGAAAAGCATACAAATAAAAAATCAAAAGAAATAGACTGATCCCTTGAAGTAAGGATATCATATTGTTCTTTCCACCCATATAAAGTAGACCATACCCTCGAAGGATGGATACTCTGTTATTATGGCATCTGGAAGGTTTCTCACATTGATCATTCTTCATTTTATCAAAATTTTCTGAAAGCTTCCCGCATTGATCAAATTTTTGCTATTGTTCTTTCCCTTTCCCTAAGCTAGGGCATAGACTTAAATAACACCATCTATAGAGAATCCTCTTCTTGCATACAAGTTACATCTCAATCCCTTTATCATGTCAACATTAGGATTATGAGCATCTTTCATCCATATTTCCCTCATGATCTTTTGGTATAACTAACTATCGTTGGTTATGTATTAACACCTGCTATTGGCTGCAAGTGCAATGCCTTGAGTGGTAACCTTTCTTGTTTATCTCCAATCTAGTTTGAAACATAGTTTCCCTGTATGCCCTTGCTACAGCTATGTTCCATTCATCTCATCAAAATAATCGTTTATCAATCATCACACACTAAATATATCTATCCACATGAATGTGCTAACAAATACACTTTTCAGTTTGTGAATTCTACTTGATCATCATTACAGTTTGTGAATCCTACTTGAGGATCCTTCTCAGGGCAGGTTCATTATCCTGCAGCTCCTTATCTATCAACATGTTCAACAATGTATTTGATACATTTCTCTTCCCTCCCCATTTCCACTCATCCCCAATTTGTCTCCACATCATCCTTCTCACCTTTTTGTGCCCTTGCATCACGCTAGATATCTTACTTGTCTTTCATCTTGAGTTTCCCTTTCACTCTTTCACTTTTAGTTTGACACTCTTACTTAACCATCCATACAACCAGAGAATCTTAGTTAAGGTATATCTTCTTCCTTGGATCCTCCTGTTGTATAAGATTTTCCACCATTTCCTCTTTCAGCGGATGACAATCACTGCCACAAACGTCTTTCCACTCCTCCTTTTCCCTTGACACATTTGCATCATCACTACCACAACAAAGGCATCCCGATTAAGGATTGCCATTACACTCTTCATCTACACTACATATGTTCCTACATCTACTCATGTCACACTCCTTTTTTTCCTTATTGTCACTTTGATATCACCTCCTTTCATCTCTTGTTCCATTTTGGTATACAGGTTGCTCAGTATTTTCATCATCCTTCTTCTTCTTCGGCTTGGTGATCCTACTTGAAAATATGCAACAGGGAAATTGACAATTTCTAACCATGACAACTATACCCTGATGTCAAATTTTTCATGTTTTATCATTCCTAGGAACCCCAAGCCAAATCCCTTAGTCTTTTCCACCTTATTTGATGTCGAATTTATCCCCTAGGTGATTTAGGAAATTCTATTCATTCCCCCTAGGTGATTTTAGGGAGTTTTGAAAAGATGTTATCTTCTGGCAGTATTGGGAAGGGCTATCGCTGGCCTTCCCAGGACTGGATTCAACCCCCTGGAGCGGAACATAAGGGCCAAATTAAACATGGACATGAATTGAATACATTATAACATCATGGAAATTATTTTGGAAGGCTTTGGGAAGTTTTGAAATACTTGGAGCAGTTTGAGTAAAAAACAAGGTTCACAAGCCTAGGCGGTACACAGGCCTAAAACAACTGTTGGGATTCAGAAGAAGATTTCTGGGAGCTCCGGATGGAGTTGGAAGTAAAAAAAAACATATTCAGAAAGAGGATTCCAATACCTACATGATGGTGAAATAATATTTTTCACAACACCTTGGCGCATATGATTGGAAGGCAGTTTTTCTCAGGCACAAGTGGAGTCCCAGATCAAAAATCTGATTTTTCAGGGATCATATGGTCGAATTAAGACATGAGACCCACATAATTGGATTAAAAATTCCATTTCCAGTCAGGATCATATAAAATTTCACCAATAAATTCCACCGGGAGCTCAAGTTATCTTCATTCCAAGTTACCCTCTCAAAGGCAGTTCAGGACTTAGTCATTTTTTCGAGAGGACACGTGTCAGCACCAGGAGCCTGGTGGGATTTCATGCCCCCTGACGTCCCTGAGGTCAGGTACATCAGCCCTTGGAAAATGTTCCCAGCCCTCATGTGACCTCTGGGACCCTCATATGACCTCCAGACTTGACAGTTCAGCCCCCAGGTGCTTATTTGGAGCATGCATTCCCTGCCGTTGGATCGGGCGCCACGTGTCAGCTCCAGGACCACCGTGGAATTTGATGTCCCTTATGCACCTGAGGTGGGGGACATAAGACCTTGAAAAATGTGCCCAGCCCCTATGGGGAGTCATTTGGACACCCACGTGACCGAGTTTCAGCCCCCAGGTGCATTTTTGGAGCATCCATTCCCTGCCGTTGGATCGGGCGCCACGTGTCACCTCCAGGACCACCGTGGAAACTGATGTCCCTTATGTACCTAAGGTGGGGGACATCAGACATGGAAAAAAGTTCCCATCCCCTATGGGGAGTCATTTGGACACCCACGTGACCGAGTTTCAGCCCCCAGGTGCATTTTTGGAGCAAATCCCCTGTCGTCGGATCGAGGACACATGGCATCACCTTGACCACCGTGGAAATTGATGTCCCTCACATCCCTGAGGTCAGGGACATCAGGGACATAAAAATTGCCCATCCCCTCCATGTGCATGTTTTTAAAGTTTAAATCCAACACTTAGTCATTTTCTTCCTCTCATTTCTCCTTCACAACTCCTCACCTTGCCATGGCTTCCGTGCATGATTGTCCAGACACCCGGTCCACCATTGTTGCTCTTTTGAACCAGCTCCACCATGGCCACATAAACTCTTCAAACCATGAATGCATAGAAATATTCAGGCCTCATAGAAAAATGGAGTGAAATGACGAAGAACGAAGAGAAAAATGGAGATTTTTTGCCAGATAACCGTGAAGTCACCCGATCGAAAAATCCTCATATCTTGCAAGATACAAGTCGGATCGAGATGTCATCTTTTGCAGAATTCCTCATTTTTCAAGGTGATCAAGATCCAAAAAAAAAGAGGTCAAATGGTGCCTAGAATCATTTTCTCCAACAAAACCCTCACTTCGTGCACCGGCTCACATTCGTCGAATTTCCCATCATTCCGGCAATGGAAACGAGCTAAAAACTTGCACATGAGTTCCAAATGAAAAACCTATCACAATGGAGTTGTTTTCATTGCAAATGGAGACAAAAACCAGACCTACAAATTTTGAGCTCCATTAATGGCCGCCATGACAGCTCTGTGCCCGAAGCCACTGCCAGGTCAAAATTTCAAAATTTATTTCCAGGCATTCT
Source organism: Taxus chinensis (assembly GCA_019776745.2). Taxonomy (NCBI): domain Eukaryota; kingdom Viridiplantae; phylum Streptophyta; class Pinopsida; order Cupressales; family Taxaceae; genus Taxus; species Taxus chinensis. The sequence continues at coordinate 62,194 of JAHRHJ020003293.1, forward strand.
AGTGGGCAAAACTATGTGAAATTCGGAGGGTGTGATTGTAATGACAAGAAGAGTCCAAAAAAGTATAATCCATCGCAAATTGAGCACTGGAAACACACTTTCTAAAAATAGTAAGTTTTCCTATACATGCTTGCTATTTTTGGCAAGTCTTCATCAAAAGTGGCTATGGAAAGAGCAGTGTGCACTGAAGATCTCCAAAAGGCTAGAATGATTATCCAGAGCAGAAAATAGTGGAAATGACCATTTACTAAAAATAGTAAGTCACACTCAAAGGGCAGTTTTGGCACAATGGGACATTCAGAACTTCGTTGCATTTGGAGCTTTCCATCAATGAGGATCAACAGACTTCATCGGGAGACATATCCTCTTCTTCTTCTCTCTCTCTTTCTCTCTCCTCTTCCCCCCAACTTTCTCTCACTTTCAAATTTTCTAATTCTTCGTTGGGGTTTGCACTTTTTGATATACCTTTAAGTCACTTAAAAGTGACTTTAGAAACATAATGTAAATTAAGTCACCTTGCTATTATAAAAGGGACTTAAATATTTAAAGTGGAATATGAACAATCTTAAGTCATATTAAGGTATTCAAAAGGTCATGAGGAAGATGATAGAGTCACCTTCATTCTATAAATTGTAAAGCCATTCCCATTTCAAAGGGTTGGTAATTGATCTTGTAGACTCAAGAGTGCATTGTACCTAGAGAAAGCAAAGGAGATAGCCATTTTCTTCTACTCTCTTCCCCTCTCAAATTTCTTCCATTCCCACATTATGTACAACTTTGATTTGAGCAATCAATACAAGAAGAAGGAGTTTCTAGCTTTCTTTGACTAAGGGGTTTCTTGATACTTGGTGATCAATGAATTCTATTTGGTCTTGTTGCTATTCAAAGAGTTGTTTCTTCCCATAAATGCATGTGTTGAAGTTTCTAACTAGTGCGTGTGTGCAGGAATCTGATTTTCTACCTGCAACATTAGTTCTCCTACCTCTTTTCTCACTCCCCTTTCCCACTCTATAAACGAAGAATTCCCTAGCAAGAGATTGCTAGCTTTGCCGCAGGGTCAGTGGAGTGCCCCTGTTGGATCCATAGTCGAAAGACCACCACAGAAATCCATGCTTTCTCGTGCATGCACATACGACAGCTGCACCGGTTAAGTAGAGGGACTTAGATTCCTAGAGCGTTGGCAAGAAATCCACAAGTTTTTCCACCCGACAAATTTTTCTCGCCAACAACAGGTACCTCCACTCCAACTTCAATAGCTTCTTCCAACAACGAAATGTCAATATAATGTTAACACTTTCCTTCCATATCATCACTCCATGGTGGTCATTACCTTAAGTTCAATTCCTGCAAACATTGCATGATCACTTAAAGAACCAAACCCATAGGTCATTGAACAGCATGAATGATGTAGATCTACATTCAAAGAAACAAATGACCAAAAAGATTAAAAACACCATTCCCCATCATCACCTTCATCTTACCTCTCTTCCAATTTCAAAAACCCACTTCATTCTGATGTCCATTTTTCACTCCAATTTGCCATATTTAGGTCCCTTAAACTCAAATGCTTCTCATGCAACCAAATTCGGTGGAGACACCAATCTTATTTCCCTTCATAATCAACAATGATGTCATGCCAAATTCTGTATCCACGATAAGAATGAATTCTATCTTTTTCAATTACCTTACAATCGATGCAACCAACCTTTATTTACCCAATGTCCACCATAGAGTTATAGGCCCCACATAGATACCCCCAATTTACTCTAACATTAGTCATTGAAATCATCCATAGGTAAATATTCTTTCATCAAGTCACAACATTTAATTTCAAAAAATCATAGTTGTATAGGTTGGAATTATCTCTAAGACATAATCACTCATCCCCATTCTGCATAATCTAAAATTTCGTTTTACTAAATTCCAAAGCTATCCTTCATTCCTTCCACCTTATGTCCTAATAACTTACCAGGGCTTCTCCTAATTCAACCTTCATTGAAGACATGATCAATTCTCCAATTATGGTCATTGAATTTAGAGCCTCAAGAATAAATTTGTAACAGACTTGGTTGTTTGACCTACTAATCATGAATTTCAAGGGACCTTGGATCAATGGCACTAACATCCATTCACTAATGATTTCCTGAATCCTATCCCTTCCTAAAAATTCCTCCACCTCTCCATATTTCATTCTTCCTTGCCAATTTCTTCACTAAGGTCTTCATCATGCACCCTTCTTATTTTCTCATCATCAAAATATCCTCATCTCATGCATCTTTACATATTTTCCAATCAAATGTTCATTCCTCCCCTCAAGCTTCAGAGTACATATCTTAAGACCTCTACTTGAAGGCATTTTCATATCTTCTAGTCAAATATCTTATTACCTTGGTCTAGAGGCTTTACACCAATTTTCTTTGGTGTCTTCTCCTTATTTTTCACATTTCTGGGAATACTCACTCTTATTTCACTTCCTGGGTACTGCATCTATGAGAAATTTTAGTAATTTCAACTTTTGCTCCTTACTTCTTCTTTCAATAACCTACTCAGGTAGCTGCATTTGGTGCCATCTTGAAAATCATCTTCATCCACATGCATTTCCATGCAAGTACAAACCCTTCCATATTCTTTGCCTTAGATTTCCTCACTATGATTTGTTTCCTTAGAATTTTATTTTCTGTCATATTTTTTCATGTTTCCACCTCTTTTCCTCTGACCCATCACTCCTTCACACCTTCTTCATTCAAATAGCTCTCTCTCTTTTTCATAATTCCACAATTCTGCTCTATGACTCTTTTTTGATCTTCTCTTGCTTTGTCCTTGTCATTTCCCCCTTAATAATATAATCCGTCCTTTATTATTTTTTCCTCCCCTTTCATTCCTTCTTTTCTCTTCATCCATCTAACAATCCCTCTATTCCATACCCCTTTCACCTTCATATTTGGTGTACATCTTACTCTTCTCATAATCATGCCTTCCTCCTCCTACCTATTCCCTTTTCTCTTCAACATAATTCCATGTCCCCAATCCCTCACATTTGGCATTCACTGGTCAATGCCAATGGATTTCTTCTATTTATGTACTACCATTGCAAAAATCCTATTCCATCTATGAACCCATCTTTTCTTCTCTCTGCAACATTGACCTCTTCTCTTTTCCATTTGTCACATCTTTTATCTTCATCTATCCTCTCACAGGGGCATCATTATATCCATTTCTAAGAATATATTCCCATATTCCTTTGACATTTTTGTCTTGAAAGATACCATAATGGCCATCACCTATCTGATCTTGTTCTATTCCATGAATAATTTCTCTGCTTTTCAAAAGTAATGACAAAGATCTTCTTATGGAAATACTTAAGGGAAAGACAACAAAACTTCCTTTTGTCTTCTCCCTTATTCAAATTTGCTAACAGACTTATTTATAGTTTGGCTATGAACCTACATATTGAAGTAACCAATATTTATCACCCTCAAGTTCTCTAAATTCTATCTCAATTTCTGATCCTAACCAATGCATCCTGTTAAGCTTCTGATGGTTTAAATTAGAGTCCATCTAAGCACCTCTATACCATGCTGGGGCAACCTTTTCATCCTGATGTGTACTTGTCATGCCAACATTTATTCCTCATTTTCTGCTTCTGACTCCCTGTGTTGGGGCATCATTTTCTCATCCCATCCCTTTTACACGCATGTGTTCTTTTACCTCATTCCTCGCATTCAAAGATGATTTAACATGGATTCCATTTCAAATTCATTTGCTAAACATGCTTTTGATGTTTTCCATGTTTCAACCTGGTTTAAGGTCCATACTGCTCTATCTTCACAAACTCACAGACAAAGAACATTTATCATTTCTCTTCCTTCCAATTTTCTCTAAAGATTTGTCAATGTTGGCAATCACTGCCATATTTTTCATTGTTATTGCGATCCTTTTTTCCCATGAAGCATCTGTGCCTTTGTCATGTCTTCATCCATCCAATACACATATTTCAATCTAAGCATTTTTTTCAGAAAAGTCTGTGGCTTGCTATCGCAAACCACTCAACAAAAAGGGGCAAATGTAGACACCAATTTTTGGTATAGTGACTCATCTAACACCATGTCAATTTTTACACTCCTCACCTTTATTCCCACTTTTAAATTTCCTAAATCCCATCTATTTACTCACCTTTATTTAAATTAATTATCAAATGGGCTCCATGTGGACCCATTTGATAATTAAAATTTTTGCATTATCTCCCATCTCAAAAATAATGCAATTCATGGGTATTAATATACCCATCTGACACCCATTTCTTAAATTCAAAAATGGTATCTTTTATCTCACCTACCCATTCAAATCATGCTCCCCACTCCATCTAATAATTCAAACCATGGGCCCCATGTGATCACATCATACCTCTTAACTCAGGTTACTCTATCCAACCCCGGTTACTTGTTAACCCCAATCTAACCTCACCTTCAAGCTATAAATATGGGTTTTTTCCCATCATTTTGAGAGACCAGAAACCGATAAGGGGATTGGTTTTATAAGCTAGAACCAGAATCTTTCTAGAAGGACTGAGGATGTATGAAATCTCTACTTATTGAAAGTGTTGAAAATTAGTGGTGAATTTTGTGGGAGAAATCTTTGCTTCTTGTTCTTCATCTTTCCATCCTAATGCCCAATGTTCATCTCCATCTCAGAGAACAAGCTAATTCCCTCGTCATTTTAGTTACTTGTCATTTTGTATTGCATTATTTTCTGAAGGATATCTACTTTTCATAATTTATTGCTATCTTTCTAGAACATGGGGGTTGCCGACATCCTCCAAGGGAGTTAAAATCCTCTTGCGAACCAAAATTGTTTGAGAAACCCCCGTATATTGTTATCTAATCACACGTGCCCTTCTTGCAATCTAGGTCCCACGCACCCATCGCACCTTCTTGTACTTAGCTGATATTTTGGGGCCCATACAGTCGACCAAAATTCAGGGTTAATTACAAAATTCAAGCAAGGGAATCATATAAATATAAAGTTATGTGATCTTAATAAAGGACCAAACACTAAGCATTAGCTATCACCACCTAAGAGTTGCATCCATCTATTGCATTGACATCCACATAGCATCCATCATCAAGGTACAAGCTAGGACTCCATTCTTGCATCACACTTCATAGGGGGGATTCTATTCTATTCCATGCACACATTATATTACATTTCCTACATTTAGTTATTTCTCGCTATTTCACAAATTCTGACTGACACAAGAGCACCTAGGGCATGACATGCACACACACACCAGAACTACATCCGGGTTCGAAATGTAGTGTAACACTCAGTTTAGTAAGCCCACTGTTATGAAAATTGAGGTCAGTCTGACCCATTCATTAGCATCTTTCTTTTTTTAGGGTTTGATACTTCCTCTTGGTCTTTTACAGGTACTTTTCTTCCTCTTGGAATATTTAGAGCATTTGGTGCAATATAACAAAATTGATGTGACTGGTAGCAAATATTTCAGATAACCTTCTGACCCTGCAAATACAGATTACATAGCTTTTCCACAGACCAGGGTACCCAGAGTGTAGAGCATAATGCCCACGGGTGCCCCAATCCTCTTCTAGGTGCTCCAATCCAGCCACATCTTCTAGATCTGTCCTCTTTGAGACCCCAACACAGTCGTTCCTGCTTTCAAATTTTATGTGCACCACTGCGACACAGTCCGACATGATTCTATTATTCAACTAAGTTATTTCCTTTCCCTTCATACACATTAGGGATTTTAATTTCATTAGTTTTTTACTTATCTCATTTACGTACTATCATAGTACATTTACTTACTGCATTTATATGTCCTCCTAGATTATATTAACTATCCTTTACTACATTAGTTTAGTCAATTTTAGTTAATTAATCTAGTACAATCTTGTATAAGACCCCAACAGTGATGAAATTTTAGCAACAAGGCTCAAACCTTCCTCACAAGTCAATTTCAAGGTGTTTGATAAGTTGAAGTGGTTATATAATGAAGGTGTTGATCCTTTTGCTTAGTTGTTAGGGTTTTATAAGGTAAGTTTATGGCAGAAACTTGTCCAAATAGTGAAATGTGTTGTTTCAATGATATTCATGTGGTCTCAGGTGATGCAATGACCATGTCAGGGTGTATGAAATGTTTCTCTCTTTTACAGGAGCAAAAAAAAATTTAGACCCTCAAAGTGCATTAGTGAAGTGTGATTTATCTCCAACTGTTTATATATGAGTTAGTGAAGTTGACACACTGTATTGTATGTGTTTGTTTGAAAGCTTTATGTTTTAGAGAAGCATGACCTCAAAGTCCCCTTAGCAATCATAATGTTGATGGAAAATATAGCTTTCATAGGTGAAGATGTTGACAAGGTTGAGTGAAAAGTGGTTTTGTGATTGAAAACAATCAAGAAGAAGACTGAGCTCCATCTTGCAAGCATGACAAATAGTGGATATGGATTCTTGGTCTATAGAGTCTTTTTAAGAACTATGGTAAGGTTCTCTTTATATAAGCATCAAAATCTCTTCATGTCATTTGGATTGATAGTCCAAGACCTCAAAGCATGTTCTTACCCAAAAACCATTATGTTTCCATTCTCTACTTCATATACCTTGTAAATTCAAATTTTGGGAGCTTATGGAGACATTTCAATGTTGAATGTTGATTTGAGAAGGTGAAGGATGATTACCCAAGACTGTTGCACTTGGAATTTTCAATTTTCATTCAATTTTGAAGGAGTTATCATTTTTTACTATACTCAAGCTTGTACAATTGCTTTACCCTACCCTAGGGTTTTTGCATTAGATTTTCGATCGATTCACCAGTTTTAACCATCCAAATTTCACAATTTTTGTAGAGATTTCTATCTTGCCATCATAACCTCGTTGGAATAATAATTTTTGAAAATGATCAAAGTGGCGTGATAGAATTTAACGGCAAAAAATGTAATGGCAAATTATATCTTTGACAGTCAAATTCATTTCTTTGGTTTACAAATATCTTTGACAAGTCAAATCAAGCATTTCATTTGGTTGACAAGCTACATTCTTGCAAGCAAGGATGTATGTAATGTAGAATTGTGTTGCAAAGAGGTGGAATAAGGGTTGAAGATCAACCTCATTATTTGAATAAGCTCCATACTTTCATAAGTGTAAGAAACTCACCCACGGAAGTCAGTTTCAATGATTATGCATGTAACTAGTAAAGGGGATATTATTGGCACAGTTTGTGTGTTTTGTGAACTTCCAAAGCATTTTGAATGTTTTGTCATGTTAAATGGAAGATGTCAAGTTATCATGAGTGTATGTCATGTCTCTAATACAAGTGGTGGCATCTCACAAGGCTATCAATGAAATGATCAAAGTTGCATAATTCTTCAGTAGAAAGGATTTTGAAAGTTATAACTCTCCTTGAGCAAGGTCTTAGCTTGAGCTAAGTGCAATTGTTTGAGAGAAGGTGATGATGTTTTCATGAGGTCATATTCTTCCAATGTGTCATGGGTCTTCTTAAGAGAAGAGCATGATGAACTCATCTTGGTCAGTTTATGAGGTGTCATGGTTGAGTCACAAGGTGACATTGAAGGCCTATTCTCTAACTCCTAGTGATGGGGAATATGGAGGTATGAGGTTTTGTGAGCAATTGAAAATAAATTTTTGGTATGGAATTACAAACATGGTGGCAGTGTACATGAAGTGAGTTTGAGTTTTTAGGTCAATAGAGGAAAGTGATAGTGAATATTTTGTTGTCTTTTTGAAGTAAAGGTGTGGAAATATGCAAGTAAGCACAAGTAAGTATTAATGGAAAATTTAGAGATTTTAGGATGATATGTGAGTATACAAGGAAAATATGTTGTGACAACATGATTTTTGATCATTATAAAGAAGAATTGCAAGTTATATCTGATTTTTGGCAAAAACTACAGATTCTAGAGTGTGTTTTTGAGTGAAGAAATGACCTTATGATTTTATTGAATTGTATGGTGTCTACATGGGACCTAGAGCTTCAAGATTTTTTTCCATGGAACTAAGAAGGTTTACAAAAAATAATGAGGTGGTTTTATCGTCACATTTTTATGAAAGATCGTTAAGAAGATAAGTTGATTTGAAACCCTACCTAAACCCTAGCTAAAAGTGACTTGTGAGAAAAAGAGAAACTAAGTATGTTTTGATTAATTTTATAAAATTTATGATTGTGATGTTGTAGACTAAACTCTTCCTATTTATGACGAAACAGGTATATTAGATCATGTTTCAATATGTGGGCCCCACCTGAAAATACTTGTTTTGGAATGAAGTTCTAAAATCTTTAAGGAAACATTCTGCTCCAAAGAAGGACTGGAAAATAAATTAACAATTGATTTTTCACCCTTGATTTTTTTATAGATAGTCCATGATAGTATTCAGATCATGGTTGAATTTTAAATGGAAAAGTGTGCCTTATTTATGAAGACTAGTTTTTGGGGCAGTTTGGAGCATTGTGGTAAAATTTGAGATTTCAGGAGCTACATGAAGAGCAATGACTCCATCCAAGTTGTGTTGTGATTTTGGTTTAGAAATATTTCCATTGGTATATCAAACTTGTGGTTTTAATAAGGTATGAATAAGTTATGACCTATACTTTGAGGGTCAAATATAAAGGATGCTTGTTCTAGCAAGGTGTTAATTGGCTTCATCAGGTAAATTACTATTTTTGAGTTGTTTATGATTGGTGAAGGTTGATATTTGGTCATTAAAATTATTTCCTTTAAGGGTTTTACATGATTTATGTTCATGTGTGGAAGTGATTTTTGAGGTGATGGAGCCCAAGTTGACCTCTCAAGGCTTGGAGTTCTTGAGTCCTAGCAAGGCTTGGGAAACACTCTTTATAGAGATCAAACACTAATTGAAGGCCTTCCACTTGGATCCTTGGAAGGAAATATAATATTTTATGGAAATAGTATTTAGAGTGCAAAATAGAACTTGGTATACCTCTTGTGTCATGGTGATGATATTTTATGGTGTCATACAACTAAGTGTTTTTGAGGGAAGAAGGTTGTTGCTTGTTTTCAGGACAAAATTGGTTAGACATGAAAGCAAATTGGTAAAGACGTGGCATGAATGGATTGATTTTTGATTTATATTAGGATTCAAATGTAGATAGATTATACCAGTGAAGAGGGATGAATTTTTTTCCTATTTAATGAATTTTCCGAAGGTCTTAGAAGTGACATGAAAGGGTGCACAAACTTATTGAGTTTGTAAAAATGATAAATTTCTCTTAGGATAACAACTTGATTTGGTAAAGAGGAAATGTGGTTTACACATATGGATGTGTCATGAGCGCTAACATGCATGGATGTGATATAAATGGGTAACGGTTTAAATTCACTCTGAAGAAGAATCTATTCCATATTTTCAGTTTTTATTGGGTGGGCTTGAGGCCCAAAGGTGAAGACAAGGTGCTGGAAACAACTGTTTGGTGAAGGATATGAGAGTTTTAAGTTTTGTTATGAATTATTTGATTTGTGAAAAATAATTAATGACCATGGATGATATTTTATGTTATATTACACATTGATGATGAATTTTGGTTTTTTCTTTAATCATTTTTTGGTATTTGTGGTTTTAGCTCATCTAGGTGATGGGTTTTGAGCTAGTTTTGTGCATGCTTGGTGGTTTTGGGCATGGCTTCTGACTTTATGGGTACAAGGGTATGATTTTTATGAATTTTTTGGTATTTTTGTAAGTTTAATTGGTTTATATAAATTTATAGAGACCTGAAGCTATATTGTTTTTGAAGGTGTGATGCATATATAAGTGAAGTTTGAGTTCAAGATTTGAACTAGTCTTGTGCATGGGGAAAAGCTGTGACCCAAGTCATAGATATGTGTAACATAGCTTATGGAGATAGTAGAACATGATTCAAGAGTATGAACAATGTGTGTTTTATGTTTAGTAATTATAGAGATCATGTTTGCAAGGGTTTCAAAGAAGTAGACAAGTCCAAGGAAGAAGAGGTGAAAGAGCAGAGTTGAAGGAATGAGGGTTTGATGAACAAATGTAGTGAGCTGAAATTTGTGATCTCCATCAGTTCTTAGCAGAAAAAATTAGATATCTTCATCTTAGATGTTTGAGTTGTTTTTATCATATTAGGGAGTTGTATAGCTCCTTTTGGAGTGGTGCTTCACTAAATTAGGGGTTGTAGCTTGCAAATTGTCAAGTGGGTGCTCTACTAAACTAGGGGTTGGTAGCTCCTTGTGGGGTTGGTGCAGATCACTAAATTTTTAAACTTTGGCCAATAGTAATTTTTGTGTTTCAGTGGGTTTTTTCTTCCCCATGACGGTTTCCCACTTAAATATTGTATTTATGTTTCTCTCTCATATTTTATGGTTATTTGGATGTATTGTGCACTCCTAATAAGCCATTATTTAAATGTATATGAATGGATGGATGTTAATGAATGTTTAAATTAATGGTAAATGAAATAAAGAAATTTAATAAGACTGATTCACCCCATCTCTTAGTCCATTGTAATTATAACACCCAAAATGTGATAACATCCTGATAGTTTATACAGATTCTAGGGAGTTATGACATGTTGACATCCAAGAAACTTGACTCGGGTGAAGGAGTTTTGTGGCAAACTTCAATTAGTCTCAAATTAGAATCTTTTGTGCCTGTCTTTGCATCCGTACATGAGGATCTAATGGGAGGTCAATCTTGAATCTTCTATTGGATTACCACCTATATTTAATGGTGTTTTTCACTATTTGTCATCTTAGTGATCCTCTAGTGAAAGAAATTCAAGTCTTTCCATATTCCACCTAATAAGTGAAATCTTCTGCTGTGTTACGAAGCCTCTTAAGACAAGATGGGACTTCAATGGTGTTTGGAAACCACCTTCCTGAGTTGTCTCGTAATGTATGCAATGGTGCCTATGATACCTCATAACGTTCCTTTGTCAATTGTTTGAATAGATACCACAATGAGCATGATATTTCCTAAGTAATCTTGAGGTGGTGCCATTATCCATGACTTGATGAAGTTATTTGACTCTTATCAAAAACTCTCTTTAGTTACTTTAAGACTAAGTTATTACAAGCTTCCGAAAATTCTTAAGACCTATTTCCATCTGATCCATGTTATATAGATCCACGAATGAACCAACGATAGGGTAGTTCCAAGTCCTTAGGGTGATCACTTGTCTCATACAATTATTCCAATCAACAGAATCTTAAAAACCCATAGTTTGGAATCCTTGAGTGTAAGGGTTAATTGTGACTCATAGAATGCTTCCATGATCTGTGCTCACAAATATCCCAGTTTGAGTCTATCCCCTTGAAGTGAAGATCATCTACAGCAATTGTCCCTAATTGTTTCCCAATATATAGTTTAATTCATAGAGATTAAAATAATGAAGACTCTTTCCTATGTTTAGTTGGACCTACATATCACATGAGTTTATAATAGGATGAAACTATGCAACTGAGTTCCAGGACTCGATATTTTTGACATCTACTATACGTATTTGAGTAGAGAATATACCTATGCGAGCCTGGGAAATGAATATGAAAGCAGTTATTTTATAACTCATTTCCACAAGGCCCTAAATGGTGAGGATTTTATTTTAGTACCATCTTCATGATCATCTTACAATAGGGTTTCCCTGTAGCCTGATGCGGAGCTAGAGAAGACATAGTTGTTCCTACTATAGGTGAAGAGTTACAAAATGTGAAGTGGCATAATTAAGGTTATTTGAGAAATGCAATGTTAGAAACTGCATCGTCAAGGGAGATATTATCATGTGTTTATGATCGTTCACCTTCCATAGGAGTGTTTTCATGATCCTACATGGTGAATAGAAATTATCATGAAAGTGTTCATATTAATGCTTTTGTGACTTCAGTTGTACTTCTAGAACGGCATTTTTGATGGATTCTGAGGGACATTTTAAGAATGTCACAATCTAGATTTGGCATTATGATTGAAGAGTTGATGACCTCCTAGTCATGAAAATCTTGTAGATAATAAATATAGAGTAGGTAAAACACTATGTGAATATTCTATGACTTGAATGTATAATGTAATTAGTCTTATGTGTTCCATGTATTACAAGGTTATTTAATCACTATCATGCTACCAATTTATAATTCACATGGAAAAAGTGGAGAATGTGGTCACATGTGAAATGATGTGTGTGTGTTGGTGTGCGGTTGCGCATGTAGTGATTGAATAGATGAGATTTTGAGGGTGTGATAGATAGGAATCCTTGACGTAGTTTATTCCAAATTTACTAGTTTAACTACCCTAGATGATTTCAACTTTTTAGTAAATTTAGGCTATAAATTTTTATTGTTTCAGCAATTGATCCAGTTTGAGGAATAGGAGCTGAAACTTGAGAATGGAAACTAGAGGATGTTATAGATGATATGAATAACAGGTCATACTATATATTTTTTTTAAGAATCATAGGTATGAAACTTACAAAACCTAGTAAAGATAGAAATGGGTGTTCCAGTAGAAATTGTAGTGAAAATTTTCAGTTGATTCCATGCAAGTTCACCACGTAGTTCTTGCTTAAAAGGAGGGATTCGATGCTTACAAGTCATCTAGGTGTTTGAACTGAAATCCTGTTGGAATTTTTTTTTAGATAAGATGAGTGGGTAAACTCATTGAAAAATATAAAGTTGACTTGTAATGAATATATAAGAAAATTTTCCTTAGCCTGCATTTATTTCAAGTGGAATATTTCTCCAGATAAGGTTTTCATGACATAAATAGTGTAAAGATAAACAAGTTTTTCTTGCATGGTTAGAGAGATGATGAGATTGGATTTTGAATGTGAGAATTTTATTCTTGAGCATGGTACAAGTTGTAGTCAAAATGGAATTGGACAGTGCTTATTTTATGAAAAGTGGCACCAAAATTTCAGATGTCACAAATATTCAAACCCCTCCCCTTTAAGCCAAACCCACCCCTTGATTGAACGTTTCCATGCTTAATTTAGGGAAAAAAAACCTGAGGTGGAAACACACTTTTCCTTAACTTGAAAGTTTCTGATGATGTGTTGGTGAAGGGATCCTCCATTGATCACTTGAAAAAATTCACCAAGTGCCATCATTGGTGATGAAATAATTATGCAGCTATCAAAAGAGTGAATAGTGACTTCACTCAAAACATTAGCATATAACTGTTTGTCACTATGGTGTGAATTGAGATTTTCCTAACATGCAAGTTGGAAAGTACCTCAAGTTCCAGGAGATGAGAAGTTGCCAAGTGGAAATAATACAATTGTGTAGAAGGTGAAAAATCTCTTGAAGTATTAATCCTATATTTCCTATGAGAGTAGGAATGTGCTAACATGGAGGATACTTGAGGAGTGAGGTATCAGCATCCCAAACATGAGACATAGGAGATGTTTACCTGATGATGTACACTTACTCCTCTTGAAAAAGTGGATTTCCGGTATGTGTGGTATAATTATTTTCCACACCAGTTGAAAGCTTCATCATTGGGATAAAATTTTTACTCCTAGTAAGTTTCTTACTAGGTATACCTTTTGCAAAATCGTCCCAAGGGTCCATTTGCATGGTTCCTCAAGATTGGGATTTTTTGTGCATGAAGTATCATGGAGGAGCTTTTGTAACCACCAATTAGTATCTAATGTGATCAAGACATTTGGTGTGATTGGTAACATGGGACCACCTCTCAAGATGTGGGACTTGGGCTCGAGGTGAACCTCCGGAGAATGTCAAATTCCTCTTCCTAAACTAAGTGTTGTACTACTCCTAGTGCAATAAAATGGTTATCTAGACCTATGCTAACATTTTCATGGGTTTTAGGGAAAGATATTTGCAAGAAATGAAACTATACTAGGGATGGTGATGCACCAAATAAAGGGTGTTGCTAGACTCAGGAAGGGTTAATTTGAAGAGGGTGTTGTGCACCACAAGTCAACTTCACCTACTGCAACTTAGAGAGGGTACAAAATACCACAAGACTAAGAAGCATGTGTTCCCTTTGTTAAACTGAATTAAACAAACAATATTTCAACCTTCCAGTGAAGAAGGATGAACTTGAGAAGGGTGAAAAAACACCACAACTCAACTGCATGCAATACTCCACCACTTGATAAGCACAGAACTCCAAGAACCTGCAATAGAAACTTGAACTTGCACAGTGTACCTGTAAGCATGAGAAAGGCACAAAGAAGCATAGAAGGATGAAAGGACCAAGATTAGTCACAAAACACACACTTTTATTACTTCAATAACATGCACAATGCATCATACATTTAGAAGAGGAAATGGTTTCCATTACAGTCTTGAAAGGAGGCTTGAAAGTTCCCTCAACATACAAGGACAACTTGCAGAAGAGAGAGGTTTCTTGAAAAATATACACTTGTCTCAGAAGTATAACTTGTTATCAACCTTGTTGGAACCCTTTGGAATGAGCTTCCAACTTACATTTATAGAAGAATTATGTGAGAGAGAGAAGAGGAAAAGTCATAAATTCCTTCCTAAATTGAAGGCACATGATGGTTCATTTATTACAGTTGGTTGAACCACTTGAGAAGGTTCCATCATGTGTCATTAATCCCTGTTGACTTATCCTTCTCAATTAATTAAAAGAATATAAATAAAATATTTTAATAATAAATATTATTATTAAAATATTTAAATAAAAATATTAATTTAATTAAAATTATGGTGGGTCCCCTGTTGATTGGTTTTCACCATTGAAGGGGAAATCATGAGGAAAAGGCCAAAAATATCCCAACTCGGTGGTTGGCTCGCTGATTCAACTCACCGAGTTGGGGTCCGAGTTCTCCTTCAATTTTGCTCACCAACCATTTATCATCATTCTACCTGAGCACCATGTAATCCACTTTGAGTGAACAAGCTCACATTCATTTTTCAAAATTCACATCATCCATCGCGCTCTCAGACTAGACTCCATCAATCTCCTATGGTGACTCCAACAGATGACCTCCTCTCTTGTTCCACATCAGATCTTGAATGACCTTATCTTTCCGAGCTCTTTCCTGAATCTTCCATTTCTGAGCCATGAGCTATTTCCCACATGAGCTTCACAACCAAACTCATTCGAGATCACTCATTCGTCCACATTGAGGCTCATCTCTCAATGTTCACATTACCCCATTTTTGAACTCCTATTCACCCTTCATGACTCAGCTTAAACACTCAAAACTCACTTTTCATTAGCTCATCTATGAGCTCACCTCTTTGTCAAGCCATTGAGCTCCTATCAAATGACTCAGCTCTTTCACATTCAGTGTAGACATCACTCAACATCTTGAATCTCCAAGCTACTTTGAATGTGCCTTGATCATGAATCAATTGATACTTTAGTTACATACACCATGTAACCATTTGACCATCTAGGAATTCACTTTTTCTTGACTCTGAGCTCAACCATCACACATATCATGTGATCTCCTACTAGTGACATGTTATGACTCATCACCTATCAGCTTGATCTTCACCTTCTAAACTCCTTTGACTTTTTCTGAAACCATGATTTTCAATGAATTATAGCTCTCATTAACCTGAGCCATTGAATGTAGTTGTGACCATCAAGCTTGGATCACTAATCATGCCACTTGAGCTCGCCACGACTTGATCTTTTCCCTAACGTGCTCATGCCTTGATTCCCATCATCATGAATTTGAGCCATCTTCATGAAAGCTGAGCCCATTGCTGATATGGACCTCACCATGTCTCGATCAAATTCATTTTCAGTCAATTCCTCGAATGACTCTCTCCTAAACTCATTTCATCGATGTGATCCATGTATCGATCTCATGTAGAGTTCTATCATCTCATTTCCATTTCTCATGAAATACTCAATCATGCTCGAGCTATCATACTCTCTATCTTTGAGCATCGGTTAACATTTTCATCACTCCCTCCATGAGCTCGATCTTGCAACTGGAGTCTTTCAATGACTTGATGACCAAAAGTTTCACAAACGATGTTGATTTTTCACATGATCAGCCAAAATATTGATCATACTCCAACTGACCCACACAAACATGATTTCTCTTCTTATCACTATTTAAGCTCACATTAAAATCCACCTAAAGAACTCATCATTTTCTCAGTTGATCTCTATATGAATTCTAATGCCACCATTTTTTGGGAGTCATTCAAACACTCCAATACCATTGAATCTCCACATGCATCAACTTGTAAGCTCATCTCGATTTCTCCATGGTATCGACAATCAACCTGACGAATCTAAAAAATCTCGTATCTAATTCTTCCCCTATTTGACCACCACTCTATGAAATTATTCTAGAATGGGTCCTGATTCACTCTCCCAATGGAAACTTGTCACATCAATGCCAGTCAATATCACTCAACCATTGCCATTTCACTTGGTCAAGATTTCCCAAACCTTCATATATCTCACTTGAATGACATCTTCTCCACCTAACTCACTCCCCTATGATTTCACCTCTCCATGATAGCCCACTACTAATTCTTCCTCATGAGCCTCATGAATGCCATCATGATGGCTTTCTCAATTGATGCCAATATTACATTCTAGAAATGAGTTCCTCATCTCCTCTTTGCACAAACATCAGAATTTGTCTTGTCAAGTAAGCATTCCATCTTGGCAATGAGGATGAACTTTCCCCCAAAAATTCATTTCCTTGGTATACCTCACCATCACAAAATTCCCACGGTTTGGAATGGCTCAATGTTTTCCCTGAACCTCACATTGGTGGATTTCCAACCTCTTTGAATGCCGAATTTTCCTCCAAGTTGAATGACCTTGGCTCACTTAACCCTCCATGAAATCCTTTAGTGAGCTAATCCACAACTTGGACTACGAGCTCACCATTTTAAATCTCCCATGTTCAGCTTGAGTGAATAGCTCACTATGATAACTCTGATTTTTCTCCATGTGGGCTCGACTCACCATAATCTCAAGCCTACATGATCACTTATCCAAACTTTAATCCTGAGATCAAATTCATTTCTACTTGAAGTGATACCAAGCTTCCTTGATAAAATGTTGAGATTCACTACATGACTTCCTGAGCTCAATTTATATTCGGGCAAATTTCATATTGACTCAGCTTAGTTATCCTGAGCTCTTCCTCTTACCAAACTCCATGAATAATGAGCTTCCTTTAATACCAACTCAACCCTGTTGTTTGAAACTCAATTCTCCTTCATTTACTCATGAACTTGGCTTCACTAGGCGAAACATGTCAAGATCCTTTCTTGCATTCATGAGATCTCAGGTTATCTTTAGCTTGATCTCATGAGCTTGGTCTTCATTTAGCTCTTGTGATCTCGGTCCTAAATGATTCTTTCATTATTTCTGATCTCATCTTTAACAAGCTTGTCTATTCACTATGAGCTTCACCAAATTCATTAACCAATGAGCAACTTCGTGATGCACTGAGTTTCTCTTAGTTTCACTATCTTGGCTCCATATGCTTAAGCTCAAGCTCAAAGATCTTCTATAATGTTTCTACCCAAGCACAAAATGGATTATTAGCTCTTAGTTTAGTAATACCAAGCTCTAGACCTATTTTAAGCTTATGTCTCAATTCCATCATGAGCTTCTAGCTCTTATTTTAACTTCCGATCTATTTCCATGACATGATTTGGTCACATTTTAACACAAGTCCATGTCAATTATCTGACCGAGCTAAGTGGGCCACCTAGCTTCAACTCTATTTATGATATCAACTCACACTGAGTCACTCACAAGGCTGATCAGTGAATTAATTGAGTCATAGAGATTGTTAAATTCTTCAACATGATTAATTAATTGTTTTAATCATTTTATCTTGATAATGACTTGAAGTGGGTCCCTGGAACTAATGTTTTGTTTTAAATATAATAGGACCCCGTTGTCTAATTTTTCCATGTGTGCAAAATTGGATAACATTTTTGGTGACCTCTCAGGGATGATTTCCTGCTAAGCATGATTCCAGTAGCCTTAAGTCATCCATTGGGCATGGAGTCAATATTGGAATCTTAAAAGTGATTTGATCTTCTGTGATATATCCTGAAATCTCCTTGAGCATTGCCAATCTTGGACCTCCCTGGAATGCTAAGCATGAAGTATACTGAATCTATTGAATGCTTGACATCTATGGAAACATTACAGAATTTTGAATGAAGCAACATCATGAAAATCCTAGAAACTTTGAACCTTCCTTCTCCTTGAAAAAATTCCAATGATGAAACAATGTGCAAGAACAACACAAAAACACAACAACAAGGAAAGAAAAATAACAACAACACACAACAATGTGCATAAGCACTTGGAGGAAAACACCTAACTAAACTATACAGGGGGTGGAATGATTCTAAAAAAAATCTTTGAGATGTATCCCATTCACATGAATGGGAAGTTCTTCTCCATTGATCCTAGATAGATGAAATGAATTCACCTCTTTGCAACTTGTGATGATGTATGGCCCGCTCCAGAGAGCATCAAACTTGGTGTGCTTTCCTAGTTTGGCTCTGTCTTCATCCCATTTGAGAACTAAGTCTCCCTCTTGAAAATTCCTGTCAGATGCCTTCTTGTCAAAATATTTCTTAACCTGAGCCTGATGTTGCTCCAAAGTCTTCATAGCCTTGTTTCATACTTCTTCTAACTCCATGAGTTCAACAAACCTTACTGTCAGAGGATCACTCTCCATAACTTCAAGTTGATGAGCTAACTCCAAAGAAGGTAACTCCAAGGAGAGTGGAATTTTTTCTTCCCTTCCATATACAAGCATGAAAGGAGAATTCCCTATGGCCCTTTTAGGTGTGATTTGATCTTCCCATAAGGTGGTCTTAAGCTGTGTATGCCAAGTCCTCTTGTTAGTTTCCATTGTGCGCTTGATAATCCTTATGAGGTTTTTGTTACTAGACTCAGCCAATCCATTTCCTTGTGGATAGTAATTGGATGAAGTCTTGAGGTAGACCCCATTTTTAACATCCCATTCACTCAACTTCATACCAAGAAAATCCTGTGCATTATCTGAAATGACTGTAAATGGAACACCAAACCTTGTCATTATACCTTCCAAGAAATCAAGAACTGCCTTTTCATTGCTCTCTTTCAATGCTACCACCTCTGTCCATCAAGTAAAATAGTCTGTTGCAGTAAGGACCCATTTATGTCCATCACTAGATGGAGGATTAATCATTCTGATGAAATCCAACCCCCATTGAACAAAGGGTTGATCCACTTGAATTGGATGCAGCGGAAGAGCTGCCAACTTCTGCTTGCCCATGAAAAAGGCACATTCCTTACATTTCCTTACCCAGAGATGGGCATCTTTGAACAAATCTGGCCAATAGTAACTGGCTCGCATGATCTTGGTAGCAGTTGTTTGTGCAGAATAATGTCCTCTAGATAGGCCATTATGAAACTCTTCTAGTATCTTACTTACCTATTCCGGTCTTACACACCGAAGGAGAACACCATTCAAATCCTTTCGAAAGAGAACATTATCTACCAGAACATATGGAATAGACTGAAGATGGAAAGTCCATCTTTGATTTTTATCCATGTTCATAGGATATACTCCTGAGAAAAGGAAATTCTTCATTTTGGATAACCAGTCAACTTGATCATCACTCTCATCAGTGTTTAGGAGCGTCATGTCCTCATCACCTTTTGATTCCATGTCTGCAGCAAGTTGTTGACACAAACCTTTACCTCTGACAAGTTTGGTAACTTTGATATGTACATCATACTCCATCACCTTCATGATCCATCCAACATGCTTTTTGTTCATCTCTTTGTTCAGCAAAAAATCCTTGACACCTGGATGAGACACCATTAGATGAATTTTGTTGTTGGACAACATGTGCTTGAATTTCTTCAAGCTTGAATAACCACAAAGACTTGTTTTTCAAAAAATGAATATTTGAGCTCATAGTATTTGAGGGATTGATTGAAGAAAGGAATTGGTTGCTCCATCAAATTATCATTTTTCTGGGTGAGGATACCTGAAATGCTCTCTTGACTTGCAAAATCATAAAGGATAAATCTTTATCAAACCTTGGGTTTCACCAGCATGGGAGGTTGAGAAATGGCCATTTTGATGGCTTCAAATCTCTCTCTTCCTTCCTTTTTCCATGAGAATGGCATGTTTTTCTTCAGCATGGTTGTCAATGGTTTAGCCAATGTCATGAATTGAGGGATGAATCTCCACACAAAATTTATGGTTCCCAGAAAACTCTGGAGACCCTTCTTATGACTTGGGAGAGATAAGGACATAATTGAATGAATCCTGGCTGGATCAATTGATAGTCCTTCCACTGAAACAACATGCCCCAAAAAATTTCCCTCATGCACTACAAAAATACATTTCTTGGGATTAAGTGAAACCCCAAATTCCCTACACCTTTGGAAAACCTTCCTTAGATGTGTGATGTGGTCTTCTGCATGCTTAGAATATATAGTTATATCATCAAGGTAAACCAAGATGATATCATTGATTAGTCCCTTAAATTCCATGTCCATGGCTCTTTGGAAAGTAGCCCCAGCATTGGACAATCTGAATGGCATTTTGTTGTAAGCATACGTGCCCCACTTGGTAGTGAAAGCCATTTTGAATTGATCAGATTCTTGGACTAGAATTTGATTGTAACTTGAATATCCATCGAGAAAATAAAATATTTGAGCTCCTACCACCATTTGAAGGATTTTCTCCATTGATGGAAGAGGATAATGGTATTTCAACGAGGCACGGTTCAAGTCCTTGAAATCCACACACAACCGAATCTCTCTATTCTTCCTCCTTATGGGCACCAAATTGGCTACCCAAGAGGAATGCTTGATAGGAAAAATTATATAACCTCGATGAGTTTGGTTAGCTCCTTTCTCATTAGTGGCTCAATTTTGGGATTAATTGGCCTCTGTTTCTAGAAAACTGGCTTGGCATTAGGATCCAGTTTGATGGTATGTTGTGCTAGACCTGGATCAAAACCACACAGGTCTTTATAGCTCCACACAAAAATGTCATGATACTCTTGAAAATTTTTGATGAAATCTTCTTTCTCTTTGGAAGTACACACTTTTCCAATCTTCAGAAACTTTTCATTTGCTACCTTGACTTCCTCAAAATATTCTTCTTTGACCACCATGTTAGAGCTTTGTCTTTTGGCTTGATCATCTAAATTGAAAATGGATTCCAGAGTAACTAATACTTTTGGTAGTTTTTTTCTTTTCAATTGTATAATTTGATCACCATATGATTCTTACAACTTATCTTGATTTTTTACAGCAAACTTTGCCTCTTCTTGTAGGAAAAGGACAATTTTTTTGTCACTATCAAACACTTGCCAGCTACTCACATTATCAGGGACTATAGGTTGAACCACCATTTTGACAAATTTCTACCCTTCTTTCATGATATCAACAGGTATGTCGTATTGCGAGCCAATTGTAGCAAGCCTATCAACATCTTGATTTTGATTTCTAGGAACCGCATGGATCCCAAAAGCTTTGAAATATTCAATCAAGTCCCAGAATTGGTTCTTGTATGATCTTAAAAGATCATTCTTGGATGCACTGTGTTCCATCACTTTATGAACAACTAACTCACTATCTCCAAAAATAGTCAAGGGCTTTGATTCCCTTCTTTTGGGCTAGTTGAATTCCTTGCACAAGGGCCTCGTATTCAACAACATTATTAGTGCAACTGAATTACAACTGGAAAGATGAGAAGTACTTATCTCCCTCTAGAGAAATTAACATAACACTAGCACTAGATCCATTCTTACTTCTCGAGCCATCGAAGAAAAATTTCCACAGTCCTTCAGAATCACTTGGTGTTTTGACAAGTTGTGGTATGATTGTATCTTCTTCATGAATGCAGTATGTACCCAATCCTGTTTCTTCCAAAAGTAGCAAACCAACTTCTTCTTCTACCAACACATCAGCGTAGGGATCATACTGATGATCTCCACTTACTTCATCTAGCACAGTATCGGGGACTTCTTCAACAAGAGTGGTTGGTTCATGATCAACATCTTCTTCTTCTGGATCACCGATGGTGTAATTCCCATTTATAGGACTAGCAGTGTAGGGTTCTACATGATTATGGAAGATTGGTTCCACCCTTATAGTCACTTTGGTTCGTATCGAGTCCGAAGAATCATATGTGACCAATCGGCTGATAGATAACAGCCCATCTTGGTAGTGAAATATCATGATAGGAAGATGGCAAAGAGAGGAGGAAGATCAATGACTGATATGTCTTGGGTGAATGAAAAACTTGGGCATGCATGGATGGTAAGTTGAAGTCCTTTGATAACTCCAATAGTCTTAACAGTTGTGCCATCTAGCTAAACAACTCCTCTTGTAACTGGCACATATTGTATGCCTAGTACATCTGTAATTTGTTTGGGCATGACTGAGCTACTGGCACCAGAATCGATCATGTAATTATGTACCAGGTGGTTGCCAATGATCAGGGAAATATAGAATGGTGGCAGTTTTTTTTCCTTAGGAATACTTTTCCCTTCTGGTTGACACAAACTCGTAGTAGTTGTTGCTCCATGACCTGATGATCCACCGGTTGTACCAAAACTATTCAGAGCCTCTCGTAACAAATTTCTTTGAGAATGAATTGAGAGTTCATCCCACATAGTAATGCTCAGGTTGGTTTTCATTTGTTCTACTATGCTTGAAGGGAATTTCTCCTACTTTTCTGACACTTCTTGGGCATTGGGATCCTCCTTTGGAAAATGCTTGTTGGGTACCGTGATGCCTGAAGAACCTTCTTTCCTTGTAGCTTGGCTAACAGGTATTTCTGGTGGTTTCTTTCCCACATCTTTATCAACCACCACTTGTGTCTGAGGCTGTGAAGTGGATGCTTGATCATCTTTGGAAGTTTTGAGGTTCCATTGCTCTCTTCTTGGAATGAGTGTTTGCCACCACTAATGAGGAATCTGTATTCAACCCATAAAAATCTTCTTCTTTCTAGTTAAGCAAAGTGGTTTCTTCAGGTGCCTGTAGTTGATCTACTATTTCTTGCATAGATGTTTTCTGTTAGCTCTGAAGGGGTAGATATGCTTTGAACCATAAGGGCCTGGCTAAGAACTCCATTGGGAAAATATTTTGATTGTGGGGTTGAGAACAAGGATAACACCATTCATAGTCTTGAACTAGATTATTCTAGATAGGTACTATGGCTCTAGATGAGCTAGCAACAAGAGGGTTCCATGAAAGTTCAAAGGCCTGACATTCGCAACTTGATTTGTAGCTTGATTTTGCGTTTGATTTTTCCCTTGAAAAGGAGGATGGTTTTCTTGATACTTCTGATTTTGTGGCTGGTATGGATGATTGTATTGAAATTGTTGCCTCTTGAGTGCAACGAGCTCATTCCCAAAATTTTGCAGTAGTGACTTGACTTCAAATAGATCATTTGAAGAGGCAAGGGGAAGACTGAGCTAGTTGATTAGAGGCTACTGGAATAGGAGCAATGATAGGATGATTGTTTGTAAGATCTAGAGACAATGGAATTGGTGGTTGTGGAGCTATCTTTCCAGCCTGAATCAAGGAATTTTCCACTCTTATGGAAACTTCATAGGCATCAAGTAATGTAGTCCCTCCCATGGACTAGATCATAACTTCTACATCGCTATTCAAGGCTCACAAATAGTACAAGAATGCATTATGTGGAGAAGGCTTTATAAGTGCTGGAATCCTATTCCAGGTCCTATGGAATCAGAAGTTGAAATCACTCATGTATTCTTGGGGAGCTCTCTTCATGGTAGTGAGTTGTTCCAAAAGTGATAGGTTATCACTCTTGTCTTCAAACTATTTACATATATTTTCTCCTAACTCATCCCAAGTGGTTATACTACCAACACTTAACCCTCAAAACCATTGAAGTGATTTTCCCTTGAAAGAGGTAGCAAGAAGTCTAACCACAATGTTGTCCTCCATGATATTATGTACTACAAAAATGTTGGCTACATCAAGAATATGTTCCACTGGAGTAATGTGAGTTTCCCCTATGTAAAAGGGTAAAATTTTGAGTGCTGCAACAGGTATAGGGTCATGTTGAGCCAACAAAAGAGGACTGCTTGCATTAAAAGGGGGAAAAACTTGGTTTCATGTCATAACAGCAAGAGGTTGATTGTTCCTTGGTGGAGGAAACCTTCCATATGGAGGATTTGAATGACCCCTATGAGGTAGAGCTACAACTGGTGATGTTGAAATGCCTCTTCTTCTTCTCTTTGGAGGAGACAAGGAAAGTTTGATATGCTGATAATTTCCTTGCTTTGAAGAAGCTCTTGTCTGAATTCTTTACATAAGTTAATGCACTGAGATTTGGAATCTATAGATATAGAGTCTTCAGGTACATTGACTTGTGTAAGTGAGAAGATAAGTACCAACTCTTGTCCCACCGGGTGCCAAAAAATGTTATCACCAAATCACTACACCCTCTAAATGGCCAGAATGTGAACAGGATGTTCGGTGTGATTGGGACACATGGGATCACCTCTCAAGCTATGGGACTTGGGCTCGAGGTGAACCTCCAGAGAAGGCCGAATTCCTCTTCCTAAACTAAGTGTTGTACTACTCCTAGTGTAATAAAATGTCTATCTAGTCCTATGCTAACATTTTCATGGGTTTTAGGGAAAGAGATTTATAGAAATGAAACTATACTAGGGATGGTGATGCACCAAATAAAGGTTGTTTCTAGACTCAGGAAGGGTTAATTTGAAGAGGGTGTTGTGCACCATAGTCAACTTCACCTACTGCAACTTAGAGAGGGTACAAAATACCATAGACTAGGAAGCATGTGTTCCCTTTGTTAAACTCAATCAGAAAAACAATATATCAGTCTTCCAGTGAAGAAGGATGAACTTGAGAAGGGTGAACAAGCACCACAACTCACTGCATGCAATACTCCACCACTTGATAAGCACAGAACTCCAAGAATGAAACTTGAACTTGCACGGTGTACCTGCAAGCATGAGAAAAGGCACAAAGAAGTATAGAAGGATGAAAGGACCAAGATTAGTCACAAAACACACACTTTTATTACTTCAATAATGTGCACAATGCATCATACATTCAGAAGAGGAAATGGTTTCCATTACAGTCTTGAAAGGAGGCTTGAAAGTTCCCTCAATACACAAGGACAACTTGCAGAAGAGAGAGGACTCTTGAAAAATTGCACTTGCCTAAGATGTCTAACTTTCCAACCTATCTGACCTATTGGAACCCTTTGGAATGAGCTTCCAACTTACATTTATAGAAGAATTATGTGAGAGAGAAGAGAGAAAAGTCATAAATTCCCTTCCTAAATTGAAGGTACATGATGGTTCATTTATTACAAAGTTGGTTAAACCACTTGAGAAGGTTCCATCATGTGCCATTAATGCCTGTTTGACTTAATCTTCTCAATTAATTAAAGGAATATTTAAATAGAATATTTAAATAATAATAATAAATATTATTATTAAAATATTTAAATAAAAATATTAATTAAATTAAATTATAGTGGGTTCCACTGAAAATTGGTTTGCACTGAAGGGGAAATTATGGGAAAAGGCCAAAAATAGCCCAAATCAATGGTAGGCTCACCAAGCCAACTCACTAAGTTGGGTCAGATCTCTTCCACACTGTGTACTAGTTGAGTCCATCGTCATCGCATCAACCCAAGAATCCACTGTAACTGAGCTCCCCACGTCGATATTGCAAAGTGACCTCTCCACTGAGCTCTAAATTGAGCTCCATCATCTCCACTATGGTGACCGTTGATTCGACCTCTCTCTTGTACATGGACTGTGAATGACCTTCCTTTTAGACCCTCAGAAATCTCCACGCATAAGGATGAGTTTTCCTCATGCAAGCTTCATAATGAAATCGATCCTAAGATCACCTTTTTCCATGTTGAGGATTCATCTCTCAATGTCCACATTAAGCCTATTTTCAAACTCTTAGCCATTGCGTGACTCACCTTAAACACTCAAAACTCATTCTTCATTGGATCACTACGAGCTATTTCACCTTCGTTTACGATATCTCGGTTCTATCAAATTGACCACCCTATGCCACATTCCAACATTCGAATCCCTAAGATAATTTGGCAATGTGCAAAAATTTGGCATCAACCTAGATACCCGAGTTACATACACCAATGCAACCCGAGCGTACCTTACTTCACTGGTTTACCCCAACCAAGCTCAACCATCTAATGCATCTATGATCTCCTACGTGACATCAATTTCATCATCTTGTTGGCTCAACTTAGAATTCATCGAGTCCTTCCTTTTCTATAACCACCTGCGATGACTTATAGCTCGACCCAAGTCTATTGAATGTAATGCGACCAGAAACCTTCAGCTCACTCCATACCACTAAGTCGACTCAGTTGCCTTTGTTTCTCAACATGCTTGATGTTTCTACTCCCAAGATCAATTCCAAGCCATTCCTATCTGAGCCCCTTGCTCGATATGGATACCTCACCACAAGAGTCATTTTCTTGTCAATTCTCAAACAAGCTCTCTCCCAAACTCATTTCACAATGCAGAACATGTATTGGCTTATGTAGAGTTCACCTCACTGTGTCCATTTCCATGGAATAGCTCGGCCATGCTCAAGTTATTTTACATCCTCCATTTTGAGATTATGAACTTTCATTCATCAATCATTTCCCTACACGAGATAATTTCAACCTGTGCTCTTTCTAAGACGAGATGAGCTACAAGAGAATGAGCATTCAAACCAACGAGTTGGATTTTTCATAGATGCACTAAAATATTGAGCTCACATACTCAAATTACCCTGCACAAACATGATTTCATTTATTTATCATTGTGCAGCTCATATTACAATCCCTTGGAACTCGGGTTTCTGAGTTGATCTCTAAATGAATTCTAATGCCACCATTTTGTAGGAGCCACGAACACTCAAATTGACCCCCTCCATGCATCACCTGCAACGTCTTTCTCTTGGCTTGACAAAATCAACCTGAACCTAAAAATATCGTACTAATCTATCTTCACTATTTGATTTCCAAATTGTGAACTTATTATCGAACGGAGATTCACTCTCATGAAATATTGTCACATCAATGCACCACTATCATCAACCATCGTTGTAACACTCTGATTTTGTATGTTAACTTGGTAAATGTTTTACATACTATTATAGCTCTTGGAATGAAAGCAAACATGTTAAGATACGTCTTGATCTTAAGAGAATGTGTTGCTAATTTGGATTCTTGCATACTGTGATTTATTGCATGGGACAGCAAATATTGTACTTGTGTGTTTGCTGATGTGACGATAGATTGTCGTATAATTGCTTGCTCTTGTGCTGATTGACAGCATACCCTGAATCAACTCCATTGATTCAAGTATGCTGAGGTCCTCTTGTGTTTTCTATGTTAATTCACACTTGAACTGGACTAGGATTATTATGAGCGTGCAGCGCCTGATTACAGGTGTGAATAGCTAGCACGAAAATGCCAACGACAGGGGTTCAATTCTTGAACCCTATACTGTCGAATTCGGGACCTCATGGGGTGAGAAATGCCTGGACACGGGTGGCCTTGGCCTGTAATCTAAAGGACGGAACGTCCTTCTCTGCGTTAACGTGAATGTTAGTAAGGGGCTAGAAGGAAGTTGTTAGTGTTAGTGGTTAGTGTGAATTAAACCTAAAATAACCCTAAGACCTAACATACATCCTACACTACTATCCTAAGTGGATTTTTAAATTACAAAAAAAAAAGAGGGGGGAAAATAAACCTAAATTCTAAAACCTAAGGTTTAACTAAGACCTAGGTTGAATGACTTATGCAACCTAAACTAATCCTAAACTAAGGGGTACGCAGACCCTTGGGAAGAAAGGGATAAGGATGGGAAGGAGGCATTCATTGGAATTAAATGAACTGTCCCTTCATGGACGGCACCAGTTTTGGCGGGGCAGGTAAGGAATTTAGAGGCATCTATTTTGAAATAGAGCCAAGTTCAGTTTTCTTGGAAAATTTGAAACTTAGAACTCGCCAACCCAAGTGGCGGTGGCGCGGAAAGTGAGGAAAAAGGAAAAGCCTTTAATGCATTAATGGTTTTTGATCCTCGCGACCAGTTCGCCTTGGAAACAGCATGAGGAAAAATTGATTTTCATTTTTGTTGGTTCGAGCCTTTTGTGAAGTTGCTCTGCATTTGGTTTTTCTGGTCTGGTTTGGTCGAACCAGCTCTTGGCATTTGACATTTTTGTGGAGATTTTGAGGCTGTTGTTAAGCCTGAAGAAGAAAGGAAGTGTTGGAAGTTTATGCTATCGCTGTGGAAGGAAAAACACGGCAAACAACGTTTTCTTCGAGCTCTGGAAAAGAGATTTCAGGCATGTTAAGCCCTTCTCTTTAAAAATCTTTGCTTTGATTAAATGTTTCATTAAAACAACCCTGCTCTTGGGTTGGGATTGCTTGATTGTTGTTGAGTTGATTTGGAAATGGATTTTGTTGGTTCTTGCTTCTTTTCTTTGGAAAATGATAAGAAGATTTGCTTCTGGTTGCTCGGCCTTGATCTGTCTTTGCTCGAGTCATGTTGGAAATGATTTACAGTATTGGTTGTTGACTGTATAAATGGTTTGAAATGGATATTCCCTTGACTATTCATGTTGCTCGAAATTGGAATAGGCTGTGCAATCGCTCCTTATAGTGGAATTGTTTCTTTAAGTATAATCTTTTCTTGCTGTCATATTAAGAACTGTCCTTGCATGTAAACAAAAAGAGAGAAGTGGAGATACCGCCGTGTATATTTCTATGAATTGGGTTTGTCGACCCTTGCTGTCTTTTCTTTTGGAAAGGTTAAGAAAATTGTTTCTCCGTTGATGTGTTAAATTGTTTTGTTCTTCTCGAATGGATTTACCTCCATGAGGTGCTGGTTATGGGTATTTTATGGAAATTTTAATTGGTTATTCTTATGGAATGGAAGGTAAACTGTACAGGTTACTTGAGTTGTTTTTGGCATTGAAACTATACGTCCTTTTGCTGATGGACTAAAATAAAAGAAGCATTAGTGTTTGAAATTGTTTCTTATTGAAAGTTTCAAGGATATAGATCCTTTCCCTTCTCCAGTTTTGGGATCTTAATGGAAATGGCATTCGGGGTTTCTTTGGGTAATCGAACTCGATTTTAATAAAGTAATAGTAGTATTACATTGCTGTGCCTTTCCTTGGATTGGATATAGACGAACACATATTGGGTATTCGTGAAGTAGGAAAAGATAATATGTTTTCCTTCTTGAAGTTCCTTAATGAAGTATGTCTCTTCTTACGGTTTGGAATAAGATGGTTTCATTGTGTTTTCTTGATATTGTTCGGTCTTCTTAATCAGACTATTGACGCAATTATAAACTGGTTTTGTATTCTGTGCAATGAATGATTATAATTTCTTCTTGCTGTAATGAAGGTTGACCTCATTTGCGTCTAGCAGTCGTGGTTTGACCTTCTGATATTAACACCTTTTTTTACTATCTTGTGAATGCGAACTATGGCTGGAATGTTCATTGCTGTGGGCTCGTTGGATTGCAGCTGTACTGGCCTATGAGAGTTTGCTTATCAATGAGAACGACTGTACTCTGTTATACTTTATAAGTTGAGTTGTCATGTTTGAGATGAACATGATTTGAATGTTTTACTTCATGTCTTGAATAAATGATTGTTTCTTAATGGAATTTATAGAGAATGAATTCTTTTCTGCCTGCTATTTGGGATCCTGAAAGTGAAATTCATCGTCATAGTGATATGACTGGATCTTGCTGTAGGTAACAGCAATGAATAAATGTTATTCTGAATGGGGAATGCGTTACAGATGTATTAGATCATATGTGAATAATTGACTTGCATGATTGCATAATACTGTTGTCTGTTTAAGCTATGCAGTGAAAGAAATATGATTTTATTTATTATGGCAATTATATGGTATGTAACCTTATATTGTTTGATCTCGGATGTACCTAATGTTGTACTAATATGTTTTGGATCCTTACAAGGACCTGATTCCAATGAAGTATGGATATGAATGGTGAATTCTTTCCTGTCTTCATTTAAAGCTGATTAAATGAAATTATTCTTGCTGCCAGAAAGTGAATTCCGAGTGGATTTTGTAAGTTTCACTCTGAACTGTTATCTTGATTTGTCTTTCGTTTGGATTCCACTGTTAGGACAGTCATGTGGAAAGAAATAGAGATATGAATGAATGTTTTAGAAAAATGATCTTTCTTCTTTCATTCAGTTGGAAATCTGGAATTCGTGAATGATGAATTTTATAGTGCTTAGATGGGAGCTACTATATGCATTGCTGTTCGCTTTCTTGTTTGTACTTGAATGCTTTAAATTTAACATGCTTCATGAACGGAAAGGAAAGTAATGGATTTATATTCAGTTAGTTTCATCCTTTGCATTTGTTATTAATGAAAGGCGTGGAAAGGATAACTGTATGCTATATAGGAAGCAAACTACTTGTATTCCTAACTTTACAAATATTGTAAATTGATACTTGCAATGATTATGTGGAAACGGGACAGCAGTCCCTTGGCTGATTGTGATGATATTTTTCTGATAGTTCAGTTGTTATGCTGATCTCTCCTTTGTGCCTATTTTGAGATTGATGTTTTGCTGTCGTTTCATAAAAGCAGGGTTCTTTTATTGAAACAGTTAGTTGAAGCATCTTATTTTAAGGATAAGTGCTTAATGTGCTCAGTTCATTGAACTGACCCGTGCAATTCATTTTGCAGATGGAATTTGATTAGAATGAAGACGTGGCTGTCTTCTGATGCCTCTTGATTAGATGTAAATTATATTGTAACTGTTGCTTTTATTCCTCTTGAGGAATTGTGAAAGAAGAAAATATATTCTTCTATCCATGAGTTGTATGGATGCTTTGTATAAACTATACCCAATCAGCTGGATTGGCAAATGTACAAATTATGACTTACAATATTGAATACAGTTACAAGTGTGATATTTTCAATAATTATATCAGTTGATATTGTTGTTTAAATAGGAAATATGATGTTATTTCCTGATTTGGAATTGTTTCATTATCCTTGGATGGATGTTGAATTGAAACTGATATCTATTCTTACTTAAATACAACTTTTAAGTTGAACAATGCAATTAGTTCATACTTGGGTAAAGATGAATTTTTAATTGACATTAAAAAGGATTAAGAAGAATATGATTTCATAATCAGAAGGTATTCAGGATTAGCTTAGGAGCTAAGGAATATCAATTTCAATTTCGGAGTAATCGAACTTCGTTTTCGAACTCCATTAGTGATCCCGTTTGGTAAAATTCAGAATAAAGGATATAGGATAAATATATCCATAACTAATGACCTTAACTATATAACGTTAAGGAGAACAAATGAATACATTTCTCGAAGATTAGACCTCGTTTGAATGACATCTAATAAGTTAATATTCTGAAATTAGTTGCAGTTGGAAACATCTTGGCTAAGTTTAATAGGTTAAACTTATTACGTCCGTCGGTACGGATTGCTTAATCCAATGATTAAGAAATAAACCAAGTAAGGAAATGTAGCCCTTCGATACGAAGGAGACGATACATAGCAAACTAATGGACAGTTTAGTCCCTCTTAGTTATATACAACTGTAACGGAAACGAGGATCAAGGGATCAGCGTGGATGCTGAAAGTTGTTCTTACTTATTAACTCGTGGCTAAGTCACTTGAGCAGGATGTGTATTCTCGATGGGAGGATTCTGCAGGACATTGGCATACGCCAGCTACAGCAAGGTGTCTTCATGAAGACGGGGTCTTCATGACGACACAATGTTGCAGCTGACATATCGCAATGCCCTCCCGAATTAAAACATTTAGAATACATAGGCTGAATGTGTAGATCTTAGCTGGGGTGGGGATAGGGTATGATCTGGTATACGGAGTGACTCCGGAATACTAAAGATAATCAGACACACGGAGTCGTGGGGTAACGACACCGTATGTCTGCGTATCTTTAGTTACCAGGAGTGCCTTCCTATACCCATTCATATTACTAGCTGGAATTGAAAGTTTAAAAACTGAACTTAAACGATGAGGACTGGTAGGAACCAGGAAAGACCATTCTAGATAACAGGTGAAGTGAAGTGAAGGACGTATTCCGTAGATGTGTATCACATCCAGGAATATGATCATGCAAAGCATGTGAAAATATTTGGCCAAAGTATCGCAATTGCTGGTTGCGTTGTCCTTATCACTTAATTTAAGATGCAGGATGTCAGATGAATATCAGTAACATATATTCAGATAGGCTTCTTAAATGGATCACTTCGATAACCGGGGAAGGTTATGAGAAAAAGTATATAAAATATACTATGCATAAACAAACATGAAGGATCGGTTGTTGCCGAGTCATGTACATGAAGGATCGGTTGTTTCCGAGTCATGAAATGAAGGATCGTTGAAACTCCGAGCCATGAAAATGGAAGGATCGGCAGTTCATCGAGTCATTTACAGCAGCATATAGAATCTGTTATAAGATTGAATGGCATTGAATGTGTGTTCCATATTGTAAATATGTGAACAGGGAACATTCGTTTTTAAAAGAAATTGTATGATCCAAACTGTGTTGTTTGGGCAGAGAACAATTATTAAATCTTAAACGTGTGTTTGAATTTTATAATTCATAACAGAGAACGTTATATATATATATATATATATAAAAAAATTCCCTTGTTCTGGTGTTTTAAAATGGGGATGTTACAATCGTCATGTCACTTGGTCTCACCCATAACCTTTTGTATAGCTCATTGAATGACTCACCACTCAATCACTTCCCTGATGACCCACCTGCTGGATACGAAACTACTTGGACTTCTTTCTCACGTGGAATGATCATGATGTCTTTCAAATATAAGAGCTCTGATATGGTGATCAACTCCTCAACCTCCCCCACATGGAAAAATCGATTTAGATTGTCAAGTAAGTGTTCCCACTTGGAAATGAGGATGAAATTTCCCTGCACAGAAATTTTCCTTGGTTTACTTGGAAATAACCCCCCAAAATTCCCTGGTTGTGGAATGGTTTGAATTTTTTCCTCGGGAACCCACAATGGTGGATTCTTGGGATTTGAAAGCCAATTTTCCACTAAGTAGTGATCATATTGGCTCACCGAGCCATCTATGAACTTGCCTGAGCTAATCCATAACTTGGCTTGCAAGCTCACCATTTTAACATCTCCCCCTATTTAGCTTGGTATTATCCAATGCCAACTCTACTTTTTCTCTTCGTGTGGGCTCGAATCACCATAATTTTGAAATACATGACTCACTTCTCCAAAATTTAATCATGAGCTTGAATTAATTTCTACAGTGATACTGAGTTCCTTTTGATAAACCTTCTGAGCTTCATTTTACATTTTCTAAGCTCGGGCTATATGTGTTTTATATTGACTTAGCTTGGTTAGCACAAGCTCTTCCTCTTACCAAACTCACCTGAATAATAAGATTCCTTTAATCAACTTATTCTTTGTTGTTTGAACTCAATTCTATTTTCTTACTCATGAACTTGACTTCACTTGGAAAAACATGTCAAGCTTCTTTCTTACATTCATGAGATCCCAGGTTATCTTTATCTTGATCCCATGATCTCAGCCTTCATTGAGCTCTTTTGAGCTCGGTCCTAAATGATTCTTTCATTATTTATGAGCTTGTCTTTGTCTATTCACTATGAGATTTCCCAAATTCATTAACTAATGAGCATTTATTCATGATTTACTAGCGAACATTTCTCCTGGTTTCACTAGCTTGTCTCCAATGTTTGAGCTCACTTGAGATCTTCTATAACTCGTACAAGCATGAAATGGCTTATTAGTTCATAGTTTAGTAAGATCAAGCTCTAGTCTAAGCTATGTCTCAACTCCATCATGATCTTCTATCTCTTACGCTCAAAATCTATTTCCATGACATGATTTGGTCACATTAAAACTTAACACAAGTCCATGTCAATTATCTTACTGAGCTAATGCCACCTAGCTTCGACTCAAACTTATTTATGATATCAATTTTCTGAGTCACTCATTGGGATGATAAGTGAATTAATTGAGTTCATAGAGACATAGAGACATGTTAAACCTCTTCAACATAATTAATCAATTATTTTAATCATTTTATCTTGATAATGACCGGAATTGGGTCCTTGGAACTAACGTTTCATTTTGAATAGAATAGGACCCCGTTGTCCAATTTTGCCATGTGTGAAAAATTGGATAACAATTTTCACATGAGACATGTAGAGGGTTGAATTAAATTCACTTTTATTTTTAAACCAGGTCCCAAATCCCTTTGTAACTCCTAGAATACTCTTTTAAATCTCCACCATGATCAAAGATCTTCACTTTCATTATCGGTCCAATATCTCAAAATACTAACAACAGAATATACAAAAAATATTGAAATGTAAAGTAGAAATATTTATCTTTCCAATTATTTTTTTTTTCACTTCACAAAATTATCTGAGGCTCTTGGACCATCTAGAACAATATCACTAGCTTTTTCACTCCTTTTATATCCCTGCACTATGCTACAAGTAGCCCGTTATTACACAAATTGTTCCTATTTTTTATTTATTTATATAAATTCCCTAAAATTCATCCATTGATATCATATCTCTATCAAATTTTTTTTTTAGGAATTATGTCTTTTTGGTATATCCCCTAGAGGTGTTCATTAGGTACAAGAGTCCTGAAAAAGGCCTTTTTAGGCCTCCGATAGTAACTCCTTCAAAATGAATATAAATGAACTCATGAATTATTTCCCAAAACTTACTTGAACATTAAAAGAAACTTTAAAAATATAGTTAGAACAACTCTCTCATCCATGATGGGATTTAGATAGTCATATATTGGCCGAAGGCCAAGTTTACATTACCCGGTTCAGGGATTTTTTTGTGTGGGATTAGTTGTCATGGAATTTTTATAAAAAAAATCATGATATACATTTAACATGACAACAATATTTTTTTTTGCATTATGCATCAATAATATAAGGGGTTATTCAAATAATACAACATGTTTAGGGGTTGATGAATGCATGATAATGATGAACTATACCTGTGGAAAGAGATCTCATGAAATAAGGTTTGATATTGATCTTTAAAATGTGCATAATGTGTCAAGAAGGGTGGTAAGGTATAGTGATTATTTTTTTCAAGTATAATTTCATAGGGAGCTTGTAATAATCTCAAATAGGTGTGATAACATGAAAAATAAGAAGAGATCATTAGAATGTTTCTTTAGGACTATGTTGGTATGTCTAACCCATTTCCATGACTTGTGTCCAAGGTATGTGACACTATATTTTCTTTAGTTTTTAGAGTATGATGTTATGAAGCTAGGGGGAGCATCAAGTTGTTACTTCATATGTTATGTTTTATCCTATTGCTTTTTTAAGTTTAGAAAAATGGTCTTACAAGGTGCTTTAGGGAACATGGTCCTAAAAGTGGAAGTGGTAATGGTAGTGTTGGAGATTTTTTTTTTTTTGATTTAGCATGTTAAATACCTATAAGGTTGTCTATAGAAGATATAAAGCAAATGTTTAGTGAGTAAACTCTCAGGGGGAGTTATTTACATGATCATATCAGATCCATGTATCCTTTATTATTGTTGATGAGGTTCAGAAAAGAAAGTACAACTTAAGGGGGAGTCATAAAATCAAGTAAATCAGTTTTGCATTGTTGTCACTATGTCTTGTGTTGTCATTTTTCATATTATGTTAGCTTTGTATCCTTTTTCATAGATGTCAAAGGGGGGGAGTTGCATCAGAAACATGAAAAAGAGAGTCATGTAGGTGTTTTTATCTTCAGGTTGCCATCAATGTTTTTGAATGTGGTTTCCATCAATGAAAAAGGGAAATATTTTTAGACATTGTGTCTTAGGATATCATTGATGCAAAATTTCATTTATGGAAAAGGGATTCATGGTTCATATGAGTCTCCCTGAGGTGTTAATCAAGGTCAAGTCTGAAGGTTGATTGGTAGTGCTTAGTTTTAGTGAAGTTCTATGTTGTTTTGGTGCATGATCATGGTATGAAGCTCCAAAGTGGGTGATATGTTATCATGAGGTCAAACATGGTTGGTATGATGTTTCAAAGGTGTCTAAATTTATGTATGTGGTCTCCATGGCCAATTCATGAAATGGTTGTGTTTAGTTAGGTCATTCTAGGCCTAATACTAGACCTAGTTCATGGTGCATGGTGGAGTAACATGTGAAATGGAGCAAGGAAGTCTTGTTGAAGAATTTTTAGAGAATTTTAGTGTTTTATATCATGTGTATGAGGGTTATCAAGATAGTTCTTAATTGTTTCATGATGTTTCACGATCCTTGGGAAGAAAGAAGGTGAATATTAGTCAAGAACACACAAGTAAGTATCAGTTTCTAGAGTGATTCAGATGTATTTGATAATGGATGAGTGTTTGCATGCATATATAAGGTCATAATGGTTCTGTAAGTCAAGTTTAAAGTTATAATGATGATATTTTCTCAAAATATGAAGTTTTTTAGAAAAATCGAGTTTTATTGAAGGAGAAATCATCTTGATATGAGAAATTTAGCTTCTCACCCACTCAAACAAACTTTTCATGGGAACTTGAGGCTTTGGGGGATTTTTTTTCATTTATTATAGATCATTTTTCCAATAAAATGAGTTTTTATGATCATCATACATTTATGAACAATCGTTAAGTAAAGTGATATGAAACTCCTAGTAAAACCCTCATTCTAGATGATGGACTTAAAATGCAATGGTTTGCTTTCTATGGAATCCAAATGATATTGGAAATAAAAATTTATGCATAAAGGTTGATGAGGATTCTCTTGAGCTCATTTTGGTGGTGATTTGATGTTCCAACTATTTCAGGAAGTGAGAGAAAAACCCTAGTTTTGTGGAGATTTACAGTTTCATGGATGAAATGGAAGCTTCAGGATGAAAAGTGAACTATACAGTAATCCTTGGGAGATGTGATACAATTTACCATGAAAATTTTAAATAGGTTTAAATTGAATAAATTTTGAAGTTACATGTCTCCAAAGTACCCTACATGATTTTGGCCTTAAGGGCTAAAAGTTAGTCATAAAGGTTTGAGTTGTGTTTGATTGTTTTACATCTTGGAGAAATGGTTTTTAGTCATGAATAGTTGATAGAAACCTGATATGATGTGTTTAAGTGCTTATTTTTATTTGGAGAGATGTTTTCTTTCCTAAGCCCTAATGGTCTAATTGTTCCTCTTAGGCTTTCCAAGAAGGTGTGAAGGAATAGGTGTGTTGGATACATTTTATCCACATGAGATATGCATGTGAGTTCTTGAATATGTTTTCTAGGTCTCCCTTGATGTTTTCCAATTGTTGGTTGAAATTGGAAGTGAATTTGGATGTGATGAAGCATGTTTCTCTCAAGACTAGTTCTTGAGTCTAGTTTGGTAGTTTTGAGCAGTTCCAGAGATTGGGATGGTTGAAGGAATTTCATTATGAGTTGGAACTTTAAGTGATTTGTTCCAAAAATTAGATTCAAATATATTTCTAATACTATAATACTTGAGTCTTGATGAATATTTTTTCTATGTGAACTCATTCGATTTCTGGGACTGGATTATGGGTGTTTGAAGACTTAGTTTGGGATGTTTACTTATTGGTGAGTTTCATGGTGAAGAAGGATGTTGCAAAGATTACTTTGATTTTTTAGGATTCTGATATGATTTCCCTATAAAAATTTGAGATTTTTGAGCCATGACAAATTTTCTATATGCCCTTGAAGATCATAGTCCATTTGTTGGTGCTTGAAGAACTTGTTTTGAGCTAGTTTGAGGGTCTTGGTGATTTTTGGGGTTGTCTTGACCCCTGACAACCTACTGGGGTCTTTTGAGATGTTTTATATGATTTCATTGTTATGTTTTTGAGTTATAATGAATGACCTATACGTTCATTTATAACCTAGGGTTGTTTTGAGCTTGTGTCATGTATATAGGCTAATGGATTTGGTCATTTATGAATAGCTTATACTATAGGGATGTGAGTGAGAAAAATAAAGAAGAAGAGAAGCATAGAGTAATCAAGGATAAAATATAGAAGAGTGATGAATACTTGAGAAATATTGAGGAGAAAATGTTCAAGGTTAATTGACCTAATCAACACATGAAGAAGAAAATTTGAGTGAGTTGAAGAAGATCATGTTTTGAGGGGGTTTGAAGAAAGAGTAGATGAACATGAGATCAATATCAGTTGTGAGAGAAAAACATCTTTAGTGTTCATCCATTTCAGGTGGTTGAGTTGGTGCTTGATCACCTTAGGTGTTTTTAGCCTCCTTATAATATTGGTGTCCTACTAAACTAGGGGTTGGTGCTCCTTGTGGGGTTGGTGCCTCACTAAAGAAATATTGCATCATGTGTAATATTATTGTGAGACCTTTTTTATGAGTAGTATTAATAGATGTTTTGGTTAGGATGATTTTTGTTTGTTGGGAGAATTCCTTTGTTAGTGAGACTTCGGATTATGGCATGGAGGTATTTACAATCCTTTGTGTAGTGTCCTAGTATTTGATGATAAGCACAGAATGCCTCATAGTTATACTAGGAAGGTTTCCACCCCCAAGGATTAGAGGGCTTAATAGGTGGTAATGTTATGATTGATTATTGCACAATTTTTTCAAGGATCTTAGTGTAATATCCTAACATGGCTGACTGAGATGATGACAATGAAGGTGACAGATGTTGGATATCATTTGATGGTTTATAGGTATGAGATACTTGAGTCATGTTTTTTGTGGCCCATTTAGGTGTTAGTCAAGGTACAATTTTATATTTTGTGATAGTGATTGTAAGTTTGGATGAGGGATGTGGTCCTAGAATGGAAGGTAAGGGCATGGTATCCTGTGGTGTGTTTTTTTGGAGAATGTCTTGTGGGATTTCTATCTTTTTAGATGGATGATTTGCATGGTTTTGTATCAGATTACCATTTTTTTAATTTGGTGTTGAGTGACATGGTCTTGGAAGGATATGTTTAAAATTTCAATGAAAGGTTTCTTTTCCTGTGATTTTGGAGGGACGATATGGGGATTTTATGTGCTAGTAGATGGTAGATTTTGGATGTTGTGATGTGGATGGACGAGATCTCAGTAGTGAGGAGATCTGAAGAGTTATGTTGTTTTGTTGGATTTTCAGCTATGGAAAAATGGTACTGTAGATGTGGGTGAGAGTTTGTTGACAATGTTGATGATATGATGAGACCCTACAACATTGGACTGAGGTTGATTACTAGATTGGGGGATGATTCAGGAAAGGGTTGTTTAAACATCCAAGATTTGATTAGGAGGTGCATTTATTATCAAGTTGTAATTCACCTCAGTCAATAAGTTCTTGGAGGATGTTTCTAAATGAGTGACGACACCTTTCAATGTCATGTCCTCAGACTTGATGATATTTACAATAGTCATTATCTCTATACCATGATGGTTTTGGATGTGGATTTGTCGATAGGTCAGATGGGAGGGAGCTTAATCATACAAGAAGCCAAAATTTTTCAAAAATAACGCTATAGGACTCCCCTAAAGGTGTATATTTACATTGAGGTTGGGACCGTTTAGATTCTAAATGACCTTTGGATGTGGTTTTTAAATAACCATTTTTTGAACCTTTATATTTTTCATTGCTAGAAGAAATATTAAAAGAGGAATCAGGCTTTGGTTTCTTAGATCACAGTTTAACTTTACCATCCTCAAGGGCGTAGAGTTCTAGTTTTTGGGCCATGGTAAAGGCCTTGTTGAATGTTTGAAATGACTAAATTTGAAGGGTTGATGATATGTGTTTGGCATAGGATCGAGAAAATAACTTGATTAATTTATTTTTTGGAAGGGAGAAGGATATTTGATTAATAATTCCTTACCATCTGTGATGAAATCAGCAATGGACTCATCCTTGAATTTTTTGATGGCATACAAGTCGGTGATAGATATTTTACGGGTGATGTTGATAGAAAAGTGTTCTAGGAACAATTGTGCTAGTTGTGTGAATGAATAGAGGGAGTGTTGTGGAATATTGTTATACCAATCAAGGGTGGGGCCAACCAAGGACATAGGGAATGTCCTCAACATGAGGTCTTGATCATGAGTGATGAGATAATAGGCATGACAAAAGGCCTTTGATATGTTGTTGCAGGTCCTCCTTACTATAGAACTTGATGAATTTTGGGAGTTCCTAGTGTGGAGGATAGGATTTGAAAGGATCAGATGGATTGATAGGTTTATTATAGATCTATTCGTAGGAAAGGTTATTTTTGGTTCATATGGTGGAAGCTTCAAGGCTAGAAATTATGTTCATTAATTCTTGCATAGGATCATTTTGAGGTTGGATGTTTGAAGAGGAAGGGTTGGTTTGGTTATAAGTGAGAGGGTTTGATTGTTGATATAAGTGATATGGTAATGGAGTATTTTGAGAGAGGGGAATGTTTCTTGGAATGTTGTAAGTGTATTTAGAGACTAATGGTTATGAAGGAGGATTGAATATACTGGTATGGGTGGGAAATAGAAGTGTAGATAGGGGGTTGTGACTATGGTGGATTCTGATGATCTAGGATGTATCTGTAGTGTGGCACACTTGTCAAGGAGATAAGATGTGGAAGAGGATGAGAACTAGTGATGACACTCATGTTGATGGGTGGTAAGGATGTAGGGATAGACACCCATAAGTTTTGAACAATGGATGTGGGTTGTTGTGAGATGATAGGTTGTGTCATGGCCAAGGAGCTTGTGGTGGGTATATCGATAGAACTTTTCAGGGGAGGAAGAGGAGTAGAAGATGTATGACTGACTACAGGGTTGAAGTAATAAGTATTTTTGGGCACCCTATGGATTAACTAAGGATGCAGCCGCTACAGGTCCTTGTTGACTAACCAAGGGTGGTGTAGTAATGGTGTGGTTTTAATTACCTTGAGAGTTAGTTGAAGATGTAGATGGTGTGGGCCCTTGTTGAGTAGTTATATTTTGTGATGATATGGAATTGATTTTCAAAGCTAGCAATAGGAGTATGAGGAAGTAACTGATGTTATCCGAGTCACTAGAGGTAGGGTAGGGAGAAATCTACTTGATAACTGGTTGATAGTCAAGGTTGATAAAGTCTAGAATAGTCATAAGTATTGATAGTGATAGATGGACAATATTCTAGATTGGGATGAATGGAGATGAACACCTTTGAAACAAGTTAGCTACTAAGGGTGACTGGGTTAGATTCTAAGAGTTTTGTAAATATTTGGTAACCATTATTGAATAATTATGAAGCAAAGACAAGGGGTTCTGACTTTTGATCAGATCTGAGTGTTGGGAGAATGTGGAGGTTCTTGAGTTGTTTCTAGGTATTTTTGAAGTGGGTATGACATGTTTGAGATGTTTTGAAGATGATACTATTGTATAGTCAAAACCATGAACTATAAAAACAAGAAAAAAATAAAAAGATTATTTTTCACAAAATGAATTCCACACAATCATAAGAAAGCTTTTTTATTATTATCTTGATTAACGTATAAAAGTGTGAAATGAAAATATGGCTTAAAAGGAGCTAGGGAAGAGGCTTACTAAGGTTAGTTTTAGGTGTGTTAAGGATATATTCCTTGATATACCTAAAGGTATGAGAGGCCAAAGTCTGTTTTGGTTCAGTACAAAGTGTGATATTGGGGCCTACCCCCTCACTTCATGGTCCGCAATGATAAGGGTGTCAGGTGCTTAGTTGATATACCACCCACCAGTTATTTATACTCATCCAGAACACCAAGTCAGACTTCCCCCTTGGTGATGAAATCCAAGTAGGTAGACCTGGAAGGAGATGTTTAGATGTAATTTTGATTTATTATGTGGTTTGGTTGTGTGTGAGGGGAAATTGTGAATGCATCCATATAAACCCCTAATTAAGCTAGATGAATAGGAAAGAATGAAGATCCTTTTTAAGACCAAAAGAAAGATTGATTTCTATGAAGATAAGAAAAAAAATGTATACTGAAAGAAAAATGAAAAAAATGAAAGTGTACTTGTGTTTTCTATACTCCTTTTTAATTGTTTTAAGTGTTTTTGAGAAAGCAACACCAAAGCACTCCAAGATGAAAAGTTAGATGATTTGACAAAAAGAAAAATGAGAAGATACAAGATCTAATAAAAAAGGGACTAAAGGGTCCCACTGGCATGCCAAAATGTTTATGGTGGATTTTGGTTTATTTTTATATATAAAAAATCACCAAAAACTTAGAGGACAGTAGGGTTTAATGATACATACATCAACAATACAATTTGAGATGTATGGATGCAAAATGGGTGCATGAGACTCCTCTTCCAATGAATGGGAGAACCTGCACATAAAGAGATAACTAGACAAGATAGATATTAGATAAAAATGTGACGAGTTTCTCAGAAAAGGCTAATCC
Source organism: Taxus chinensis (assembly GCA_019776745.2). Lineage (NCBI taxonomy): Eukaryota > Viridiplantae > Streptophyta > Pinopsida > Cupressales > Taxaceae > Taxus > Taxus chinensis. The sequence continues at coordinate 104,613 of JAHRHJ020003293.1, forward strand.
CAGGAACCAATGGGATTCCTTTGAAGGGTGTCAACTCATTTTGACAATCAAGTGATAAATGATAAAATATACAATATGATAGCTAGACAATGGAAATATAAATTAAGCACCCAAAGGGATAGAGAGATCCTGCTCCATGTGATTAGTAGCCAAAGAAAGGGATAAGGAAAGATCAAAATCCTTGAAATATTTGATCCATGCCTATTTAGCAATGTCTTGTTCTTCATGTATGACTTCAAGCTAATCTTCGATGTCATTGATGTTTGGTGTCAAAGACATGACACAAAGACTCAAATCTTGTGTGATATACAAATTATCCCAAAAAATTATTGTGAGATGATAGGAAGGTTGTAGATGCTTGTAATCAGATGTGTTTAACCTGATACAATCATCTACAAGTAAAGACAACTTGGAAACAAAAAATTAGAAGAAAAATAATTTTGATAATGATTGCAAATATGTGAAATGTGACTAAATGAGATAAGAAAAATAGGGATCGCTAGTGATTCAAGTGGAATCATTGGTGATTTAAGGTAAATCACTGGTGATTCAAAGGAATCATTGGTGATTTATATGTAAAAGGTTGATTTATAATAAGATCATAAATTGGAAAAAAATGAATTAATGATTGATTTTTCTTTTAAGATGATGCGTGGAAAGACAAAAAATGAAACAAATGAAAATGACTTACCTTTGATGTGGAATGCCAAGATTATCAATGTTGTAGAGACCTTACAAGATTTTGAACCTCCCAAGGATTTGATATGGATTGAGAAGTGTCTAGATGTTGAAATGATGTTATTATAAGTTTCCAAAGTACTAGAGCTTTGTTATAGTTTTTAGGGATATGGATTCAGGAAATTTCATGGGATTTTATAGAATCACTGGTGATTAGTTAGAATCAATGGATGATCCAAAAAAAGTGGGGAACCCACTTGGAAGTGGTTTCAACCACTGCCAAATGGGTTATTTGGGTTTGGAAGCGAGTAAAGACGGGTAGAAGGTGTTGAGGATGTTGGAGGTTAGGAGGTTAAGCTTAAAATGGGTTAGGATGGTTTCTAGGCTGTTTGGGAGGTTTATGTTACTTAGGATGAGTAAATAAGTGTTACTGAGAGTAAAGTGTGTTTTTATTAGGATGGAAACATGGTTTATAAGATAATATAATAGGTTTAGTGTTTTGAATGAAAATTTTAGGGGTGTGGGTAGGTCATCACCAAAAAACAACACTATTATTTCATCAAATGCATGTGTTTCCCCTATTTTGTGTCATATCTGGATCCTTGAAACTCCATATCAAAGTATGTGCCAAGTGTTTTAGAGGAAGGATTCTCACTAGAGGTTATGTTGTTTTCCCAGGTATCACTATTGTTTGACTTAAAAATCCTCTTATAGCTGTAGAAATCTTTAAACAAGACCTTTCCAATTATAAACATTTTTAAGCAAAACTAAACTTTATCTTTCCTCTGTCCTTGTGAGAATGATAAAATAGTCTCCCACACCTTTGTTTTCCTCATTATTTACTGTGCCTAGAGATCACTTGGCAATTTGATGGGCTCATGTTGTGTTGCGCAAACTAGCCCAAGTGCCACAATTTATGTTGGTTGTGAGATCGATGCGACCCTGTAAGAAGTTCTAAAAACTCTACTTAGTCTCTGGATAATATTGGAAGCACCAGAGACTTATGGAATCAGAAGCTAGTTGTGAAAATGGACCCCAATAAATGAGCCAAGGTTTGTGGTTATTGGACACCAGTTGGCTGGAAAGCAATCATTTGGGCTGCACAAAAAGAATGGTTGAAAAACGCAGCAAAAATTCCTTTGAGATCAAATGCAACATTTTTTGAATAATGTGTGAAATTTAGATACCAGCGCTCCTCTCCAGTAACGCCCAATTTGTGCCTAATTTAGAGTTTTGAAACAATTTCCTTTGGGCATCCATTAGGCACAAATTAGGAGGTGAATTTTTATATTCTATTATGGGATTGAGCAATTGATAGTGTTGGCATTGGTATTGTGGGTGTTTTATTTTGTAATTTTGTAAAATTCGTAACATACACAAGTGCATATGGATTGTTTAAGGATAGAATGCCACAAGAAATGCAACACATAGAAAACCATGCATGGTAGGTTAAGCAACAAATGTGAAGGTTTGAGAAAGGATTGGGATTCTTGCAATGTCAGATCCCACAAAATTTTCCCTCATCCTCCCTGTATGTGCCAAATTTTGTGGTCATGGTCATTTGTCTAATTAAACTACTAGAATGCGTTGTAGAGAAGATATCATGTCCATTTTGACCCTTAAATTCATGGGATGGAGTGAAATCCTTTGGAATATCAAGTTTGTTTGGTTTAGTTGCAAAAATGGGTTCGTTGAAAAGGCATGTCATCCAAGGCAGTTGTTTTTATTTGGCTTTGGAAATGCACTACACATAAAGTGGTTAGCGTTAAGAGACAATAATGGGGTGCCATGTGGAGTAACAGAGGCTTAGGTGGTCCATCACTTGCATTTATTTTTAACCAATGCGAAATGCAAATGTGGGACAATGTGGAGGGTGCTTATCACATTCCTGTGGCACGGTTGTGAGCAAGACAAGTGGAGTGCTTGATCTTGACACATGTGGTATAGTGTGTTACTTTGTGGTTTCCAATGCACTGTCACACCCATTTTGGGAATTTGGAGTAGGCCTTAGTTATCCTGCAAAACATCGAGAAATAGTTAATTTTTGGCTGATTACAAGTCACTCGGTAGTTTATATGCAAATGTGGAGGTAACCACTACGATCACTAATTAGTTGATGAAAATCCTCTTTAATGGCATGGTCTCACGGATCGTGAATGTGGACCGCTTTGAGCCCTGTAGACCTCGTTTCCTTATTACTTATTACATAGCACGGTCATCTGACTCTTTCTTACATAATTTAAACATTCTAGTTTTCTTAATTTGAATGGAGTTGTTAAATCAAACTAAAGAAGAATAAGATTTTGGGCCATTTACTAAATGAAGCAAGTGTTTCTTATAACAAATTGTACCTTTGTTTGGTATGCACTAAACAAGTATCCATTAATATAAAGCTACTCTCTTCTACCTCGTAAGAAGGATGGATAAACCACAATACTAGTTTTGGAAATGAAAATCACACAATTGGTGGGTTAAATGTGAAAATTAGTGAAAACCACTCCTTGGTGACCTTGTAAAATCTAAATAAAACTTGTTGTCAATGAGGTGTAACAAAAATATACTCATAACCTCACAATGAGAAAATATTTTTTTTCTATGTGAATACCTATGATGAAAGTGAAAGAAGTGTTAGAATTCCCACAAGATACCTGGGTTGCCCCAAAATGTCTGATTTGACCTTATTTGTAACAAAAATAGGAGCCTAAGTGGACTAGTTCGTAGCTTTAAACGAACTGCTGACCAGTTAAAAATTTAGTTTGGTTTTGACCAAGCCATTTTGAACGCTTTCTAAGCTACTTCAGACACTTGATTTTGGACTTCTGCATCACAACTCTAGCTATTTCAAAGTATGACCAAATCCCTATGTAACCATCACTGTAGCTGAAAAACATGCCCATAAGCTAGCTTTCAAGATATCTTGTTTGTAGAACCTTCGGTCACTAGGTGACAGGCCTTTGTGTTGAGTTATGAAGCTCAATTACTTTAGTTTAGCATGCAATGGAAACCTTCTGGAAAATAAAGTAACCATCATCGGTCAAGGGGGAACTGGCATCGGTCACCCAAGACTGACATCAGTCACAAAGGAGCGGCATTGGTCAAGCAAGGAAGGAACTGACATCAGTTACCTGTGCGAGGATTTTCTAATTAACTCTCGGGAATTAGATCTATTTTTAGTATTAAAGTATATATATTGATTGTAATTGCATGGATAAGTGCCCTAAGTATATAAACAACTATAGAAGCATAAAATCTAGGGTTTAGAAGTAAGAGATGATAACAAGAATTAGAAAGAGCTTGCAAAAGTTAGTGAGAGAGAGAATTTTTGGTAATGAAGCAAAAGCTTGAAGAAAGAAAGTATTGTACATCTGAGAGGTGTGAAAGATTGTAAATCTTCATTGTATATCTTGTCAAAGACTTTGGATAATAGATTGGCTTGTTTCTTGGTGGACGTAGCCCACACTGGGTGAACCATGTTAAATCTAGCATTGATTTATGTCTCTTGTTTTATGTATTTCTTCTGGTAGAATATCCGCCTTTATTTGCATGTATGCTTAGATCTGATATATTATTTGTACAACTGGTGTGCTAACCCCAACAACTGGTATCAAAGCTTTGTTTGAGGGTTTTGTGTGTTGGCAGATTTACTCACAGAGGGTTTTCTGATTGAGTGGGAGCTATAACAACGGCAAAAGAAAACAAATACAAGGTAGAGAAATTTAACGAAACCGAAATTATCAATTATGGAAGATGCAGATTAAGGATTATCTATATCAAAGAGAGTTGTATTTACCAATGGATGAGAAGTCTAGACCTACGAAGATGACTGATGAAGAATGGAATATTCTTGAAAGAAAGGCTCTGGGATCTATAAGATTGAGCCTAGCAGCATCCTGTGGCTTCCAATATTACAGAAGCGAATTCTACGATAGATTTAATGAAATCTCTTAACTAATTTATATGAAAAACCTAGTACTTCAAATAAAGTTTATTTGATGAAGAAAATATTTAGTTCTAAGATGCATGAAGGTGGATCTGCATCTAGTCATTTGAATGATTTTTGGTCTATTGTAAATTATTTAAAATCAGTTGCAATACCATTTGATGATGAAGTAAAAGCACTTTTACTTCATCATGTTCTTTTCTTGATAGATGTGATAACTTGGTAATGGTTGTTAGTAATATAGCATCTGCTAGTAATATTTTTAAGTTTGATGATGTGGTTAGTATAATCTTGAATGAAGAAATTCATAAGAAAGATTATAGAGGAATCATCATCTGGAAATGCTTTGAATGTAGAAAGCAGGGGCAGGAAGATCTAAAGAGAGATCCAAGAGTAAGAGTAATGGTAGAAATCAAAGGCAAGGGATAGCAGATCTAAATCCAAAGTAAGGGAGTTACTTGTTGGAATTGTGGAAAGAAGGACATGCAAAGAAAGTGCTATTGTTGGTCAAAGGATAAAGAGAACCAACAACCAAACAAAGGTAAAGAAAAAGGTAAATCTTCCTACATCAGAGGTAATGCAAGATGCTCTTATTCTTTCTTTAGATTATAAATTGAATCATGGGTTTTAGATTCAGGAGCTTCTTTCCATGCAACCCCTAATAAGGGTTATTTCAGAAATTATGTCCAGGGCAATTTTAGGAAATTTGATGAACCTTGCATGTATTACTGGTAAAGGTGATGTTCATCTTGCAAATTACAGAATGGAAATACATGGCTATTGAAAGATGTGAGGCATGTGCCAAGCCTCAAGAGATATCTTATTTTTGTAGGGAAATTAGGAGATTTGGTTGCATGGTTACTTTTACAGGAGACTCTTGGAAAGTCACCAAGGGTGATTTTGTTGTGGTAAGAGGTAAGAAGGTAGGAACATTATATTTATCTACCTGTATTACTGATTCCTTTTCTGCATTATCTACTTCATATTCAGATGCATGCATGTGGCATAACCGGTTGGGCCATATGAGTCAAAAAGGAATGTAGATCTTAAAGGCTAAGGGTAAGTTATTAGATTTGAAATATTTAGATCTTGATTTTTGTGAGCATTATATCTTTGGAAAGCAAAAGAGAGTGATATTTCTCAAAGTTGGGGAAACTAAGAAGGAGCAAAAATTGGAGCTTGTACACTTCAGATGTGTGGGGACCAGCTCAGGTAGCTTCTCATGGAGGATCCCAGTATTATGTTACTTTCATTGATGATGCTACAAGAAAGGTATGGGTTTATTGTATTAAATGTAAATATGATGTTTTTGATACTTTTAAAATATGGAAAGCCCTTGTTGAGAATGAATCAAATTCTAAGTTAAAGTTCCTTAGATCTGACAATGGTGGTGAATATTATAGCAAGGATTTCAATGATTATTGTTCAGTGAATGGAATACGTAGAGAAATAATGGTTCCAAGAACACCACAAGGAGAATGGTGTTGCTAGAAAGAATGAACAAGACAATCATGGAATGTGCTAGAAGTATGATGATACATTCTGGTTTTGCCCTTAAATTTTTGGGCAGAAGTAGTTGATACAACGGTTTATTTGATTAACCATGGGCCTTCAAGTTCACTAGATGGAGGAATACCAAAGGAAGCTTGGACTAGAAAAGAGGTAGATCTTTCTTTTCTTAAGAGTTTTTGGTTCAAAAGATTTTGTGCATGTTGATAAGGAAAATAGAAAGAAGTTGGATGCAAAATACAAGAGATGCACTTTCATTGGTTATGGATCTGGTGATTTCAGTTTTTTGGGATTTAGAGAATTCTAAAATTATTAGGAGTCGTGATGTTGAATGGAATGAAAAGAGAATGTATAGGGATCAAATTTTTACACCCAAGGATGAAACGATTGAGAAGTTTGTGAATGAAAATGAACTCTCATATTCAAAATAATTACTGACAAGGTTACACACTAACTGGTGTTGGTTGACCCCTGACTGGAACTGGTCCGACAAACTGGTATCGGTTACAGAAGATCCAAACTGGAATCGGTTAGCAGAACTGGCGTCGATTCAATGTTAGAGATCACTAGACAGAATTTGCAAGGAATGTCTACAGATTGAGCCTCCGGTACCCCAAACTCTATGAGAAGGTCACAAAGGGTAAGTAAACCTCCAGAAAGATTTACTCCTTCTCTATCTTATTTATTATTGACTGATAATGGTGAACCAGAGAGCTTGAAGAAGCAATGTAGGATAAGACCCATGTCAGTGGGAGCATGACATGAATGAGGAGATGGACTCCTTGGAAACAGAACCAAACATGGGATTTGGTTAAGTTGCCAATAGGTAAGAGAACATTGTAGAATAAGTGGGTTTACATGATCAAGGAAGAAGAGGGTGGAAAGAAAGATACAAGGCAAGGCTTGTAGTAAAGGGATTTGCACAGAAAGCAAAGGTATTGACTTTCGTGAAATATTTTCTCCTATTGTTAAGATGATTTATATTCATACTTTATTGAGTTTAGTTGTAGTAGAGGATTTGCATTTAGAGAAACTAGGTGTAAAGATGACTTTCCTTCATGGTGATTTGGATGAAGAAATTTATATGTAGTAACTGCCTGTGTATGAAGTCAAGGGTAAGGAGAAATTAGTGTGCAGGTTGAAAAAGAGTCTGTACGGGCTCAAGAAAGCTCCAAGGCAATGGTACATGAGGTTTGATAGTTTTATGCAAGAGCATGGTTACTTGAGATGTGAATATGACCATTGTGTTTATTTCAAGAAGCTTGAAAATGGGAGCTATATTATTTTGTTACTGTATGTGGATGATATGCTTATTGCAAGATCTAGTATGTAGGACATTAGTGAGCTTAAGGGAAAGCTAGCTCACACATTTTCTATGAAGGATTTAGGAGCTGCAAAAATAATCCTTGGCATGCAAATACAAAGAGACAAGAAAAACAAGAAATTGTATTTGTCTCAGTAGGATTATATCTACAAGGTGTTAGAAAGGTTTAATATGCAAAATGTAAAACTTGTTAGCAAACATATGGCTGAACACTTGAAATTAAGCAAAGATCAATGTCCATCATCACATGAGGAGTTCAAATACATGACATGAGTGCCATATGCTCTAGCATTTGGGAGTCTCATGTATGTTATGGTTTGTACTAGACCAGACATTACATAGGAAGTGGGAGTTGTGAGTAGATTTATGGCTAATGAAGGTAAAGAGCATTGGAAAGTCAGTCCAATGGATTCTCAAGTATTTGAGAGGGACATCCAGCATGCAGTTATGCTATGGAGGTTTAGATATTTCTTTATGTGGCTATGTTTATTTGGACATGGATGGAGATTTGGATGGTAGAAGGAACACTACTAGATATATTTTCATAGTAGGTGGAATGAAAGTTAGCTGGATTTCAAGATTACAAAAGGTTGTGGCTTTGTCTACTACAAAGGTAGAGTATGTTACAGCTATAGAGGCTGACAAAGAGATGATATGGATGAGTAGGTTCATGGAAGAGTTAGGAAAGAAGCAAGATGATTGTAAACTATTCAGTGACAGTTAGAGTGTAATTCATTTGGAAAATAACTCAATGTTTCATTTGAGAATGAAACACATTCAGTTGAAGTATCAATTCATATGGCAGGTATTAGAGGATGGATAGTTGAATCTAGAAAATATTCATATGAGAAAGAACCCTGTGGATATGCTAACGAATCCATTAGCAAAGGAGAAGTTGGAACTACACTCCACTTCTATTGGTCTTCGAGTTTGAGACTTAAAGAGGAAGAAAAAAAGCTAAGGAAGGATCCAAGAATGATATTACATGTATGGTGCAATAATTAATCTCCAAGTGGGAGATTTTTGAGTTGTGGAGCTCAATTAATTCAATTTAGCATGCAACGGAAACTTTATGGAAAATACAGTAACCATCATCGGTTAAGGGGGAGCCGACATCGGTCAGGCAAGGAACCGACATCGGTTACCTATGCAAGGATGTTTTAATTAAATCTCGGGAATTAGATCTATTTTTAACATTAAGGTATATATATTGATTATAATTACATGGATAAGTTCCCTAAGTCTATAAACAACTATATAAGAATAAAAACTAGGGTTTAGAAGTAAGAATGGTTAACAATAATTAGAAATAACTTTCAAAAGTTGGTGAGAGAGAGAATTCTTGGTGATGAAGCAAAATCTTGAGGAAAGAAAGTACTATACATCTGAGAGGTGTGGAAGATTGTAAATCTTCATTGTATATCTTTTCAAAACTTTGGCTAATAGATTGGCTTGTTTCTTGGTGGACATAACTCACATTGGGTGAACCATGTTAAATCTAGTGTTGATTTATGTATCTTGTTTTGTATATTTCTTCTAGTAGAATATCCACTTTTATTTGCATGTATTCTTAGATCTGATATATAGTCTGTAAAATCGGTGTGCTAACCCTAACAACTTTTTCCCAACACATCTACCATAATTATGCACTAAAACATCAAACAAAAATCATTTCCTTCATGATTTTATGGATGTACATAATGTGTTCCATTTGTCCCACTCTAGAACCACTAAGAGAAAACACTAATAATGGTTGTGGATTTTGGCTTTGATCCTATCAAAAAATTAGGGTGAAGCCTTCCATTGGCCACTTCAAAAAGTGAAAAAAACAAGGAGATACCCTAAATTTTCCCTAGCCTCTTTACTTTTAAAAAAAATATTTTACTTTATTTTTTTATTATTAGAATTTTAAAACATTTTTTACATATAATACATATGTGTGTATATAAACATATCTTTGTGTGTGTGTGTGTGTGTGTGTGTGTGTGTGTGTGTGTGTTTATTTATTTATTTAAAATTGTTTTATCATTATGCTATATAAACACACACACACACACACACACACACACACACACACACACACACACACACACACACACACACACAAACCACAATTTGTAATTAAACCTCTCTTGTAAAATTTTCTAATAGCCTCTCCTCAATTAAATGACCATTAACCTTACCCACACCCACACAGGTCATAAGGCCTCGTGACTGAGCTCGAACACACAAATACATTGAGAAAAGACACTAAATAAGTGAGAGTAATGGAACAATAGTGGAAGGGGAACTACATCTCCATCCCCTTATAAGAGCATCATCCTCGATGTGGCCAAATAAAACATTTAGATAGGTAATCATGAACAAGGAGGAGATGCATAATGACTCATGTCATTACAGAAAAGACTCTTATCACTGAAGTACGAAACCAAGTGAACAATATAATTATAATTTCCTTCAATCATTTATGTTCTGTGAATATTGATAGTTCTCTTTACCATAATGAATCTAAACTAAATTTCATACTCATATCTAAATTTGTTTGACAGTTTTTTCTTGAAAGAGTATCCGTGATTTATAATTTTTCTCATAATACAAGTTGGTAAATTCGGTGTTTCCTAATCATTTTTATCATTTAGCAAATGATTTTCATCATTTTCACAGTGTTTCCAATAATAAAATGAATCACGGGGTTGTACACGACCAAAAACCATAACATAGGCCAACTTCACATTTTCACATCCATAAAGTGAAACAAGACCATCAATCCCAACCATAGACCAACTCCTAAACGTATCCCTTCTTACCACATTGTACATAGTAATATAATGGGTCAATCATTAATAAGGTATGGTATACACTAAACACTCATCTATCTAAGGTGGAAAAAAACCCTAACCAAACATACGTCTGAGAGGACACAACATATTTCCATAAAGACACAACTTTTCCTCACCAAGAGGACACCCACATACCTAGGAAAAGACATAACTGATCACCTAAAACAGATTCCCCATATCATATAATCCATACAAAAAATTATATCACGAGGTTTATACAAGACTTAGAAGCAAATGGGTATGATGAAACATACTATAGTCGGGTCCCCAAGACCAAAAATAATTATTTCACTATCTATAGTGCCCAATGAATCCAAGTATAATAATATTTTTGAGTAAATCACTAGCCAAGTATCTCAACCTCTCTTATAGGAAACTAAAATAACCAATAAATAGTATCAAGTATCCATCTATGTGTGTGTCGATGTATCCAACATACCTATAGAAGTAAATTGTCCTCAAGTAAACCATAATTTGAAAGATTGAATAATCCCAAACACACCCATAAATTATGGGTTGAGTATTATATCTATATCAATAGTGAATAAAATCATCTGATGATGCAAATAGAAACACAAATCATTATCAAATCCACCAACTATAGTGCATGTCACAGATGCCACTCTTCCAAGGACAATTGAGTATCATAAAAGGATCTCAACCATAGAGGACTAAGTATCACATATGTCTCTCCACCATAACAAGATTAAATATCATAAGTGTCACTCCACCATAGGAGGACTGAGTATTAAGTATCCAAGTAAGGTCGGGCCACTCCATGGTATCATATGCATCAATCCTCATCACCTCAAAACTAAGGTTATGTTACTACAACACCATGCATGTAGAAATGAAACCTTGAGAGTACCCTTATATGACATGTGTACACAATATGAAAAAGATAAAACCAACTCATCAAATTAGTAAGATAGTCCATAATACACGCTTGACAAAATTTATCCAAGTGGCTTCAAAAACCATGAAGATTTGAGTTTTAGCAAAAAAACAAAACAAAGAAATATTGGAAACCAAAGAAAAATAGCCAAATAACCACATTCAAACTTTGAAAATCTCAAAAGAAAACAAAAAAGAAATAATATGAGCTTCTCAATCATTCAATTAAATAAAATTTTGGTTATGAGAAAGTCAAGTTTACAAATAAAATACAAATAATTATTCACATCAAATTCTTTCTGCGGCCTTTAGTGGCCATTGGTAGGGGTAATACAACATCTAGTGCACATCTCAACATATAAGAATAATAATGGATAAAATAATGTAGCTGCCAAAACTGCTGACTGAATCATAATCCCTCTAATATATATATATATATATATATATATATATATATATATATATATACACATAACTCAGATGAGTAAATCTATATCCACCAACAATACACCCAAGAATCTCATCCTAATTTGGAAAAAATTATATAGAGGATCCTCACCAAGAAACACTAATCTAAGATATTCTCATAATCATTTGTAGTCAGTTCCATAGGGTGGAGAAAAATTATATGATTATGGTGATATCTTGTTTGTAGGAAACGAAGCTCATTTGCAAAAGTTATAGCCCGCTAAAATTTTTGGGAAATGAGAAAAATGTGGGACTACATACAGGTTGGATGTATGTACACTCACCAAGTGGACCAATGGGATTACAAAACATGGACAATGTAGGAGATGGAGAAAAATTTGGGTTAAGAGCACCAGTCTTGGACACTCGTACACGGATAGATGGAGGCCGTTATTTACTGGCTAGGGGGCCTCAGCCAAGTTCAACACACTTGATTATGGAGGGGTGTATTGGCCTCCTTTACTTCACATTTCATATGAGAGTTATTTCATATATCTATTTATAATATTTTTTATAGCATGCATGTGGGACTAACTGATTAATGTAAATAAATATTGCCAACTAATCCTTATCTTGGTTCACTAAAATTAGTTAAATCCAACACATGATTCTAATATCTCTATGTATTAAAGTTTTAAGAAAAGAAAATCATTTCTCATATATATCCTTCCACGCATTTCCATGCACCACATTCAAACAAAGCACCCAAACTTAGCACTAAAACCAAGGAGGACCAAGTCAAATAGCCTTCATAGCAAATGCACATCTCTAGGCCACCTAAATTTAAACCCTATCTCCTCCTAAAGCATCTTGCATGTGGGATCTTATCCCTATAGAAAATGCACCCGACAAGCAGTGGGATTTGAAACTTCGGTGTTGGGACAAAATGATAATGCTTTGACCACTATTCCATGGGATTAGAAACATTATAAAAGGAGCATATTTTTATTTAAACACACATTTCCGAGGACTTTGATATTGTTTTGCTCATAACTTGAGCTAGAGAAGGAATTTTGAGGTGATGTAAAAAGTGAATCCTATTATTTTTGGTAGAGGAATGTGATGAGAAAATCAGAATTCTTGTAAAAATATTTGTAAAGATTTATTTTCAAGATTTTAATAGATCGGTCCCATTCAACTGGACCCGGAGACGTAGGCCACAAGTGCCAAACTCCGTTATCAATTCCTGTGTCAATTTGTTGGTGATTCATCTCTGTATTTTCTGATTTTACACAGTACTTTCAGTTTTATTTCCTTTATTAAAAATACAAAAAAGTTATAATAGTCAATTTTTATATCAAAAATCAATACAAAGCAAAGTTAAGTGTGTGCACAATTGCTAGTTAAATTTGATTTTCAGATCACTGGTATCAGAGCTGGTTTTGGTTTAGATTAATAGTTTTTAGATTGCTATTTGTTGTTATGTTAGATGTTAACAAGGTCCCAGTCTAAGAAGGGTGAAGGAGAGCTATTAGAAGGGGATCCCTGAAATTGGTACAAGACGATCTCGAAGTCCTACAATGGTGGATCAAGAGGAAGAAGACTTTCGTCAATCATTCCTACAGATGAAGGAAATGTTGGAGGAAATGTACCAAGATAGAAAAGAGGAAAAGGGAACTAGAGGAGGTAAGAAAGAAGAAATCTCTAGTTTTGATAATTCTAAAAGTGAACCTCTAAAATCTGATTTCCCTTCATTAAAGTTAGATATTAAGTTTGAATTACCAATGTATATTGGAGAACTAAATGTAGAGAAATTGAATAACTGGATAAAGCAAATAGAAGTATGTTGCAGGGTTCATAAAATTGTGGATGATGAAGCAAAGATTCATTTGGAAACTCTTTGGATGGGTGGCACAACACTCATTTGGTGGGAGAGTAAGCTTCAAGAAGTGGAAGAAACCAAAGGTAATGCAATCACTTCTTGGTCTGAATTTGTTTCAAATCTTAGGCAACAATTTTATCCTCTTAGTTACAAGAAACAAGCTATGATGGATTGGAAAACATTAAGACAAACTAAGGGACAAAGTGTTCAAGAATACACATAAGAATTTAGGAAAAGGGTTCTAATTATGGGAATTTCCCTAAACACAGAAGAAACACTGCTTAAATATATTGGTGGATTGCATAGTTACCTAAGGCATATGATTCTTGTTTTAGGTCCTACTAATCTTGATGTAGTGTGTGTTCAAGCAACCCATTTGGAAGCACGAGGGAAAATGAAAAAGGAGTCCTCTTCCTCTTCTTTTAAACAAAAGAACAAGCAATCCAAAGGAAAAGGTTTGAAAGAACAAGGAAAAGGAAAGGGTAAGAAAAATACAAATTCTACTATTAATAAGGAAGATGAAAAAACATTCTACAATCATTGTAAAAAGAACCATGATGAGTCTAAGTGTAGGAAATTACATCCTAAAAGTAAGCCTAAATGGATGGTTAAGAAAGGAAAAGAAAAGAAAACAAACACTGCAATTCATGATATTGGGTCTGATTCAGGTGATGAAACCAAGATCACAGCTATGAGTTTTCAAGGTAAATTAACTCTTTCAGTTTCCAACAATAGTACTACAAATGTTGCATCTTCTTATAGTAAACAAACTATACATGATGATAAGAAAAGGAATGAGACTTTTCCACATTAGAGTAATTTCAAAGCATATGAAAATTGATACTCTTTTTGATAGTGGATCTCAAGCTAATCTAATTTCTGAGGAGGTTGTTAAGAAATTAGGACTAAAAACTAAACCACATCCTAAGCCTTATCCTTTGGGTTGGGTTTGTGATGATGCAAAATTACAGTAACTAAAACTTGTACTTTCAGATTTTCCATTACAGACAAGTTTATAGATGAGGTTGAATTGGATGTAGTTCCTTTGGATATTTGTGGGGTGGTTTTGGGAAGTCCTTATTTATATGATCGTAAAGCAATCTTCTATAGGGAAGAAAATAAATATTTTCTTGTAAAGGATGGAATTGAGTTTATTGTTAGAGCTCACCATGAAAAGAAAATCTATCCTTGGTTACTGCAGGTCAAATGAAAAGGTTTGTAAACTCAAGTAAAATTTTTGTACTCATGGTGGTCAAAGCCAAAGAGAAAGAACATGAGATGGCTTTTGAGGATTGTGACCAAAACATAAGAATGAATTGGTAAAAAATGTTTCTAATTTTGATGATGTTTTTTCAGGATCCACAAGGTCTACCTCCCAAAAGAGGGGTTCAACATGAGATACAGTTGCTTCAGGATGCACCTCTTCCCAATATCAGAATGTATAGATTGTCAGTAGTAGAGAATGAGGAAATCAAGAGATAGGTAATGGAACTTTTGGCTCAAGGTATAATTCATCCAAGTACATCCCCATGTGGTTCACCAATTATATTGGTTCCTAAGAAGGATGGAACTTGGCGAATGTGTGTTGATTTCCATGCTTTAAACAAGATTATGGTAAAGAATCGTTACCCTCTTCCTAGAATAGATGATTTACTGGATCAATTAAAGAATGCAATTTATTTCACTAAGTTAGATTTAAGAAGTGGTTATCACCAAGTAAGAATTACAGAAGGTGATGTTTGGAAAATTAATTTTAAAATAAAACAGGGATTTTTTGAATGGTTAGTAATGCCTTTTGGATTGTGAAATGCACCAACAACATTCATGAGAGTTATGAATGATATTTTTATACCATTCATTGATGATTTCATTATTTTCTACTTAGATGATATTCTTGTTTTCAGTAAGTCATGTGATGAACATCTTAAACACATCTAGAAAGTCTTAGATGCATTAAGGAGAGAAAAATTGTATTTGAAGATGTCAAAATGTGAATTTGGAAAAACATCCTTAATTTTCTTGGGTTATGTTGTAGGCAATAATGAATTGAAAATTGATCCTACAAAAATAGAGGTTATCGTAAAATGGCCTAGACCCACTAATGTGACAAAAGTTATGATTTTTCTAGGTGCAGTTCAGTACTAGAGGAAATTCATCTCTAACTTCTCATATATTGCATCTCCTTTGCATGCTTTGACAAGTATTAAATTGGTATTTCAGTGGGGAGGAAAACAACAGAAAATTTTTGATACACTGAAAGAGAAAATAAGTACCACTCCAATCTTGGCACTTCCATATTTGTAAACATTCATTTGAGATTGAGACATATGCTAGTGACTATGCAATGGGGGTAGTTTTGATGTAGAAAAAATGACATGTATGTTACCATTCAGAAACCTTTATGAGTGCTGTAAGAAACTATCCAACTAATGATAAAGAGTTATATGCTTTGGTTCAGAGTGTTAAAAAGTGGAAGCATTATTTAATGGGAAAATAAACAATTATACATACTGACCATCAATCACTTCAGTACTTACAAACATAAACCAAGTTACAACAGTCTAGACATTTCATGTGGATGGGGTTTTTGCAGCAATTTCATCTTGTAATAAGGTATAAAAAAGGTATTCAAAACAAGGTTGCAGACATGTTATCTAGACCACTAGTTGTAGTAGCATCTATTATTTTACAACATAGTTCTTTGGCTCATGTTAGTTATAAGGAACAATATGTTGATGATGTTGATTTTAAAGAAGTGTATGAGGATCTAGTAAGTGAGAAAAAATTAGGGGAAAAATATTATCATTTGCATGATGGATTGTTATATCATTCTGGTAAAATTTGCATTCCAGAAAATGAAATGTGTGCATATGATTAGGGAAGCACATACTTCTCTTATTTCTGGGCATTTTTGTGTTAGTAAAATAGTTGCACATTTACAGAAATATTGTTATTGGCCTAGAATGCATGAACATGTAACCAAGTTATATTAAAGGATGTTTTCTTTGTGCCACAAGCAAGCCAAGAAATAGGAAATTAGGACTTTACACTCCTCTTCATATTTTGACAAGGCCTTGGGAAAGTATTTCCATGGACTTTGTAGGAGGCTTTCCCATGACATGAAAGAAACATGATTACTTATATGTGGTAGTGGACAAATTTAGCAAGATGTGTGTGTTGATTCCATGTACTAAACAGATAACTGGTGAAGGAGCTTCACATTTATTTTTTCATTTTGTTTGGGTTCATTTTGGTTTTCCTACTTCAATTATATCTGATCAGGATTCCATAGATTTCTTGGGGAATTTTGGTCAACATTGTGGGGGTTAATGGACACAAAACTAAAAAAAGCACTACTTTTCATCCACCGACCGATGGTCAAGTAGAGGTTGTAAACCACACAGTGGTACATTTTCTTAGGGGCTATTGTGGTAAACATCCTAAATTATGGGATGAATATCTTATTATGTGCAACATGCTTATAATTGTGCCTTACATTCTTCTACTTTGAAGTCTCCATTTGAGACTTGTTATGGATATCTGCCTAATTCTCCATTAGATGTATATTATGGACATGAAACTTTTGTTAATGGTTCAAGTGATTCTGACAAGGCTAAAAGATTTGTGCAGAGGATAGAACAGGTTCATCAATATGTCCATGAAAAATTAGAGAAAGGTTAGGCTAAGTACAAGGCCATGCACGATAAACATAGAATTGATCACAAGTTCAAAGTTGATGATTCAGTTTGGCTTCACATCAGCAAGGAAAGGTTGACAGTGAAGGTAAAAAATTGAAACCTATATGGTATGGTCCATTCCAAATATTGGAAAAAATTGGTAACAACGCTTTCCAGTTAGATTTACCTCCATATATGCAAATCTACTCAGTTGTAAATGTTGAGAATTTAAGATTGTATGAACCGCCTATGATTGTTGATCATGATGATGCTAACATAATGCCTTCCATTGATGATTTTTCTCCTGAGTATCTTGATGAGTTGTAGGAAGACATCATTTTGGATAGGAAAGTAAGAACTTTGTGAAGGGGTGACATTGAGTATCTTCATGTTGGGTTCAAAGGCATGCATCCAAACAAGGAAAAATGGATGGAAACCGAAAAGGTGAGGGAGAAATACCCTCACCTATTCACCAATTAAGTTGACTTTTGGGGTCCAAAAGTTTCTCAGTGGGGAGGAATGATCCAGAGGATCCTCATCGAGAAACATCGATCTAAGATCTTCTCAAAATAAGTTTCAGTTAGTTTGATAGCGTGGAGAAAAATTAGATGATTTTGATGATATCTTGTTTGCAGGAAATAGAGCTCGTTATGCAAAAGTTATGGCCCGCTGAAATTTTTAGGCAACTGGCAAAATTTGGAGTACTATGTGCAGGATGATGTGTGCACACTGGACCAATCAACATTATGACATGTGGAAAATGGGTGATGGAGCCTAAAAAAATAGGTTTTAGAATGCCGGTCTTGGACACTATACATCAGACAAATGGACCCTACTATTTACTGGCTGGGGGCCCTCATCCAGGTTTGACACACTAATTATGGAGGGGTGTCTTGGCCTCCTTCACTTCACATTTATTATTCATATATAAACCATTATATATTCCTTTATTCATGCATGTGGGACATTTGTAAAGTGCATTAATAAAATCCCATTAAATTTCCACACATATATTAATTCCAACGCATGACCATGCATCTCTATACTATAAAGTTGTCCACGCAAATTATGGGATCATGTATATCCTTAAACACATGTGCATGCACAACATTAAACAATGTGCCCAAACTTAGCGCACTAAAACCAGGAGGACTTAGTCAAAATGGCTTAACAAAGCCAATAGCACATCTTTAGGTCACCTTACCATTTAAACCCTACCTCCTCCTAATGTGCCTTAATGTGGGATAAAATCCCATAGAAAATATGACCCCACAAAGCGGTGGAAGGATTTGAACCTTGGGTCCGAGCTAAAAGGATAAGGCCTTGACCGCTACTGTGCCATGAGGTGTGAAACATTATAAAAGGGGCATATTTCTATTTGAAGGCATTTCAAGGACTGTGAAATATTGTTTTGTCTCATAACTTGAGCTAGAGATGGAATTTTGAGGTGATGTAAAAAATGACTCCTATTATTTTTGGTAGAGGAATGTGATGAGAAGATCAAATTCTTGTAGAAATATCTTTGTAAAGATTTATTTTCAATATTTTAATAGATCGGTCCATTCAAATGGACCTGGAGACTGTAGGCCACAAGTTCCAAACTCTGTTATCAATTCCTGTGTCAATTTGTTGGTGATTCATCTCTGTATTTTCTGATTTTACATAGTACTTTCAGTTTTATTTCCTTTATTAAAAATAAAAAAGGTTATAATAGTCAATTTTTATATCAAAAATCAATACAAATCAAAGTTAAGTGTCTGCACAATTGCTAGTTAAAATTTATTTTTGTGGTTGTTAGAAGGGTTCTAATTTTTAGAGACATTAGAATAAATTGAGTTGGTCAATTCATCAATGCATAATAGAGTAGTCTAGAAATTCATGATTTAGGAGAGAGATCATGTAAATGAATTTATCCAACCATCAAATGTCTAAATAGAAGAAAGGGTTATACATGAAATTTTTTAAGTATAATCAACTGTCAAGTATACGAGAATAGGAAATATATCTCTTAGGTTTGCAGAAGTAATTACACTATAATAAGTAAACCATGTATCCATAACATAATATGTAATTAGGTGAGGAAGATTCAAATACCAAGTCAAGTATCCCAAGGAGGAAACCATATCTCTCAAATGTGAAATACTGTCACAAATCATATGCTCAAAACTATCAAATACCATACCCATATGTCATATCTACTAATAAATATAGATCATGAGAAAAAACACCAAACACATGCTAGCCTCCATATCTATCTCCAATCATCACCCATAGTACTACTACTGAAAAGTGGTACTAAGAAATTAAATAGGCCATAAGTTTAAGATATTTTTTGTTTATGTCACAATATAAGTCTAAAAAAAGGAATTGGGGACCCATTATATGACATGCTCTCCAAGATGCACATACCTAGTACAACAAGTGGACCTGAGAGAATCACCATGAATCCACATAACACGCCAAAAAGGATTTTCATGACACTCATTCAACACATAAACTAAAGATTACCTTCTAGTTTGATTGAGACAAGGAGTTTAATTGGTGTAGTTTAGTATTTGTGGAATATCATTAAGAACTTATCTTCCATAACAACACCTTTGTATTATATGACAATATGTGTTAAGGTTTTTGTTTTGGGTAAGAAGTAAAAATATGCATTTGAGGCATTTAAACACATTATTATTCATGTGCCAGTTTTAACTTTACCTAACTTGCAGCTTCCTCTTAAAGTAGAAAAAAATTCTATTGACTATGTTATGGGGGTTGTCCTACTTCAAGGAGGTAGGCCTGTATGTTACCATTCTAAATTGTTTCATGGAAAATTGTTGTATGTATAATAAGGAACTGTATGCTCTTGTTCAAGTGGTAAATAAATAGAAACACTATCTGACGTGTAAGGAAACTATCTTACACATGGATCATCATCTAATTCAGTTTTTGTAAGCTCAAAATAAACTTCAACAAGGCAGACACTATAAATGGATAGGTTTCTTGCAGAAGTTCCATTTGGTAATAAAATATAAGAAAGGAGAAATTAAAAAATTAGGTGATATGTTGTCTAGGCATCCTTTGATATCATCTATAAGGACATTAATTCTTCTTGAACCTTTTGTATATATGGAAGGTTATGAATAGGATCCAATTTTTTTAGAGAGATTCCAATGGAATCCTCCAAGTGAGGGATTTGAGCTTAAAGGATATTATTGCTTCTAGGATGGGATTATCTACAATAATGAGAAACTTTGTGTTTCTAATGGGGAAATAGTACATTTGATAAGAGAAGCACACCTACCACTTGAGACTAGGAAACAAACTAGGATTAGCTGGGAAAAATTAAGGAATAATTTTTTTTTATTAGGAGAGTCCACAACTAAGTTGCAAGACATCAGTTTGCACTAACAGGTTCTGGAACAAGGTCTAATTACCAAATACAATTGTTTTTCCCATTTTAAACTTATAGCAAGTTCACAAGGTTTCAATTTTAGGGTTACATATCTTACTTAGGTTCAGGGAGAAATTTACCCCCATGCCTGCTCTCTAACAGGCTCAGAACTTCAACTAGATTTTTCTCACATTTAGAGTCATCAAAACTTTCCTAAATTATGCTCATTGGATAGGAAATTCTCTCACCTTTCCAACCATATAAAGAAGTCCTCCTAACTCCTTGTAGAACTCCAGTTATGGCCGGGCGGAGTTTTAGGGGGAAATTTTCCCTTAGGGAGGTCCGCGGGATTAAGGGGAAAATTTTTCCCTTAGGGTGGATGGGCGGAGCGGGGAGGAAAATTGAGAAATTTTCCCCCACTTTGGTCCAAAGGACAAAACACTCTCTGTGCACCCGCGGGGCCGACGAAGTAGGACACGTGGCACATCCTGATTGGCGGGGTGGTGCGGACCAGCGGGGCGAAAAGGATTTGGAGATTTGGGTAAAACCAAGGAGAAAAATTTGTCACGCACCTCCGCCAAGGAGAAAATGGGCCCCATGCCATGTGTCATCTTGTGATTGGGTCGTGGGCGGGAAAAAATTTGAGAAGATTTGGATTAAAACCCAAGGAAAATACACGTGTCCATCACCCCAAAGACATGGGGACGTGGGCCCGTGCCTCAGGTAAGGAAAAATTGGATTTTTCCCAAAGACCAAAAGTTGGACTTTTGCGGGCCCGTGCCTCCAAGGGGACACGTGTCAACACCCTGTGATTGGTGGGGGTGCGTGTCCATGGGGAAAAATGTGAAATTTTCCCAAAGGCCAAAAATGGTTAAGTTTTCAATTTTAACCCCGCGGGCCCTCCCTGCCACGTGTCAGCACGTGATTGGTTCGGGGCCGCGGGGTTGCGGGGAAAATTTGGAAAATTTTCCAAAGACAAAATTTTCAAAAAAATCTAAGTCTTAAAAAGGTTCATCCCTCCAAGATGCCATGTGGTATCACCTAATTGGATGAGAAGGTGGCGGGGCTGTGGACCTTTTAGGAAATTTTTCCAAAGTCGAAATTTAAATTTTTCTAAAGTTAAATTATTTCATTTTTGGTTTGGGATGGCCATTTTGAAGTAAAACTTCAAATGGCCATAACTTTTGATAGCGAACTCAATTTTGAGAAAAAAGGACTTTTTGGAAATCTTTGAGAATCCTCTTTGCACAAGAGTCATCAATTTTGATTTTTGATAAAGTTCTAAGGGTAAATTTTTAATAAACAATCTGCAGGGTTTTAATTCAAAACTGGCAATTTTTCTAACTTTTAAGTTTGGTTCAATTTTGATTTCTTTTCTCTCAACATGCAAACTGAACATGGAGGGTGATCATGGGTAAGTTTAGGAATATTTTTAGTTCAATTTCAATTGAGTTCAATTTATATAAGTTTTACATCTTTTGACAGGAAATCAGAAAAAACTGTGATTATGCAAGTTTAAATTTGAAATTTGATGAAGTTTTGCTAGTCATTTTAATTGTTGAGTTTCCCACAAGGTTCTTAAACATTAATACATCTAAATTTCATTTTTCATTCCTTAATTTTATTATAAATCTGAACTGTACATTATTTTATTTTCAAATGCCATTGCCAATTATAAATTTGAAACAGAATTTTTCCTTTAAATTGATTTAAAATTTGTGCAATTTCAAATATGGAAAACATGCCAAATTCCTTTCTCAAACATTCAATTGATTCTTAAACAACACTTAATTCTAGTATGCAATTTGATTTCAATTTTTAACAACTCATTTCAAAAGATCAAATTTTGTCATTTCCTCTTTTTATACATTTTCTTTCCAAAACAGAGGATTCTATTTCTATAACAGTCATTGAAATTTCAATACAACAATGCAATTGGGAAAAGAATATATTTCTTTCATTGATCTCCAAAAACAATATACAATTTAACTAAATAAAAAAGAGCTTCCATTCCTTTATTGAATTCAAACAACTTTACAATTTGAACTCCTTTCCAATTTGATTGGATTTTCAATTTCAAAATACAAAGTATGAATACTCTTTCACATTTTCTTTCCAAAGTAAAAAGATATATAATTCTTCTCTACATTTCTCCTTCAATTACAACTTCCAATTACAATGTAAACACTTCACATTTCAATATCAATACATTCATCCACTAGAAGTGGGAAAGGTTACATTCAAATTTACTCAAGAAAGAGGACTGTCAAAATTTTTTCTTCTCCAAACAGCAGCATGTTGATTTCTTCATCTTTCATCTTTTGATCACAACAAGGAAGGGGGAAAGGCAACGCTCTCCACCCAACCAAGATACCCAATGGGAAAAGAGAAGCCATCTTTCCCCATTGGCCCCCGAGCCCCAACCATATTGAAATGGAGCATGATTTACAACACATGGCAACAAAGGCTTCTTTCACAACAAACAACACTTTCACATTACACAAGAACAAACAAAAGCACAATTCAAACAAGATGTAGTTCCCAACTACATTTAAAAACAATCATACAACACATAGGCTTGAACAAGCAAGCCAAACAAGAGCAAGAGCTATGGAGGTCTCTTTATGCCTCCCTTGTTGAAATTTGGGCATCCACCAAAATAACCTGCCAAAATCATAACAAAACCCATAAACCTTATCCCTCCTCAACCCCTCCTTATCCCTCCTCCAAATTTATCCCTTATGCCCCCCCCCCCCAAAAGTAAGAAATGCAAGCATATTCTTTTCCTAGGTGGATCCCAAACCAACATTCCCTCCACAAAGAACAAGTGCCAATGGAAAATCCATTATCCCTCCTTTGATAAAATCTCATAGTATTTTCTCTACACCTTGCCCTAAGCATTCTACCCATCCATCCAAGAATGCAAACACAAAACCATTCAATGTTTTGCATGCAAGAAAGAGGGGAAAAACAACAAATTAAAATGGATAAGAGCCTACCTCTCCATTATGGAGATTTGTTTTCCAAAACAGCAGTTCTTTGATGATCAAAAACCAGTCCCAAAACAGCAAATGAAAGCATGCACAAGAAAATCCAACTTCTTCCACAAAGCAAGCTCCAAAATGCAAGAGAAAATTCGACCCAAGAGTGAAATCACAAATGTTTCAACAACCTCAAAATGAGGAGGAATTCAAATTTTTAAAGGAGAGGGTGGGAAGAGGATGATGTGGATTCCAAGTGGGATGCCACATCATTTTTCCTCATTCCCCAAGAGTGCAATCAACATCAACAATAAATCACCAATAAATGTGAATGACAAAATCACTTACATACACAATTTCAACCCATACTCCAAAAAGGAATGCATTAAAAATTTGTAAGACAAGTGCAATCAATTCTTACACAAAATCATATCAAAATAGAATAAAAAAGGATTGATTTTGACTCCAAAACTATAATCATGGTTGGTGGAGGTTTTTGAGAGGTGTGGGACAAGTTTAACTTGTCCCACAAGCCTCCAAATTTGTCCTTCAAGGTCAAATTCGAATTTCAAGAGAGATGGAGTGTTTGACCTTCCAAAATCTTCCTTACAATCTCTTACAAATTTTTACACATCCTTACATGGTAACTTACACGCTCTTTTACATCCTCTTACAATGCATTAATATCTATGACATTTATTTATTACAATCTTTTGACAAAATTTATTTATTTATCACATGGTTATACAATATATAAATCAAATTTAATTATTAATCAAGACAAAAACATTTAATTCTTACATTCCACATCCCAATTAATTTAATTAAAACTTAACTATATGACTCTCACATTATACTATCACATTTAAATTAATTAAAAGAAAGAACACCTTACAAATAAAAATACACACAACAATAATAAAAGGGAACATACAAATAAAACACACATATCCCATGGTCATAATAGTGGAAATCCCCCCCATGGGAAGTCCTAACATAACACAAAACACAAATCAAACACAGTTGCCATGGTGACCTTGTTGATTTCACACTGAATTTCAATATGGTTAGTCTCCAGTCCCCCGACATTGTTGTGATTTTCAACCTGCAAAATGAAAATACCTCCTTCGGCCTCGTGGCCATATCAGAACATCCAAATGATATAAGCAACATATAATTATTAAATCCAAATCACAACAATATCAAGAATTTAACATTTATCATTTAAATTCAATTTGTAACTATATCATCATCCAATAGATCTCTATACTAGAGCTATTCATAATATCAATGTCACATGTCTAAAATCAACATCAATAACCTATCCATGTCAACCAGTATATCATCATCCTCATAATAATAATAATGTTTTAATGCTCATCAAACAAAATATTTGAATCCAGATCAATATTAATCCATGATCTAACATCTAACCATCTTGCTAATCAAAACATAATAATGTCCATAATAATCCATGATCTAGCATATACACATCATACTACATCAAAACATAATAATGTCCAAAATATGATCAATAGTGTCAGGATCAGTATCTAAACAGTGTCAAAGGAGAGTGGGCACTACATCCCCCTCCCCTTAGACTCGACTTCCTCCTGGAAGTCACTGGAACAAATGTGGAAACTACACTCGTAAAATAGTAGCATCCTCCCAAGTGGCTGCAGTCTCATCATATCTGTCCCACTGCACCCGTACCTGATCAATCTCTCTACCTCGAAGGCCCAGGGTCCTGTGATCTATGATATGGATGGGCTCCACCATCACCTGCCCCTGATCCTGTACCTGCAATGATGTCCAATCTAGCACATGAGAAGGATCTGTGATGTATCTCCTAAGAACAGAAACATGAAACACATCATGTATGTGAGACAAGCTGGGTGGCAATGCTAGATGGTAAGCCAATGGGCCGATACGCTCCAAGATCTCAAAAGGTCCAATGAACCGAGGAGCTAACTTAGAACCTTTTCCATAATGGATCGGGCTCTTATGTGGCCTAACATGAAGGAAAACCTTCATGCCCACATCAAAATTATGCTCGGTTCTATGCTGATCAGCGTACTTCTTCTGTCTATCATGTGCCTCCTGTAATCTCTACCTGATCAACACTACCTGCTGCTCCATGTCCTACAAAAGAGCTGGTCCAAGAGATACTCTATCCTCCAACCTGTCCCAGCTAAGGGGTGTCCTGCACTCCCTACCATACAAGGCCTGAAAAGGAGCCATGCCTATAGAACTCTGGAAGCTATTATTGTAGGAAAACTCCACAAGGTACAGATACTCCTCCCATCTCACCTGGTGATCCATCACATACATCCTGAGCATGTCCTCCAAAATCTGATTCACCCTCTTGGTCTGTCCATCTGTCTCAGGGTGATAAGTTGTGCTGAAGTTAATCTTCATCCCGAGAACATACTGCATGGTAGTCCAGAAATGGGAAGTGTACAAAGGATCACGGTCACAAATGATCTTCCTGTGGAATCCCGTGCAACCTGACAATCTCATCCAAGTAGACACGGATGCCACTGCACTAGCTGTATATGTGGTCTTCACCAGAGAAAAGTGAGCTACTTTTGTCAATTTATCAACTGTGACCATGATGGCATCATGGTGATATCTCGACATCGGTAACCCAACAATGAAATCCATGGAAATGGTGTCCCATTTCCACTCTGGTATAGCATGAGGAAAGAGAAGGCCAGCTGGATGCTGATGCTCAGCCTTCACTTTCTGGCACTCTAAACAGCATGACACAAACTGAGCCACATCCCTATGAAGTCCTCTCCAGTGATATAACTGTCTCAAAGTGGCGTGCATCTTCTTCACCCCAGGATGGGCTGAATAGGGTGCACGATGTGCCTCTACCAAGATGTCCTGCCTCAAGCCTCCATCTCTGGGAACATATATCTGACCTCTGTGCCTGAGAAGGCCATCTACCTCTAGTGAGAAACCATCAAACTTCCCCTCAAGGGGTCTCTGGGACTCAATCTCTGCTCGAGCTGCAATGTAGAAGCTGTCAAGAGGAAGCTGCTGAAGGATCCTGCTCTGCAAATCTGTGCTCACTGAAGTAGCCATACTCACATGTCTCCATCTGCTGAGAGCATCTACAACCACATTCTCCTTCCCCTTCACATGCTCTATCTCCATGTCATACTCACAAAGCAACTCCATCCAATGCCTCTGACGAGCGTTTAGATTGGGCTGCGTGAAGAGGTGGTGAAGACTCAAATGATCTGTCCTGAGTGTGAATCTCTGACCAAGAAGAAAGTGTCTCCATCAAACTAAAGCATGCACTACTACCACAAGCTCAAGGTCATGAGTCAGATAATTAAGCTCATGATCTTTGAGTTTGTGAGACTCAAAGGTAACTACTCTACCCTCCTGCATAAGAACACCTCCAAGGCCTGCTAATGAAGCATCTGTGCAAACAAAGAACTCACCATGTGGATCTGGTACTGCAAGAATGGGTGTTGTGGTGAGACATTCCTTCAGTGTCCTGAAGGCCTACTCACACCTGTCTATCAAAACAAACTTCTTCCCTTTCCGCTGAAGGGAAGTGATGGGGTGTGCTATCTGAGAGAAGTCCTACACAAATCTCCTGTAGTAACCTGCTAACCCCATGAAGCTGCGCACCTCTGTCACTGTAGTGGGTGCTGGCCAATCCATAATGGCTCTAATCTTGGAAGGATGACTGTGATACCTTCCCAGAGATGATATGACCCAAGTACTGTATCTCTGACTGAAAGAAAGCACACTTCTCCAAGTTCTCGTAAAGTTGCTGCTCACGAAGACACTGAAGAACCTGTCGAAGGTGCCCCTCATGCTCCTCACGTGTACGTGAGTAAATCAGAATGTCATCAAGAAAGATGAGCATGAAGTGATCTAGAAAGGTCCTGAATACCCCATTCATCAAACTCATGAATACTGCGGGGGCATTCGTCAAACCAAAGGGCACCACTGTGAACTCATAGTGCCCATACCTCATATGAAAAGTAGTCTTATGAATGTCTACCTCCGTAATCCTCAACTGATGGTACCCTGACTTGAGATCAATCTTAGAGAACACCATGGCTCCCTTCATTTGATCAAACAAGTCATCAATGTGAGGTAGGGGATAATGATTCTTGATCGTTACCTTATTCAACTGGCGGTAGTCGATGCACAACCGCAATGATCCATCCTTCTTCTTCACAAAAATAACTGGTGCACCCTAAGGGGATACACTAGGATGGATAAGGCCTTTCTCTAGAAGGCCCTCCAGCTACAACTTGAGCTCACAGAGCTCTGGGGTGGTCATCTGATAAGGAGCTCGTGAGATAGGCTCTGCTCCTGGAACCAGATCAATATGGAAATCAATCTCACGTGGGGGTGGCATCCCCGGTAGCTCCCCTAGAAAAACATCAGCATACTCTCTCAAAATGGGATGGTCATCTAGCGATGGCCCACTAGACCCATCCTCTACCCTGTCACTGACTGTCACTACATACATCTGACAACTCCGTTGCACACACCGCTTGAGCTGCATAGTGGAGATAGTGTGAATAGAAATGGGTCTCCTGACCCCTGAAATCACCAACTCAACTCCAAGATCATTTGCACAAGATATAGTCTTGTGATAGCAATCCATCCTGGCCCTATGTGTAGATAACCAATCCATGCCTAATATGACTCCATATGAGCCCAAAGGAAGTATGCGGAGATCTGAAGTGGTGGTGAAAGGTCCCAAATTAACAACACACTCCTTTACTAAGGAGTCTACAGAGACCTTGGCTCCTGAAGCCATCTCGACATCCCAACTATGACCCTGTCTAACAGCCACCAGCCTACATCACTCTACTAAGGATGGTGCAATAAATGAATCAGAAGAACTGGAGTCAAACAATATAGAAGTGGGAACACCTCCAATACTACCTGTGGTCTCAATGACCGTGCTCTGGTGCTCAGCCTGGTGGTTCTCAACCACTACATAGATCCTGTGACTCCATCCCATGTCTCTGACTGTAGGCTCTGAGATGGGTGCCTTACCCTTATTAGGGTTCTGGGGGAAATCTCTCCAAAAGTGTCCCGCTACTCCACACCTGAAACAACCACCTGAACCTCTCCAAGCAGAAGCACCTCCAGAAGGTGCCCTAGAGGTAGGTGTCATGGATCCTGATGATCCAGCTATAGTCTGTTGTGGCCTCTGTGGTCGAGCTCCTACTGACTGAGCTCTAGCTCCACCCTGTGTCCTGGTGGGACCCCTAGGAGGAGGCCCCATACTATGACCTCTCTGTGCATCAGCTCTCTGAGGAGGCCTAAAAGGTGGGTGGGACTGCTGCTGCTGCTGTTATGGTCTGAAAGATGACTATGAAGAATGCTGACCACCATGAGGAGGAGGAGCTGACCCCCTCGATCTGCTATCCTGTAACTGCTGAATACGGCTCCTGACTCGGTCTCTAGCCTGCTGGGTTTTACCCTGAGTCTCCTCTGTAATGTAGGCCTTCTCAACGGCCTCTGCTAAAGTCTGTGGGCAGTGGATCCGAACTGCACCTCCAATGTCTATATTAAGGCCCCGGATGAACCTGTGGATCCACACCTACCCATCCTACATGTAATCAATGTATTGAAGTAGGTCTAGGAACCTATTCTCATATTCTACCACTGTAAGGGATGCCCTCGAAGATCGTGGAACTCATTGATCCTCTGCTGTATGAATCTCTGTGACAAGTACCTGCTCCTGAATCTCTCCTCAAATAGCTCCCAAGTGACTGTCTCTGAATCTATATGGAGCTTCTGCTCCTCTGTCCTCCACCAAACACCAGCTCCATCCTTCAGTAGATGGATCGCAACATGAGCTTTCGTGTTGCTAGAACAAGGACAAAGCTTGAAGCAACCGCTCAAGCTAACCAGCCAGGCCTCTACCTGGAATCCCCCTGTGTCACCTAAATAATGTGATGGCCTAAGCTTCAGGATCTCCCTGATGTGATCTGCAGCTGTGGTCTGATGGCCTCTGGGCCTCTCTACCTACCTTTCCTCAAGCCTAGGGCTCTGAGACCTCTCTCTATGTCCTAAAATATGGTCACCATGTCCCCTCAAAGGAGACTCTGCTCTATCTGACTCTCCATGAAAATTCTCTCCTCCATGTCCCTCACCGAATGAAGGAGGTGCCCAACCCTCGAAGGAAGTAGCTCTGTCATGCCTGTCTAGATGTCCTCCTACTGATCCTCCATGTAGGGCAGCATTAACATCCTGGAGGGTCTACAAAATCTGTGGTAGGATAGCTGCTAAACCCTGATCTGGTGGTGGTGGTGGTGGTGGAGGTGGTGGTGGTGGTGACTCTGGGTCTCGGTGCATGTTTCTCCTACTCCGTCTGAGCCTCCTGCATAGACCAAAGTAATATTTAGTTCATTACTTCAAGTTTCCTTCAGTTTTCTAAGTTTATTATCATGAACAATTTTCAAACAGTTTTATTTTCTAATTAACAGGTTTGCTAGTTTGAAAGTCTCAAGTCTCAATTTTCTAGTGTGCCCAATGGTCCAAGATTTTGAACCACTACTCTGATACCAAGTGTAATGCCCACTTCAAACTACCACTTGAGACCAAGAAACAAACTAGGATTAGCTGGGAAAAATTAAGGAATAATTTTTTTTTATTAGGAGAGTCCACAACTAAGTTGCAAGACATCAGTTTGCACTAACAGGTTCCAGAATAAGTTCTAATTACCAAATACACATTTTTCCCATTTTAAACTTATAGAAAATTCACAGGGTTTCAATTTTAGGATTACATACTTTGCTTAGGTTCAGGGAGAAATTTACCCCCATGCCTGCTCTCTTAACAGGCCCTAAAATTCAACTAGATTTTTCTCACATTAAGATTTATCAAAAATTTCCTAATTTATGCTCATTGGATAGGAAATTCTCTCACCTTTCGAACCATATAAAGAATTCCTCCTAACTCCTTGTAGAACTCAAGTTATGGCTGGGCGGAGTTTTAGGGGGAAATTTTCCCTTGAGAGGTCTGTGGGGTTAAGGGGAAAATTTTTCCCTTAGGGTGGATTGGTGGAGCTGGGAGAAAAATTGAGAATTTTCCCCCACTTTGGTGCAAATTGCAAAACATCTCCGCATGCCCGTGGGGGCCGACGAAGCAGGACACGTGGCGCATCCTGATTGGCGGGGTGGCGCGGACCGGTGGGGCAAAAAGGAGGATTTGGAGATTTGGGGAAAAATCCAAGGGAAAAATTTCTCATGCCCTCCGATGCCCAAATGCCACGTGTCAAATTCTTATTGTGGGGTCGGCGGGTCGCAGGAAAAAATTTGTGATTTTCCCAAAGCAAAAATTAAATTTTCCAAAGAAGAAAATTTTTCCTCCGTGCCTCCTTGTGCTCCAAATGGCCATGTGGCACGTGATTGGACACGCGGGGGCCGAGTGGTGGAGAAAATTTGGATTTTTTGCCAAAAGGGATAAAAAGGTTAAAAAAAGACTTGCGCTGGGCCCGTGCCTCCAAGGGGACACGTGTCAACACCCTATTGGCTGCGGGGATGTGGGTCATGCAGGGGGAAAAAGTGAAAATTTTCCCAAAGGCCAAAATGGTTAAGTTTTCAATTTTAACCCGCGCACCCTCCCTGCCACGTGTCAGCACGTGATTGGTGCGGGGGCCGCGGGGTTGCGGGGAAAATTTGGAAAATTTTCCCGAGACCAAATTTTCAAAAAGTTTAAGTTTTTCCAAAAGTCCACCCCTCCAAGATGCCATGTGGCATCATTTGATTGGATAAGAGGGTGGTGGGGCCGTGGAATTTTTTAGGAATTTTTTCTAAAGTTCAAAATTTTAATTTTTCTAAGGTTGAATTATTTCATTTTTGGTTTGGGATGGCCATTTTGAAGTAAAACTTCAAATGGCCATAACTTTTGATAGGAAACTCCATTTTAGGAAAACAAGGACTTTCCAGAAAGCTCTCAGAGTCCTCTTTGCACAAGAATCATCAATTTTGAATTTTTGATAATTTTTCAAGGGTCAATTTTTAATAAAAAATCTGCAGGGTTTTTAATTACAAAACTGGCAGTTTTTTCTAACTTTTAAGTTTGGTTCAATTTTGATTTCTTTTCTCCTCAACATGCAAACTGAACATGGAGGGTGATCATGGGTAAGTTTAGGTATATTTTCAAGGTTCAATTTATGGATTGAGTTGTCAATTGATATAATTTTACATCTTTTGACAGGAAAGTTGGGTTATGCAAGTTTAAAATTGAATTTGATGAAGTTTTGATAGTCATGTTTAATTAAATGTTGAGTTCAACAAGGTTTCTTAAACATTAATACATCTAAATTTCATTGTTTCCTTTCCTTAATTTTATTATAAATCTGAACTGTACATTTAATTGGACATTATTTTCAAATGCCAGAATTAAAAATGAAACAGAGAATTTTTCCACGAAGGTTTGCAAAACAAATGTGCAACTTTCAAATATGGAAAACATATCAAATTTCTTTCTCAAACATTCAATTGATTCAACAACACTTATATTCAATATGCAATGTTGATTTCTAATTTTTAACAACTCATTTCAAAAGATCAAATTCTGTCATTTCCTTTATACGTGTTCTCTTTCTCAAAATAGATTTGCAAACTATAACAGTCATTGAAATTTCAATACAACAATGCAATTGGGAAAATTCCATATTTCTTTCATTGATCTCCAATATCAATATACAATTTAACTCTTTCTTTGACATTCCAATTTGAAACTTTCAAATTTGATGATGTTCTTTTTCAAAATACAGAGAGAGGAAAGTGACTCTTTCACATTTTCTTTCAAAATAAAATAGGATATCATTTACATTTCTCAATCAATTACAACTTCCAATTACAATGTAAACACTTCACATTTCAATATCAATACATTCATCCACTAGAAGTGGGAAAGGTTACATTGAATTTTACTCAAGAAAGAAGACTGTCAAACTGTAATTTTTCTCCAAGCTCCAAACAACAACATGTTGATTTCTTCATCTTTTATCTTTTAATCACAACAAGGAAGGGGGAAAGGCAATGCTCTCCACCCAACCAAGATACCCAATGGGAAAAGAGAATCCATCTTTCCCCATTGGCCCCCGAGCCCCAACCATATTGAAATGGAGCATGATTTACAACACATGGCAACAAGGCTTCTATCACAAACAAACAACACTCACATTGCACAAGAACAAAAAAAGCACAATTCAAAACAAAACAACAGTTCCCAACTACATTTAAAAACAATCATACAACACATAGGCTTGAACAAGCAAGCCAAACAAGAGCAAGAGCTATGGAGGTCTCCTTATGCCTCCCTTGTTGAAATTTGGGCATCCACCAAAACAACCCACCAAAATCATAACAAAACCCATAAACCTTATCCCTCCTCAACCCCTCCTTATCCCTCCTCCAAATTTATCCCTTATGCCCCCCCCCCCCCCCCAAAAGTAAGAAATGCAAGCATATTCTTTTCCTAGGTGGATCCCAAACCAACATTCCCTCCACAAAGAACAAGTGCTAATGGAAAATCCCTTATCCCTCCTCTGATAAACCTCATAGTATTCTCTCTACACCATGCCCTAAGCATTCTACCCATCCATCTAAGAATGCAAACACAAAACCATTCAATTTTGCATGCAAGAAAGGGGAAAAACAACAATTAAAATGGATAAGAGCCTACCTCTCCATAATGGAGATTTGTTTTCCAAAACAGCAGTTCTTTGATGCATCAAAAACCAGTCCCAAAACAGCAAATGAAAGCATGCACAAATCAATCCAAGCTCCTTCCACAAAGCAAGCTCCCAATGCAAGAGAAAATTCGACCCAAGAGTGAAATCACAAAGTTTCAACAACCTCAAAATGAGGAGGAATTCAAATTTTTAAAGGAGAGGGTGGAAGAGGATGATGTGGATTCCAAGTGGGATGCCACATCATTTTTCCTCATTCCCCAAGAGTGCAATCAACATCAACAAATAAATCACCATAAATGAAATGAAAAATCACTTACATACACAACTTCAACCCATACTCCAAAAGGAATGCATTAAAAATTTGTAATACAAGTGCAATCAATTCTTACACAAAATTATGTCAAAATACAATAAAATAGATTGATTTTGACTCCAAAACTATAATCATGGTTGGTGGAAGATTTTGAGAGGTGTGGGACAAGTTTAACTTGTCCCACAAGCCTCCAAATTTGTCCTCCAAGATCAAATTCGAATTTCAAGAGAGATGGAGTGTTTGACCTTCCAAAATCTTCCTTACAACCTCTTACAAATTCTTACACATCCTTACATGGTAACTTACACACTCTTTACAAAATGCATTAATATCTATGACATTTATTTATTACAATCTTTTGACATAAGATTTATTTATTTATCACATGGTTATACTATATATAAATCAAATTTAATTATCAACCAAGACAATAACATTTAATTTTACATTCCACATCCCAATTAATTTAATTAAAATTTAACTATATGACTCTCACATTATACTATCACATTTAAATAATTAAAAGAAAGAACACCTTACAAATAAAATACACACAACAATAATAAAAAGGGAACATACAAATAAAACACATATATCCCATGGTCACAATAGTGGAAATCCCCCCCATGGGAAGTCCTAAAAAAACACAACACACAAATCAAACACAGTTGCCATGGTGACCTTGTTGATTTCACACTGAATTCCAATATGGTTAGTCTCCAGTCCCCTGACATTGTTGTGATTTTAACCTGCAAAATGCAAAATACCTCCTTCGGCCTCGTGGCCATATCAGAACATCCAAATGATATAAGCAACATATAATTATTATATCCAAATCACAACATTATCAATAATTTAACATTTATCATTTAAATTCAATTTGCAACTATATCATCATCCAATAGATCTCTATACTAGAGCTATTCATAATATCAATGTCACATGTCTAAAATCAACATCAATAACCTGTCCATGTCAACTAGTATATCATCATCCACATAATAATAATAATGTCTCAATGATCATCAAGCATAATAACTGAATCCAGATCCATATTAATCCATAGTCTATCATCTAACCATCATACTAAGCAAAACATAATAATGTCCATAGTATTCCATGATCTAGCATATACACATCATACTACATCAAAACATAATAATGTCCAAAATATGATCAAAAGTGTCAGGATCAAAGCCAATAATGCAGTTTAGTTATTTTTTACTCATGTGTGGGTTCATTTTGGTTTTCTCAACTCTATGTTTCATATAGGGACTCATAGTTCATCAAGAAGTTTCTGTCTACTTTGTGGGAGAATATGGATACCAAGAAAAAGAGGTATATATATTTTCACCCAAAACTGATGCATAGACTGAAGGAGTAATTTGGACATTGGTTCAACTCTTGCATGGGTATAACAAGAAACATCCTAAGACTTGGGATGGGAAATTGGTGTATATTCAACATTCTTATAACATGGTAGTTCATGTTTCTACTAGTACAACTTATTTTGAGACTTGTTTTGGTTATTTATATCACACCTCACATTTTCATGTTGTTATGTTGTGAAAAATAAGTTGTGATGTGTTAAACAATTTACGAAAGTAAGTTGATTAATATTGCCTACGAGGTTGGATTACAAGTATACATATGTGGATATTACATAGATGTATATATACATGTGTATAGTTGTATATTTAGCATTATACCCACACTCATCACCTCACATTTTTATATTATTTAATAATTGCAACTTATTATTGCTATACTTTATTTGGTTGATTGACCACCACCCTATTTTTTGTATATGAAGATTTCTTAAATGTTGACAAATCTGTTACAATAATTTACTTTACATTATTTCAGTGCTTGGATATAAATGTTATTGTCTTAGTGTTTTGATTGACCACCTTCTTATAACAATATTGGTCATAGACCATAAGGAATTAATAATGATCTTCATTGTTTCTCGAAAATGGCCTTTGTCAATGTCAAGGTAAGTTAATAACATTTTGACTTCCTTGTATGACAATAAAAAAATGATGGGATATAATGGTCTCAGACCAGGGAGAAACTAAATTGTTTTATATTAGCCTCATGCCATAATTCAATATCGATTAATAAATTTCATTTTGTAAAGGTCTTGGACCATATAAATTTTTTAAGTTGTATGATTAAAATGGATATGTTTATGCAAACTTGGAAAGATATGTTTATTAGATATGGGTTTAAGACTTCAAGCATATATATTGTTTCATTATTTATGGTATTCACCCATATCTTATGGTGAATAAGTTATTATTTTTATTTTGTTTAATTGAAAGATCATCGACCTTATCATTGGCTTAGAAATATTTATGAGTGTGACTTTGCATAGGCAATAATTGATAGTATAAAACTAGTCATTGACAACCATGCAAACATTGGTAAATTATTTGGTTTTGAATAAGTATTCAAATTCTCATGGAACCCCATGCATTGTTGGAGGGAAACATTGGAGATTTTAACCAAGCCACTACATGGCACCTACAAAATTTAATTCATTTAATTTTAAGAAAGGATTTTTGGGAATGGGGAAACTTCTTTGAGAATTTTTGGCATGCAAAAATATTAGTCATTTTTATTTTCTCCTATTGTTGTTCGATCTCTTCTTTTGGAGATCTTCTTGGAGGATTATAAATCTATTTTTAGTTGAGATTTTAGTGGGTCGAACCAGCTAAAAATAGATGTTGTTATTTTCTAATCCATGGTGTTTAAGTTGTTTAAATCTGAGGGTTCATTTAGAGTTTTCTTGGTTTGATTTTCTATCAAATTAGCAAGGAATTTTATGAAAACGTTGAGGATATTTTTACAAGATAACATTCATGGATTATTCTAAATCCCTTCTTGTTGTTACATTTTGAAAAGAATGAAAATAATGGGATTTTCTTTCATTTTAAATTTGTGATGATTTTATGAGTAAATATGAAATGGGCCTTTGAAATATTAAAATAGAAACCATTATTTCTTAGATGGGTAGTTAGAAAAATTAGGGGAAAAGGGTCCTATTTTGCAAATATGAATATGGGTTTTTGTGATGAATATGATATTTGTGACTGCATGCTCTTGATTTAGTTACAGTAAGACGGTGGAATTTGGTTGCTGAAAGTGAGTCTTTTGTATTAATACCTTTATAGATTTATTTTTGTTTGAAGAGGTCGATTTTCTAAGTCGACTTTGAAACTAGAGTTTATGTGTGAAAGGTAAATTAGATGAAGTGTTTTTATATTCTTTTGGGTTGTGAAAATGTTGCAATGCATAAACTGATTTGGAATGAATTTTTTTCTTTTTATTGAAATCCTCTTGGGTTAACTTGACATTTTTGAAATCTAGGTTATTATTATTTCATGATAAAAAGTGTTATCTGAATATGATTCTTGGTTAGAAAGGGAATCTCTGTGAGTTGTCAATACATGGGTTTTGTTTGAATATTTTTTATTTTTTTGGTAAATAGGTTTTTTGTTACTAAGAATATCTTCCTTCTCATTTCGGGTTTCATTTAACTTGTAGATGAATCAACTCGATATGAGCTCATTATTGAAGATTGTATAAATAATGGACATTGGTATATTTCCTTCATTGTGATTTAAATATAACTCAAAGTCATGACTACACCCTTGCAAAAATTTTATGTATTTAATTTTGATATGTGAATATCTTTCCTTCTTAATTACAACTTACAAAAATCAATTTTCTTAAATTAATAGATAAAGAACCTTGGGAAAAACCTCCTTCATTGACTAATCATGATGAGCAATCTTCTTGTAATTAGATTAGTGATTTTGAGTCAAGGTAGACTCTTATGGAAATTGTGTGCATTACACATTTTGGGTTTTAAGTGTCGATTCTAGAATTATTTCAATTCCCTCCTATTGTAGATGTTTCATTAAACTTACAATGATAGAATAATATATTATCAACTATTATTAATTTGTTCATTCTAAGGAAACTTATAGTCTAGTGCATTGTTGAATAGTTTCATTTGTGAAATGGTAAGTATCCAAGTGGATCATGATACTAAAACTGCATTGTACCATCTCGTAACTAATAATGTTATTTGTATTTAAGTTGGATTATTGGTGAACTGTACAATGTTATGATTACCATGTAAATATTTTTATAGACCATATAGAAAATTATTTGTTAAAAGTCAAACAAGGCTCGTTTATCCTTAAGAGATGAATTTGATAGGTCGATCAAAGTATTTCAAAGATACTTTTAAACTTGTTTAAATATTTTCATGAATGTTTCTTTAATAAGATCCTTGTTATGATTGAGTAAAAACCTTCCAATATGGATTAGGAAATAATGACATAGCTAGATTCATTTATAGTTACCATTAGTTAACGTTATCATATTCATTTAGTTTGTAACATAACAACATGAATGTAAGTGGATAACTCATGCCAGTTCGACGAATTGGCCATTTATAAACTCGTTTTCCTACAGTGTGCACCATGGAGTAAAATAAGAGAAGTGATTACTGAATCTTACTTACACAATTTTTTTGTGTATTATTGTTTGAAAATTTGTTATGGATCATTATTTTAATATAAGAGAGAGTTTTAATTCATGGTTTTTTATAAGGCATTATGCCTATTTGTAATATTTTGGACATTATTGTAATATGATGTTAAAAAAGATAAGGACTCTTCCTTATAAAGATTTATAAATATCTTTTATCATTTATATACTTTTTTAGAGTTACAATGATGATTTTAATGTTGTTTTTACAACTGTATATGTATTTGAAATTATTTAAATATTAAGTGAAAAGTATAAGAATTGTTGTTGTGAATAAATAATATGATTGAATGTTATGAAAATATTTATCATTTATTATATGGAATTTATTACAACAATGATAACATTGTTACCACTATCATTAATTAATGAAATGAAAACGATTAAAACAAGCTATTATAAACAAAGGTACATATATATAAATAAAATAATGGTATTTCATCTCAAACTAAAGTTTCATTATGATCGATTAATTAATTAGTTAATATGAATAGTATAATAATAGACAACACATTGTTATAATTATAGTTGTACCTTCACCACATTAAATACATTATATAAGACATATGGATGTCTCAATAATGTAAGTACTATTCCACTAGTTACCAATTGGGATAATTATATATAAATAATGTGATTAATATAATAATGTTATACGACAAACATAAGATGTCTGTAGTACCCATACTTTTATAGCTTAGTTACTGTTGTTCCTCTTACTATTAGACATGTTTTGATAGGGATTTAATATGTTTTGGACATTACATTAGGAGATTTGATCTGAATAGACTTGTGTGGACATTTAGGCGCATAACGTCGATTTATCTTGATTACTATGTTGGTCATTTTATCTTATGATGTCATGGATACTAATTGATATGATGTTGTTTTGAAACGTAATTATATTGATGGATACTCAATTTGTTTCATGTTGGGATTCTATGGATATATGTCATTTTATCATTATGACTAACTTATGGTGAACTATGTATAGTTGTGTACGTTGTCACACTTTCAATTCCAGAAAGATGATATGTTAGTCTAGAATTCATTTATATCTTATTTAGTAGTTGATTTATATTTTATCAAATAGGTGTGTTTAATGTGTGCAATGAGTGTGCAGGTGACAGGTCACAAGAGAATATGGGACTCAGGCTAGCTACGTAAATTTACACAAGCAGCCCATGGGCTAAGTCCTAGCCATGTTTATTGCTTGAGGCCTTAGCGTTAGAATTATTGTTTTGGGCACCATGGGTGACCCTCATTTGTAATGTAATATGTCTTGTAATTATTAATTTTTCTTAGGGTGTTTAGTTTGTGTTGTAAGCTTGTTTTGGGGAATTAATGACCCCACTTGCATTAAGTTTTGAATTAGTTTAATGATGTACTTAATCTAGAGGGTTTAGGGTCACATGTGAACCCTTGGGTGGGCCCCACACCCTCTACCCTTGTGCCAAATTTTCCAAACCCGAAATTGGGTTATTTTAGGCATTTTTAGGGACCCCTTTTTAGTTTGGGAGTTCCCTTAACATGAAAATGAGCCCTTGGACCCTACCTAATAGGTAGGGGGGCTTATTTCCAAGGCTAGAGGGAGTTTTCCCTCCCTTTTTTCCTCTCCTTTGGTCACATCCATGTAAGGGGTATGGATTAGTGTGCTTGTTAAAAGTTTCACAACTATTGTTTTGTTATCATTTAGAGTAATTTGGGAGAAGAGCCCTAAAAGTCATTTTATCCTTTCTCTTATTTATCTTTGGCATCTTTGACCTTGGAGGAGGAGAGGGGTGACACATGTCACCCCCTCATTGGTGAGGATTTTTGCTTGCTCCTCTTCAAATTCCCCCTCATGGGAAAAGAAGAGAACTTTTTTTTTGGAGCTTTTTTGCTTGGAGTCTTGTGGATTTGGAGCTAGTGTTTGCTTGGGTCAAGAAGTGGAAAAGAATTGGAAAGCTTTTTGGAGAGCTTTTCTTTGAGGTAGGTTCTTGAGTCTTTTATTGTGTTTGTTATATCATGCTTAATGTTAGTTGTTTGCTTGGAAATTGTTATTTGTTGCATGAAGTTCTTGTTTGTTGTTCTTGTTTTTTTCTCCCTCCATCATATGGCATGATGGAGTTTTGGAGTTGTGGGGGAGAGAGAGGGATTTTTTTCTCTCAATCCTTATAGGCTTGATGGACAAGCCTTGTAGGATTTAGTTACTCCCCTCAAATGGTTTAAGGTGGAGAAGGTGGCCCATTTGGCTTGAACCTCCTTCCTCATTCTTGGTAAGGAAACCCCTTCGGGGGTTGAAAATCCTTCCAAGAAGGACTTGGTGAAAGGGTGGAGGAATAAGGAGGATTTTGGAATGTAAATAGGAGAAATAAGGAGGGTATGGAGATTTGTTTTTGTGCATTTAATGTTTGTAATAACTTTTGGAGAACTTATCTTTTCTCTTCCCCATTTTTAGAGGTAGAACTTGGGTTCTCCTCCTTTATAAAAAATTTTGGAGTCAAATTTGTATTGTCTTGTTTTGTGTGCTTATGCATTATTGTTAGTGCCCACATTTTTGTAGCTCCAGTTATCTGTTGGTTCCTTTATCCCTAGACATGTTTTGAGGCTAGACTCTGATAGACTTTGGACATTTTACTATGATATTTTATCCTCATGGACATTATGGCATTTTGGGCACGTAGTGCCAATTGGACTAGATTCGTATACTGATATATTTCTTATGATGTTGATGACACTAACAGGGTTATATGATAGATTTATTGGTTAGATGTTAGTCTCTTGTGGTTGACTTGATTAATGATCTAGAGTTTTGGATTTAATGATGTAAATTTCATGCTAACCTAAGTGTATGTCGTTGTAATTTTATTTGTGGATGATTCATGGCAAACTATGTGATGTAATTGTATGCATTGCACTATCAATTGTAAAATTTGTTAGGACATTATAAGTTTGATTGAAACATGTTGTTGTGTAGATGATGTTTATTATATTGGATAGATGCAGTTAATGTGTGCAATGAGTGTGTAGGTGACAGGTATAGGAGAGCATGGGTTTCAGGGCAGCTACGCAATTGTGCACAAGAAGGCCCATGGCTGAGTCCTAACCATGCTAAATGTTTGAGGCCTTAGATTAGATGTATTTAATTGGGCACCATGGGTGAACCCCTCAATTGTAATGTAATTATGTTTTGTAAAATTAATTAGGTTTAGGGTGTGTTTTATTAAGTAAACTAGCTTAGGGGTTTAATGACCTTATCTTAAGTTAAGTGTTGGTTTTGGGAAAGTGTGTGTGTGTTGGTAGAAGGGATTGGGGACAACATGTCAACCTTGGGTTGAACCCACACCCTCTACCCTTGTGCCCAAGCATGCCAAACCCGAAATTGGGTTATTTTGGGCATTTTTAGGGACCCCTTTTGAGTTTGGGGGTTCCCTTAGCATGAAAATGGGCCCTTGGACCCTACCTAATAGGTAGGGGGGCCTATTTCCAAGGTTCGGAGGGAGTTTCCCTCCCATTTTAGCCCTCTTTAGTCACCATCCATGTAAGATGGTTGGGTTGTGTGAAATTGTTAAAAGTTGCTCCACTTTGTTTTATTTTAGTTTTTGGTATTTTGGGTGATAAGGGATAAAAGGTGAGTTTACTCTTACTTATTTGGTTTTTGGAATCTTTGACTCTTGAGAGGAGAGGGGGTGACACTTGTCCCTTTCCCATTGGTGAGGAAACTTTTGGGTTCCTCTTCTTATTCTTCCTCATGTGGAAGGAATGGGTCTTCTTGGTTCATTTTTTTTTAGCACTTGGAGAATTTTGGGAGCTTGGAGGTGAGCTTAGACAAAGGGAAAAGCTTAGAGTCTTGGAAATTAGATTTAGAGGTAGGATACTTAACCTTCTTCTTCTTATTTGTGCTTATCTTGTTAACTATGTTTAATCAATGGAATGGTGTGTGTGAAATGATGTGTTGTGAGTTGTATGGTTAATGTAGTTGTTTGTTTGTTCTTGTTGTTTTCTTTTGTTTTCTCTCCACCATCATTTGGATTGATGGTTTTTGGAGAATGTAGGGGAAGAGAGAGGGATTTCCCTCTCAAACCTCATGGTTGTTGGTCAAGCCATGAAGATCCCTTCTCATCCCCTCATATGGTTTGAGGTGGGAGAAAGGTTCATATGGCTTGAACCTTTCCCCATTCTTGGTGAGGAAACCCTTTTGGGTTTGAAAATCCTCCCAAGAAGGATTTCTATAGCATAAAGGAGGAATAAGGAGGATGAATAATTAGGAGGTATAAGGAGTTTGTATACATGCTTTGTTGGTGTTCCTATGGTTGGACACCTTGATTTGGGCATCCTACTTCCTCTCTTCGCCCTTGTGATGTTGACCTTGTTATCCTCATGTTGTTGTTTTCATGTCTAGTAAGTGGTTAAATGGTCCTATGTTTTTCTTGTGGTGTGTAAAACCCCATTATACTTGTGCACATTGTGGAAGCTAGTTCCTCTCTCCCATGGGCTTGGCGGAGGCTAGCATGACTTATAACCATGGAAAGGCATGTGATGATGCCTATTGGTTGGGTAGTAAACAAGCCATGTTCTCTTGGAGTTGGATTCTTGTAAGAGTTTGGAGCTTTGGAGCTCAAGTTGGAGATAGTAGAGCCTCTTGCCATCTTGGTATT
Source organism: Taxus chinensis (assembly GCA_019776745.2). Lineage (NCBI taxonomy): Eukaryota > Viridiplantae > Streptophyta > Pinopsida > Cupressales > Taxaceae > Taxus > Taxus chinensis. The sequence goes on from JAHRHJ020003293.1 coordinate 147,344, forward strand.
TGAGTTTGGAGCATTAATTCACTTTGTAAATAAATGTGGCTTTGAGAAGTTCTTACACTCTTGTAAAAACCATTATTGTACTTGATTGCTTCTTGTAAACTTTAGTCATTTACTAAGAAAGTTTTTATTTTTATGAATGAGATGCAAAATCTTGTAAGATTAAGCCCATTTGAGATCAAAATGAAATCATGAACCTTTTTACTTCAATGTCTTCATTTGGAAGGTTTGTTTTGTTTAGAAATCTACACATTATAGTTATGCAATATACACTTAAAAACTTGAAATATTTAGTTGTGCATTACAGAAATAAAATCTAAAAATTCACTAGTGTGCTATGCATTTCAAACAAAATTATGGCATTACACTTTGTTTGCATTCAATGTATTTTTTTTTGTTTTAAAAACATTTTTGCAAGTTGTGGATGGTAGTCCTCTTTTCCATGGGCTTCGGGGAGGCTAGCATGCATCCCAACCTTGGGAAAGGAATGTAATGATGCTGTGTGTCAACCCTAAAACAACTTCTTCACCCCTTGTTGGTTTTTCCTTGAAAGCATGGCACCCATTGGATCTCAAAATCTAATTTGTGATGTTTGGACATCTTTATATTCTTCTCTCCATATATGAAACATTCCTCAGTGTCATCTTTTGGATATGGTTTGGTGGAAGCTTCATTGTTGTAAAACCTCATTTTTCATTGTAAATCCATTTTAAACTAGGTAGGTTTTCTTGAACAACCCATTCCTCCACCCATTGCAATCATTGCTTTCATGAAGTTCCTTTATTTGCATGTTTGTCAAGGGCATGTTTCATTGCATGCGCCTCTATGTTAGTGTAGCATAGAAATTAACAAGACCTACTAAATGGTATCCCAATGCATTTTTCTTTTAGAAAAACTTCCCAATCCTGTTCAGAAGATAAACCTACCCAGGCTTCAACAAGCAAAAGTGTAAATTTGGTTGTTACATGCTTCCTTCCTCATAAAATAAGCCCAAGGTATCTTTACATGTACCCATTTAGAAAAATCAATTATATCCTTGGTGACCACATCTGTTCAAGTTATTTTCATTCAAATTCTCCGACCATTCATGGTCAATCGTCAATGTTAGAGTACATATGAGTGATTTCTTGGTACCCACACTTCTTGTGGATCACCTTAAAATCTGAAATACCTATTTTTGCCTTAAGAACATTTGAAATGAAACTCTAATAGAGAATTGTATTGAATGATTCTTATGAAAAATGCAAAGCATGAACAACCTCTCAATCCTTCATGTTATAGCATTTTTTCCTCTCTTGTAATTGTTGGGCAATATGGAATATATCTTAGTCTCTTGAAAGTAGCTTTTCTTCCTTTATTTTCCATGTGTTTTGCAAGAAGTTGGAGTTAATTGTTCACAAGTGCTAATGCGTGTAAAATGTTTTACCTAATTAATATTTCAATGTATTGAATTTGCCTATGGGTAAATGAATATATATAGACAATATGGTTTTTATTGGACTTAATATATATATATGAAGAATCAATAATTCATATATAGTATAATATGATTGCATAATGTTTATATCCGTATTTTTTTTATTAAATTCAAAAAAATCAAAAAAAAAAATGTACCAATAATATATATGTGCTGAGACCTATATTGTATTAATAATAGTAGGTTACAAGTTGTTATAATATTTTAAACTTAAAACAAAATTTAAAATAAAAACGAAAAAAAAAACTCAACAATCACTAAATTTTTATTGTTATTTTCGGAACCAAAAAAGTTTTTAAGTACCACTGCACATTTTGTAAATCTTATGCTGTAGAAAACACCCCCCCAACCCCCTGGTTTTGTCCATGGGCACCCCACATGCCTGCCCTGCTCCCCCTTCATGCACGACTGCCAACTTTTGACAATAATCCACCCGCATCCTTATGTTTTACTGGGTGTGCTGATGCCCCCCTACCATGGGTTGGGGATTTCTAAGTGAAAATGACCCTCCGCCTCATTGATCCACCTATAGCCTACCTGTTCTAGCCATTGCTCACCCACGACTTGTCACATAAATGAAACATTCCCATGTCTCCACACTAGTCCTCCCCAATGGCTTCCAACTGAAAATACCCCACACAGTGTTTTGTAAAAAAAAATCTAAATTGAAATACCAGCTCTATATAATTGAGAACTCATGTTAACAAAAAAATTGGGCACATATTAGAGGTTTAAAAAATGAAAACAAAGCGCAATTAGCCTCTGCCTCCTGAACCTACAAGAGAGCCCCAACAAAAAGAAAGGATAAAAATGAAAAGAAAATAAATGAAAAGACGTTGTTACCCTTGTCTGAGAGATCTTCATCTTGGTTAGGGAATGTCCTTATGGGTGCAAAGTCCGAGATCACAGGACTATCCCCGCTTATTCTATCCTATGCCCCAGAGGCTCAACTTGAACCCTACACACTTTCTAGTCATGAGCATTTTATGGGAAGGAAATAACAAATTAAAAAGGGTGAGGTGTGTGGGTAAATAATTAAATAAATTTTGGGGGAAAACAAAAGAAATTTTAGGGTTTTCTTAAAGTGGATCAATGTAATCATTCCATAAGGGACACAACTTACATTTCAAAGAATACTTGAAAATGAAATAAAAAATTGTGTGTATGGCTAAAAGGTTTTGTTATAAAAATTTACTAAATTAATAATTAGTTATAAATTAAATATAAATGAAAACTGGTTAAAGAATTAATAATTAGAGTCTACTTTAATAAAAAAAAAAATTTAAATTTTTGAGTATTAATTGAGCATTTGCATTGCTAGTGTCTCAAGGCAGGGCATGACATTTGGTATCAGAGCAGAGGTTCACACAATGGACACTCTGGGTAATAAATCAACAAAGTTAACAACATTTTAATAACATTAAAATCCTAAATAAATAAATAAAATTATAAAACAATTGTTTTTCCACAACCATTTAATCGTAAATAACCTCTTCGCTCACCTCGTGTATCAGGATGGCACCCAAGAGGGGACGATCAGCTAGAGGCTTGGGATGTAGTGCACCTACGTGGGAGCCGCCGACACCCGAATTTGGGCCTCAGATATTAGAGGTCCTGTAGCAGCTGATAGGTGTTGTGTAGCAGCGTCTTCCACCACCGCAGGAGGCGAGAGAGAGGACATTTAGTTGGGAGACGAGGAGCCGATAGGTGAGGATGCGCATTCAGAGCCACCAGAGCACGATACCCCGAGGCGAGAGAGGTCACGTAGCCCTTCCATTCATCATGAGAGGGTAGCCTCGTACCATCGTAGCCGCTCACACAGTCTTCGAGGGACCATTTGGGGATAGGCGACCCCTTTCACCTGTTGGACTACATCGCGAGGATCAAGATATAGGACAGTGTGATCAAAGACCTTCTTTCACTTGCAGCCACCTACCTACATTGGCTCTACAGATGGCTTTGGGGCTGAGTCATGGCTCCTTAGCTTGGATAGTTGCTTTGGCTTGCACTCTTATGAGAGCAATGTCAAGGCAAGGTTCGCCATACACCTCCTTCGAGACGCAGCAGGCGTTTGGTGGAGGAATGAGGAGTGGAAGCTCCATCTGACTCGAGAGACAGTGACCTGGGAGATGTTCGAGGAGTGATTCAGGGCTCGCTATATGTCAGAGAATTTCGTGCAGAAGAGGATCGATGAGTTTCATGACTTACGACAGGGATCTGACACAGTAGCGCAGTATGAGAGTAGGTTCCTGGATTTTCTGCAGTATGTGGACTACCTGCAAGATGAGAAATTACAGGTTAACAGGTTTATTTGAGGCCTTAATGCAGATATAGCAGGAGTAGTTAGGATGTTATCTCCTCCCACACTTGAGAAGGCCATTGAGAAGGCCTACTTAGCTGAGGAGAACAGGACCAAGGCACAGGAGCACTGAGATAGAAACAAGAGCAAGTTTCAGGAGAGGATACAGGCCTTTTAGAGTCAGAGGTCATGGGGTACAACACCACCCCCTAGAGGAGGATTCTGGCCTCCGCCAGTAGCCATGAGGGCTCCACCACACTCGCAGCAGCAGACACAACATCATGGCCACCAGCCTCAGAGGGCTAGATAGACTCAGAGCTTTCAGAGAGGTGGCACTAGAGGAGGTTTTGGTGGAGCTAGGGATAGGAGACAGGGTACTCAGCAGGTACAGCCAGCTCACATGCAGCAGTCTGCTAGGGTTGGACCGGCAGGATTAGTCACCAGAGTATAGGAGGGACCCCATCTCAGAGGGGTACATGAGGATGTTTCATTTGTGGATCTCCTGATCACTATGTGTGTATGTGCCCACACAAACCCAATACCATGGATGCACAGAGAGCCGCTAGATCTGAGAAGATGGTGGGTGATGTAGGATGTGCTCATCATGTATATGCAGCGGTTGACAACCGCCAGGCCGAGCATCAGGCCACAGTCATTGAGATGACAGGTACTATCAGGGGTATTTCTGTCTCAGTACTTTTTGATTCAGGTGCTTCAGATTCTTTTATATCACCTTCTATAGTGGACCAGTGTGGGCTAGTGGTGGCTAGGCAACCAGATAGTTGGCAGGTTGAGTTGGCCTCTGGGGCCAAACTTGCCATGGACTCGTATGTGGAGAGTTGTGTACTTGATTTAGGAGCCTTCTCCACTACACTTGACCTCTGAGTTATTCCTCTAGGATCCTATCAGGTAGTTTTGGGTATGGATTGGCTCGAGGCTCATCGAGCTAGAGTGGATTACAGAAATAAGGTCATTGAGTGTTAGGATGATCTTGGGAGTGCATTTGTGATTTCAGGGATGCAAGAGGCCTATCTCCTTGTGCATGATCTCGGCTAAGCAACTCAAGTGGAGCATGCGTAAGGGATGTCATTGTTTGCTATCACCATTAGTGATCGATCAGAGAGCACTCCAGAGCATTCACCCTTAGATGATCATGCAGTTTTGAGGGAGTATGTAGATGTGTTCCTAGGTGAGCTTCTAGGTTTACCACCCCCAGTAGAGAGGTGGATCTCACCATTGATTTAGTACCTAGATCTGCACCAGTTTCTAGGGCACCCTATCGGATGATGACTCCAGAGCTTCATGAGCTCAAGATTCAGTTAGAGGAGTTGTTAGATAAGGGTCTCATTCACCCTAGTGTATCTCCTTGGGGAGTGCCAGTCATATTTGTGAAGAAGAAGGATGGTTCTCTCAGGCTTTGTGTAGACTTCAGACAGCTCAACAAAGTCACAATAAAGAACCGTTATCCACTCCCTAGGATTGATGACTTGTTTGATCAGATGTGGGGAGTGAGAGTGTTCTCCAAAATTGATCTCAAGTCAGGGTACCATCAGTTGTGCATATCAGATGCAGACATTCATAAGACAATGTTTCACACACGTTATGGGCATTATGAGTTCACAGTTGTGCCATTTGGTTTGACTAATGCCCCAGCTGTCTTCATGAGCCTCATGAATGGAGTATTCAGGACATTTCTGGATCACTTTGTCTTAGTGTTCCTTGATGACATATTGATATATTCTCATTCCAAGGAGGAACATGAGGAGCATTTGAGGCAGGTACTTCAGGTTTTGAGAGAGCAGAAGTTGTATGGGAACTTGGAAAAATGCAGCTTCTTTCAGACAGAGATTCAGTACTTGGGTCATATCATATCAGGCGAGGGTATCTCAGTAGATCCCTCTAAGATACAGGCTATCATGGACTAGCCAGCACCCACATCAGTTACTGAGGTGAGGAGTTTCATGGGTTTAGCAGGGTATTACCACAGGTTTGTACAGGACTTTTCTAGGATTGCTCACCCTATTACTTCTCTTCAGAGAAAAGGGAAGAAGTTTGATTGGTCAGAAAAGTGTGAGCAGGCCTTTCAGTTGCTTAAGGAAAGGTTAACCACGACACCCATCTTAGCAGTTCCAGACCCTACAGAGGATTTTGTTGTTTGTACTGATGCATCACTAGAGGGTTTGGGAGCAGTTCTTATGCAGGAGCATCGGGTTATTGCCTTTGAGTCTCGTAAGCTCAAGGACTACGAGCTTAATTACCCTACTCATGACTTGGAGCTTGCAGTAGTTGTTCATGCACTTGTGCGTTGGTGACATTTCCTTTTGGGTAGACCTTTCATTTTGAGGACAGATCATCGTAGCTTACAACATATCTTCTCACAGCCGAACCTCAATGCTCGTCAATAGCGTTGGATGGAGTTCCTATGTGAGTATGACATGGAGGTGTAGTATATCAAAGGAAAGGAAAATGTTGTTGTAGATGCACTTAGTAGATGACGACATGTGCTTGCTTCATTGACACTTCAGTCAGATTTGAGAGGCAGGATTCTTGAGCACCTTCCAGAGGATAGGTTTTATGAGGGAGCTAGACAGATGTTGGAGTCACAGGGTTCATTAGAGGGTAGATATTCAAGGTGTATTTTAGAGACAGATGGTTTACTTCGGTTCCATAGGTGCATCTATGTGCCTAAGTCAGGTGATCTGTGTAGCTTCATCCTTACAGAGGCTCATCGAGCCCCATATGCGGCACATCCAGGAGTGAAGAAAATGCATGCTGATCTGAGGGAGTTATATTATTGGCCAGGTCTTTGATGGGACATAGCAGATTTTGTTGCATGTTGCCTTGAGTGTCAGAGGGTCAAGGCAGAGCATTCTCATCCCACAGGACTTTTACATCCTCATGATATTCCTGAGTGGAAATGGGATGTGATCTCCATGGATTTCATAGTCAGACTCCCTATGTCTTCTTATCATCATGATGCCATTATGGTCACTGTGGATAAGTTGACCAAGGTTGCGCACTTCTCACCAACCAAGGTCACCTATAATGCACAGGCCATCACCAAAGTATTTATGGAGGACATTGTTAGGTTGCATGGGATTCCAAAGACCATCATCAATGACAGGGATACCATCTACACTTCAGTTTTCTGGACTTCCTTTCAGACCGCTCTGGGTACTCAGATTAATTTCAGCTCAGCATATCATCCAGAGACAGATGGACAGACAGAGAGAGTTAATCAGGTACTGGAGGACATGTTGAGGATGTATGTGATGGACCAGCAGAAGAAATGGGAAGATTATTTACATTTAGTTGAGTTTTCCTACAACAACAGCTATCATAGTTCCATTGGTATGGCTCCTTACCAGGCTTTGTATGGATGACCTTGCAGGACACCTTTGAGTTGGGACAGACTAGATGACAGGATTATTCTGGGACCAGCTTATCTACAGGATTTAGAGCAGTAGGTTGTTCTGATTAGACAACATCTTGAGTAGGCTAGAGCATGCCAGAAGGCGTATGCAGACACCAAGAGGATTGATCGTCACTTCTCAGTGGGTGACAAGGTCTTCTTGAGAGTTCATCCGCATAAGAGCCCAATCCACTATGGAAAGGGTTCTAAGCTATCACCTCATTTTGTGGGGCCTTTTGATATTTTAGAGGTCATCGGTCCAGTTGCCTATCACCTAGCTTTGCCACCATGCCTTGCATGGGCCCACGATGTTTTTCATGTTTCTGTACTACGTAGATATGTACCAGATGTTTCTCATGTTTTGGATTGGTCAGCATTATAGGTAGAGGATGGAGGACAGTGGAGACTGGAGCCCGTACGCATACTGGAGCACCAGAGGTTGGCCCTTTGGGGTTGAGACTTGGACTAGGTTAGAGTGCAGTGGGACTGATATGATGAGACAACAGCTACCTGGGAGGATGTGACACCTTTGAGGGCTAGATATCCCTATCTCTTTCAGTGACTTCTAGGAGGAAGTCTAATTTTAGTAGAGGGGGATGTAGTGCCCACACTTTTATAGCTCAGTTACTTGTTGTTCCTCTTACTATTAGACATGTTTTGACAGGGATTTGATATGTTTTGGACATTACATTAGGAGATTTGATCTGATTAGACATGTATGGACATTTAGGCATATAACACCAATTTAGCTTGATTATTATGTTGTTTGCATTATCTTATGATGTCATGGATACTAATTGATATGATGTTGTTTTGGAACGTAATTATATTGATGGATACTCAGTTTGTTGCATGTTGGGATTCTATGGATACATGTCATTTTATCATTATGACTAACTTATGGTGAATTATGTATAGTTGTGCACGTTGTCACACTTTTGATTCCAGAAAGATGATATGTTAGTCTAGAATTCATTGATATCTTATTTAGTAGTTGATTTATATTTTATCAGACAGGTGCGTTTAATGTGTGCAATGAGTGTGCAGGTGACAGGTCATAGGAGAACGTGGGACTCAGGCCAGCTACGCAACTTTACACAAGCAGCCCACGGGCTAAGTCCTAGCCATGTTTATTGCTTGAGGCCTTAGCATTAGAATTATTGTTTTGGGCACCATGGGTGACCCTCATTTGTAATGTAATATGTCTTGTAATTATTAATTTTTCTTAGGGTGTTTAGTTTGTGTTGTAAACTTGTTTTGGGGAATTAATGACCCACTTGCATTAAGTTTTGAATTAGTTTAATGATGTACTTAATCTAGAGGGTTTAGGGTCACATGTGAACCCTTGGGTGGGCCCCACACCCTCTACCCTTGTGCCAAATTTTCCAAACCCGAAATTGGGTTATTTTGGGCATTTTTAGGGACCCCTTTTTAGTTTGGGAGTTCCCTTAACATGAAAATGAGCCCTTGGACCCTACCTAATAGGTAGGGGGCTTATTTCCAAGGCTAGAGGGAGTTTTCCCTCCCTTTTTGCCTCTCCTTTGGTCACATCCATGTAAGGGGTATGGATTAGTGTGCTTGTTAAAAGTTGCACAAGAATTGTTTTGTTATCATTTAGAGTAATTTGGGAGAAGAGGGCTAAAAGTCATTTTATCCTTTCTCTCATTTATCTTTGGCATCTTTGACCTTGAGGAGGAGAGGGGTGACACATGTCACCCCCTCATTTGTGAGGATTTTTTCTTGCTCCTCTTCAAATTCCCCCTCATGGGAAAAGAAGAGAACTTTTTTTTTGGAGCTTTTGCTTGGAGTCTTGTGGATTTGGAGCTAGAGTTTGCTTGGGTCAAGAAGTGGAAGAGATTGAAGTTTGGAGAGCTTTTCTTTGAGGTAGGCTTCTTGAACTTTATTATATTTGTTATATCATGCTAGATATTAGTTGTTTTCTTGGAAATGTTGTTGTTGTATGAAGATTTTGTTTGTTGTTTATTTGATTTTGCTCCCTCCATCATATGGCATGATGGAGTTTTGGAGTTGTGGGGGAAGAGAGGGGAATTTTCCCTCTCAATCCTTATAGGCTTGATGGGCAAGCCTTGTAGGATTTAGTTACTCCCCTCAAATGGTTGAGGTGGGGAAGGTGGGTCATTTGGCATGAACCCCCTTCCCCATTCTTGGTAAGGAAACCCCTTTGGGGTTTGAAAATCCTTCCAAGAAGGATTGGTGAAAGGGTGGAGGAATAAGGAGGGCTTGAATGAAAATGGAGAAATAAGGAGGATATGGAGATCTTGCTTTTGTGCATTTAATGTTGGTTATAACTTTTGGAGAACTTCTCTTTTCTCTTCCCCATTTTAGAGGTAGAACTTGGTTTCTCCTCCTTTTCACTTTTACAAATTTGGAGTCTTGTTTTGATCTTTGCCTTGTTTTTGTGTGGATGTAATGTTGTTTGTTCACCCTCTCTCTTGTGCATAGTTGTGGATAGTTGTCCTCTTTCCCATGGGCTTGGGGGAGGCTAGCATGCATCCCAACCTTGGGAAAGGCATGTAATGATGCCTATGGTTGGGTGGCAAAACAAGCTTCTTCTCCTTGTTTGGATTCCTTGAAGGCATGTGCATTTGGATCTCAAGATGGAAGGTGGATTGGTTGGTTGGTTGGAGCTCTTTGTCATCTCCATTTTATTTGTGGACATTACCTCTTTGTATCTCTTTTGGAGATATGGCTTGTGGAAATTTCTCTTTATTGTAAAAGTCCTCCTTTTTGTATTTGTAAATCACTTGTAACTTGAGTGTATTCCATTTCTTTTGAATCCTCCTTTCAAATCTTGCAAAGAGCTTGTAATAAACTTTTCTTATGTATTTGGAAACATTTGTATATGATGTATTTTAAGAAAAAAAAAGAAAGCCTTGTAAAATATTGTTTTTCTTTTATAAAAACTTGATAGGAAAAACTTTAGAAGATTGTTTTTGGAAGTTATTTGACAAAAAAAAAGAAATGTTTGTGAATGAAAAAAGTCTTCTTTGATATAAATTTGTTTGAACTTATTTGAAAGGAATGCTTATAGATGGGGAATGTGCTTGTTTTTTTTAAAAATGGAAATAAATCAATAAAAGACACATATGTATATTTCTTGTTGAAATTCTTCTTTGGTCAAAAATCTTGAAATATGTTTTTTTAAAACAATTGGAAATGAAATCATTATTAGCATTTTTGAATCTTATGAATAATATGAAAAAAGGAAAATACTCTCCTTATTTTGCATTGTCAGAACCTTCTTAAATTGTTGGTAATATGAATTAAATATCCTTCTATTGCAAGTATTGAAAAATTTTGTTATCCCTTCAATTTGAAATAGTTAAGTTTTTTTATTTTTAAAAATTATTAAAAATCATTAAATATAGCCTTTTTTTATTTTATGCATTAAAATGTGTGTATATAGGTGTATGTGTATTATCATTTATATATAATTATTGAAATAATATTGTTTATTAATAAAATGGCAATTAAACAAGTTAGTTATATCGTATGATGTGTGTATGTATTATATATATTATATTAATATACTTATTAATATTATTTATTTATATAAACAAAAAAATAGGAAAATGTATTTTTTAATATTTTAAAAAGTTTATATATATATATATATAATATAGATATATATATATATATATTGGGGGAGGGCCAATATATATATGGCAGCATATATATATATATATATTAATAAATTTAAAACAAAATAAAATAAAATAAAATTGTTTAAAAGTTTTTTTAAAAAGTTTTAAAAAATAAAAAAAAATTGTGTTTCAATGCTGTTGTGGGGGAGGGCCAAACCCCTCCCCCCCGCACCTCAGTCCCCTGCGTTGCTCCCCCCCGGCCACCTTTCATGCAGCCTGCTACCCCTGCCACATCCTCCACCTGCCCCTCCCCTATCCCCCGTTTCCCCACAGCACACCCCCCTGCCTGCCTACCCGTGCCCCCATCCACCGCACCCACTCTACCCTGCCACCTTCCTCCGCCCTGTCCCTGTCCCTCCACCTCCTGCCCCACTACCACAACCACCTGCCCTTCCTCCACCACCCTTGTTCCGCCTCCTTCTCCAGCACAACCCCTCTCTTCTTCCACCGCCCTAATCCACCTTCCCACACAAAAAAAAATAAAATAAAATATGTTATATATATAAAAAAAACAAAAGAAAAATCTTGGGTTATAATATGAATCTCTAAAAAAAAAGGGAATAACAAAAATTAACAATCCTCCATAACTCCACCAACCTGCAACAAGAAAACAAAAATGAAAAAAACAAAATGAAAGGAAAGAATGAAATAAAGAAAAGAGATAAAGATATGCTAGGCAAGTTTAGGGTAAATTGAGATCAAGGGCTGAGATTGATTAGATCCTAGGGCCCTAAGTTACCCTACACACTTTATAGTCATGAGCATTTTATGGGAGTAGAAAAGAAATTAAAAAGGGGATGTGGGTAATTAAATAAAGAGGGGAGACTAATTTATTTTTTTAAAAGTGTAAACTTAATAAAATTTGTGATTTCAGTTGTTACTATTAAAATGAAATAAGTAAGCTTGGTTGGGCTAGCGTTTAGGAAACTTTAGAAATTAATAATTAATATGAATTAAATATTAATGAAAAGGATGAGATTGGAATGTTGTAAAATGAGACATGATTAACTAAACATATTCCTTAGAAACTAATATTATGTTATGATATCACAAAAAGAGATAATTCTTACAGTTAGTAATGTGCTAAGTTACTATGATTCTCTATCAGAAAAACGATAATGTATATTGACACCTAACATCGTAAAGAAATAACGTACCTAGTATTAACTCAAAGGTCAACAATTGTGTGAATGAAGCATGGATGTTATGACCCGTGTTTCCATTCAATTGAACCCTATCCGTACCAGATTAGGATGGCTATGGGAAGGGTAGTGAGTACTTAATGAATAATGTCATTAAGTGGTCATTATCTTTCCCATAGGGATCCTAAGATATGGGACTGATAGCGTACTCTTCAAATTGAGTGGTGAGTCCTAGATCCTACTTCTTCGAAATAGAAAATTTAACTTCTTAAACTATGAAATTGGGATCCAGATAACTGTGTAGAGATACTTGTGCAGTAATGGATATAAGTTTCGTTGACTTATTTGCAGTCATGAAACTAAGCTTGCATTGTTCGCTTGAAAACTTGGACAAGTAGTGTAGCTAGCTGATTACACTGTCTGATCACCATATTCCTATTTTGTAGTGTTAGATGACTAGATGGATTGCAACATGTCTATTCTCCAGGATGACACATAGAGTTGCACTTAGTTCTCAAAACATGTTATAAAGATTTAACCAAAAGTATATAAGATATACTCACTCAGTTAGAGTGATGATAAGGGGGATCATGTAGATCTAATGGACCCTTACAACTGCACATGGTTATCATTGTTATCAGATGGATTATAAACATTATATTATGTTGTATTTAATTTGTGTGTTGAAAATCATTGAAGGCATTACCTGTGATTAAGGGGTTTGATTTTTTTTTAAAATCCCTTAATTTGATGAAGTATAACATGGGTGTTATAGTTTGGTATCAGAGTTGAAGGTTTATAGCTCTTGGACCTAATGGGTCCTTATGCTAACAAAATATTTTATTATTTTCTAATAGAACACAATGGTTAGGAAAAGAGGAAATAATGCAATTAGTGTGGCTGAAGCAACAACAACCCAAAAAATTAATGAGATACTAGTTGTTCTATAAGATATCAGTAACCAGATAGTTGTTCTAGAACAACATGTAATGGGTGAGGAAAGTGAAATTGATAGTGATGTACAACAACCTTATCAGCCTAATGCTAGGGAACGTGAATAAATGTAAATCATAATGCACCAGATCCTAATGTTGGAAATCCCAATCTAGAACCAGCTTGAAAACAAAAGAGTTCCTGGTTAGAAGCCAAGTTTTCAAGGGACATTAAAAGAATAATCCCACCCAATTTTGATGGGACAACCTTGGGAGATGGAGCTGAGAACTGGTTGAGTGAAATGGAGAAGTATTTTGAGATAAGAGACTTCTTTGAAGAAAATAAAGTTATTTGGGGTGCTTTTCATCTCTTTAATGAGGCATCCTCTTGGTGGGATAACTAAAAGGTAGAGTTGGGAGTTGACCCTACTAACATCACATGGGAACAATTTAAATTGTACTTCCACCAACACTAGTTACCACAGTTGTATTTCGATCAAAATATGTCTGAGTTTCAAAACTTAACTCAAGGAAAACTGACTGTAACCAAATATTGGGAAAATTTCACCAACTGCTGAAGTATGTTCCATAGTATCAAAAGGATGATAAATTTAGGATACACAAGTTTATAATGGGATTGAACCCAATCATTGGGGGTGAAGTTGATGTCCATGGTCCTTCTACCATCGAAGATATTTTTGAGAAATCCATTAGGAAAAAGTAGACTTTGTAAGCAATATCTGTTCATAGGGATGAAAATTGAAAGAAGAGATTCAGCTCACCTTCGCCATTGGCACAAAGAAAGACTTGGTGGAAAAAGGTTGGCAATAAGGCTAGAAATGGTAAAAATAACACAACAACAAAACCTTGTTGCAAATATAAAGAAAAATGGACAGAATAGGTTGCAGGTAATGAAAATAAGTTTGAAAAGAAAAGAACTTTTGCATGGTGTTTCAAATGTGGTGGTAACCACTATGCCAACAATTGTCCCTTGAAAAAAAGGAAAACAATCTGCAACAAATAATCCATGCTACAGTGGAAAACCGCCAGGTTGAAAACAACAAACAACTATATCGAAGTGCCAGGTAAGTTATATGGACTACCTATAACTATTATATTTGATATGGTGCAACTGAATGCTTCATTTTTAGTAAATTAGCTGAAAAATTGAAAAAGAAAGATGGTTATATGAAAAATTCATGGATTGTACAATACGGGAATAATGTTGTCCAAACTGTAAACCAATGTCTGTTTGACGCAACATTGTAACTACCTAGCTTTACCACATAATTAGACCTATACGTAGCTCCTCTAGGTTTCAATGATGTTATAATATGTGTAAATTGGTTGTCTTAACACAAACCAACTATAGATTGTTTGAAAAATGAATAAAATGCTTAGATGATCTATAGAAAACAACAAGCATTCAAGGCATAAAAATAAATTTTTGAAGGAATAGATTTCAACAATACAACTCAAAAAGGCTAAGAGAAAGGGTTGTATTTTATGCACATAAAGATATCAAATTTTAGTGAGGAAGGTAATACTTCCTTGGAGACTATCCATTATTACAAGAGTACAAGGATGTATTTCCAAGGAATTATGAACTTCCTCTTAGACGTGAGTTTTATTTTACAATTGATATCAAACTCGAAACTGAACCAATCTCTAAGGCACCATACAAAATGACTACAATTGAACTAGTGGAACTAAAATCCCAACTTCACGAGTTATTATTAAGGACTAATTAAACCAAGTGCGTCTCCTAGGGGAGCACCAACCATCTTCGTCAAGAAGGATGACACGTTAATGTTATGCATTGATTATCACATGCTTGAAAAGGCCACAATCAAGAATGGATACCCCTTACCAAGGATTGATGACATTTTTGATCAGATGAGAGATGCATCTATCTATTCCAAGTGATTTAATCAGGTTATCATCAACTTGAATGAAGACATTCACAAGACAATGTTTAGAACAAGATATGATCATTATGAGTTCACAGTGTTACCTTTTGGACTCACTCATGTACTAGCTACATTCATGAACTTAATGAATAATATTTTTTAGGAATATCTAGATAAATTCGTGCTATTTTTTTTGGATGACATACTGACTTATTCTAAAAACATGGAAGAACACAATGAACACTTGAAAATAGTGTTAAAAGTTCTTAGAAAGAGAAAATTGTACGAAAAAATCTCAAAATGTTTGTTCTATCAGAATGAGATGCAATACCTTGGGTACATAATCAATAAAGATGGAATTTTAGTTGATCCATCAAAAATCAAAGCCATAACAGAATGGCCAACTCCTAAGAATGTGCATGAAGTGAGAAGCTTTATGGGGTTGGCTAGTTATTATAGAAAATTGGTTAATGATTTCTCTAGGGTTGGCCAACTCCAATAACTTATTTACAGAAAAATGACAAGAAATTTGTGTGGACTGATAAGTGTGAAATAACATTTAATTTTTTGAAGGAGAAACTTACAACAACACCTATTTTGAAGGTTTCAGACCCCAAAGGAAGCTTCACTGTGGTAATGTATCTCCAGTGAAGGTTTCGGGTGGAATACTTCTACAAAATGATCATGTGATTGCGTATGAAAGAAGTAGAAAACTGAAGGTACATGAGTTGAACTATGCTTCCCACGATTTAGAAATTATTTTCATAGTTCACTCTTTGTAATTTTGGAGGCATTACCTGTTAGGAAAGCCTTTTGAACTGAAAATAGACCACTTGGGGCTGAAATATATCTTTACGTACCCTAATTTGAATGCAAGACAGTGTAGATGGCTTGATTTTTTGTCTCAATATGATTTTGACATAAGTTATATTAAAGTAAAAGATAACCAAGTGGTTGATGTGTTGAGTCATAGGAAGCATGTTTCTGCTATTGTAACCCTTAGGACATCAATTCAAGGATGAAGTAAAGAAACAAATATAAATTGATTCATATTATCAGCATGTAAAGGTTGCATTAGAAGATAAATCCCAAATGATAAAAGGTATAAAGGATTTAAGTTTGACAATGAAGGAGTCTTGAAATATGATAACAAATTTTATGTTCCTTTGGGAAATGAATTAAGAATGAAAGTCATGAAATAATTTCATGATGCTCATTATTCTGGACATCCCAGAGTGACAAAATTATTGGGTGATGTAAAACAACAATACTTCTAGAAAGGAATGAAGAAAGACATGACAAATTATGTTTCTCATTGTCTTGAATGTCAATGTGTTAAGGTAGAGCACATGCATCATGTTGGTCTGTTGTACCCTCACAACATTCCACATTACAAATGGAAAGTAATTAGCATGGATTTTGTGCAAGGACTACCAATGTCTAAAAATAAGCATGACATGATTTTAGTTGTGGTTGAAAAATTAAAAAAAGTAGCTCTTTCATACCGGGTAATCTAAAAGATGATTCATGTGTACTTGCGAAATGGTTTTGTGCATGAAAAAAATAGATTTTATGGAGTTCCAAAATTGATAATTTCTTATAGTGATCCTAGGATGACCTCTCGATTTTGAAAAACCTTAAACTCATCTTTGGGAACAAAAGTGAACTTTAGTTTAGCTTACCATGCAGAAACTGATGGTCAAACAGAAAGAGTTAACCAAGTTATGGAGGTTATACTCAGAATGTATTGCATGGGTCATCAATATAAATGGGAATAATATCTTCCATTGGTTGAATTTTCCTATAATAAACTTATCATTCTTCCATAAAAATGTCACCATTTGAAGCATTGTATCAGAGAAAGTGTAGAACTCCTATCAGTTGGGATAGTATTAAGGAAAAGAGGTAGTAGGCCTTGAAATGTTAACAAGAAATGGAAAATCAAGTGAAACTCATTCGTGAGAGGTTGAAGGAAGTTGTCAATAGGCAGAAAAGCTACATAGATCTAAAAAGAGTTGACAGAAAATTTGAGCTTGGAGATAAAGTTTTCTTAAGGGTTAAACCCAAAAAGAGCTCAAATCACGTTTGGCAAGTCTACCAAAATTTCACCTAGATATGTGGGACCTGTTAAATTATTAAATTTATAGGTCTAGTAGCATATCAATTAGTATTACCTCCCACATTGTCCAGAATGCATGATTTTCTTCATATTTCATTGTTTGAAAATTATGTATCAAATGTAACACATGTCCTAAATTGGAACTATTTACAGGTCCAATGGGACCAATACTATGAAGAAAGTGCAACTTGGGAGAATCTGGAAGAAATAAAAAACAATGTTTCCTTATTTGTTTTAGTGATGAATAATTTATTAATTATCTATAATGATATATTTGATATAATTTGATTGACTTAAATGAAAAATTATGTCATATTGTTTAATGTTTGGTAATTTGTTGATTATAAGGTTGTTATAGCCTAGAATTCTAAATATTGATTGACTGGAAAATTAATTTTTTTCAAGTTTTTAATATTAAAATGTGAATTTTAATCCTTAAAAGTATTGTATGGATCCATTTTTTTATGAATATATTTTCTATTTACAAGTTAAATGATGGGGAAATGATTCATTAAGGGGGAAAGTATGTCACACCCCATATTTTCATGTTGTTATGTTGTGAAAATAATATGTGATGTATTAAATAATTTACGAAAATAAGTTGATTAGTATTGTTACGAGATAGGATTACAGGTATACATATGTGGATATTACATAGGTGTATATAGACATGTGCATAGGTTTATATTCAGTGCTGTACCCGCACTCGTCACCTCACATTCATAGATTATTTAATAATCGTAACTTGTTCTTACTATATGATTGATCACCAACTTGTTTGTTGTATGTGATTATTTCATAATGTTTGACAAATTTGTTACATTGTTGTACTTTGTATTATTTTAGTGCTTGGAAATAACTATTA
Organism: Taxus chinensis; assembly: GCA_019776745.2. Taxonomy (NCBI): domain Eukaryota; kingdom Viridiplantae; phylum Streptophyta; class Pinopsida; order Cupressales; family Taxaceae; genus Taxus; species Taxus chinensis. Next base: position 165,162 of record JAHRHJ020003293.1, read on the forward strand.
TTGTCTTAATGTTTTGAGTAACCACCTTTTTGTTGCAATATTGGTCATACACTGTAAGACATTAGTAATGATCTTCAAGGGTCTTCGTAGGCGACGAGGTAAGTGAATAACAATTTGAATTTCTTGTTTGACAATAACAAATAATGAGATATAATGATCTCAGACCAGGGAGAAATTAAATTGTTTTATATCGGCCTCAGGCCATAATTCAATATTGATTGATAAATGTCGTTTTGAAAAGGTCTTAGACCATATAAACTTGTATAGTTGTATGATTAAAATAGTTATAGCTATGCAAACTAGGCAAGATATGTTTGTTAGATATGGGTTTAAAACCTCAAGATATATATATATATATATATATATATTGTGTTTCGTTATTTATGGCGGAAAAGCTATTGTTTTATTTTGTTTAATTAAAAGGTCATCGACCTTATCAATGGCTTAGAATTACATTGGAATGTGACTTTGCATAGAGCATTATGATAGTTTAATAATTATTGGTCATAGACCGACCACCATGCAAACTTGGTAAATTCATTGGGTTTGAATAAGTCTTTGATCGCTCGTTTAACTAGCGTGCATTATTGGAGGGAACCACGCCATGAGTTGGCACTGCAAAATTTAATGCATTTAATTTTGGGAATGGCGAAACTTCTTTGAAAAACTATGGCACGAGAGACCTAAGCCAGTTTTATCACTTCCTTTTGCTGTTCGAGTTCTCCTTTTGGAGCTGTGCGTGGAGGATTATAGAGCTATTTTCAGTTGAGGTTTCAGTGGGTCGAACCAGCTAAAAATAGATGTTATTTTTATTTATGGCGTTAATATTTTTAAAATATGGATATACTTTGGAGGTTTTGTTTTGTTCGATATGTCTGGAGATTTTTGCAAGGAAATTTGTGGAAATTTTGAGGAGGCTTTTTGTAGGACAACATGCATGGATTAGTCTAGCTCCCTTCTTGTTATTACATTTTGAAAAAAATCTAAATACTGGGGTTTTATTTTTGTTTATATATGTGATTATTTTATGAGTAAATATGAAATGGGTCTTTGAAATATGAAAATAGAAATCATTTTTTATTATATGGGTATTTGGAAAAATGAGGAAAAAGGGGTTCTAGTTTACAAATATGAATATGGGTTTGTGATGAATATGATATTCGTGATTGTATGCTCTTGATTTAGTTGTAGTAAGATGGTGGAATTTAGTTGTTGAAAGTGATTATTTTGTATGAATACCTTTACAGACTTATGTTTGTTTGAAGAGGTGAATTTTCTAATTTGAATTCGAAACTAGACTTTATGTGTGAAAGGTAAATTAGAGGTTTTGTTTTTTATATTATTTTGGGTTGAAAAAATGTTACAATGCATACAATGAGCTAGAATGAAATTTTCTCTTTTTCCTAAAAATGTCTTGGGTTAACTTGACATTTTCAAAATTTGGGTTATTATTATTTCATGATAATTAAATTTATATGAATATGGTTCTCAGTTAGAAAGAGAATATCTGTGATATTTTGATAAATGGGTTTTGTTTGAATCTTTGTGATTGATTTATTTGGTAAATGGTTTTTTTTTTTTGTTTTTGAGAATATTATCCTTCCCATTATAGGTTTCATTTAACTTGTAGACTACTTAGCTTGATATGAGATCATTACTAAAGGTTGTAGAAATAATGGACATTGGTAAATTTCCTTCATTAATTATTATGAATAAAAATCTTCATTTTCGTTTGACTGTAACTCGGAGTCATGACTAGAGTCTTCCAAAAATTATGTGTATTTAAGTTTGATTTGTGAATATTTTTCCTTCTTCATTATGACGTACAAAAATTAGTTGTCTCAACTCAATAGATAAAGAACCTTGGGAAAAACCTCCTTCATTGACTTATCATGATGAGGAATCTTCTTGTAATTAGATTAGTGACTTTGATTTAAGGTAGAATCTTGTGAAAATTCTATGCATTATACATTTTAGGTTTTAAGTGTTGATTCTAGAAGGATTTTGTTCCCTCCTATTATAGATGTTTCATTAAACTTATATTAATAGACTAATATATTAACAACTATTCTTAATTTTTTCATTCTGGGGGAACTTATAGTCCAGTGCATTGTTGAATAGTTTTATTTATGAAATGGTAAGCATCCAAGTGGATCATGATAGTAAAAATGTATTGTACCATCTTGTAGCCATTAATGTTGTTTGCATTTAAATTGGATTATTGGTCAGATGTAAAATGTTATGACTATCATGCAAAGATATTTAAAGACCATATAGAAAATGATTTGTTTAAAGTAAAACAAGGCTTGTTTATTCTTAAGATATGAATTCGATAGGTTAATAAAAGTGTTTCAAAGATAATTTTAAACTTGTTTCAATGTTTTCATGAAGGTTTACTTAATAAGATTTGTGTTTTGATTGAGTAAAAACCTTCCAATCTGAATTAGGAAATAATGACACAGTTATATTCATTTATGGTTACCATTAGTTAACCTTATCATATTCATTTATTTTGTAACATAACAACATGAATGTGAGTGGATAACTCATGCCAGTTTAATGAAATGACCATTTATAAACTCATTTTCCTACAGTGTGCACGATGGAGTAAAATAAGGGAAGTGATTATTAAATCTTACTCACACAAATTGTTTGTGTATTTTTGTTTTACAATTTGTTACAGATCATTATTTTAATATAAGTTAAAGTAATACTTCATTTTTTATAAGGCATTCTACCTATTTGTAATATTATGGAAATTATTGTAATATGATGTTAAGAAAGAAAAGGATTCTTCAATTAAAAAATATTTATAAATATTTGTTATCATTTGTATACTATTTGAGAGTTGTAATGATGCTTTTAATGTTGTTTTTACAATGGTATATGTATGTGAAATTATTTAAATATTAAATGAAAATTATAAGAATTATTGTTGTGAATAAATAATACGGTTGAATGTTACAACAATATTGATCATTTATTATATGGAATTCATTACAACAATGATCACATTGTTACCACTATCATTATATATATATGAAATAATGGTATTTCATTTCAAACTATAGTTTCATTATGATCGATTAATTGCTTAATCAATATGAATAATACAATAATAGAAAACACATTGTTATAATTATAGTTGTACCTTAACCACATTAAATACATTATATACAATATATAGATGTCTCAATAATGTATGTACTATTCCACTGGTTACCAATTGGGATAATTATATATACGTAATGTGATTAATATAATCACGTTATGCGAAAACCTTAAGTTGTCCTAACACTTAATGGTTTATATCTCTTTGTTTAAGGGATACATACTAATTAGATAATAAACCTATGAGACTAAAAAATTTATTAGGATGATATTGGATTGTCATAATTGGCATGGTTGACTAAACCTATTCCTAGTAATGAAAGTAATGTTGCAATACCATGAAAAGATATAATTCTTAAGTAGTAGAAATTTTTTTTTATTAGTGGAAAATAGTTTTGAAGGGAATATACCCTGATACAAAAGAGGCTCAATAGCCAGATAAACATGATAAAGTAGCAAAAAAGGATCAGAATCTAGATATTACAATAAGCCAGACAGTAGTCAAAAGAGAAACTACTAAGAAAAAGCAAGACAAGGAAAAAACTGCAAAGAAGCAACAAAAAAACAACATACTTTTAGCAACAAAAGATAAAAAAATTCGTAACCATCCTACTTTGAAGAAGTTATTTCTTCGAGGCCCTATCGATTCTTGATTTGACCATCTGCAATGAGGTAAATAATTCCAGAGTGGTGACATGTGTGGGGTAATTTGCATCTAGTTGTGAGAGGAACTAGTTCCTTTCATTATTTGTGCCCCAAATGTGCTCAGGGACACCACTCAGCATAGTAATGCTTCTTACCTATTTTTCAAGAAAATCACATATAGCCTTAAAAATTTCCATATTGTGATCGTGTCTATCCTTAGATTTCCAAAGTCTATTTTTCAAGGAATTAAATTTCTTTTAAATTTCATTTGTCTGATCTACCCCAATATCAACATCCTCATTCAACTTTCTTTTCCCCTTTTGTTTATTAAGTTGATGCAGATCTTTTTTTATACTTTCAACTTATTTTTCCAATATTTCAATTATGTGAAGAATATTCTCCTTCTTTTTCCAAGTATCATTGTCTTTCCTTGCATTACTGATATGTAGCAGATTGTGGGAAATTTTAATATCCTTGCTGCTCCTAAGGACTCAGTTGGAGGAAGAGGGGATTACTTTGGAGAAATTAGTAGCAAGTTAAGATCTCCGTTTAAATTAGATAATGTGTCTTAACATCAAACTATAAGACATACCTAGTTTTAACACATTAAGATAACATTGCGTGAAGGAAGTGTGGGATCTACGACCTACTTATAAATTTGAATGAACCCTTTCCATACTAACTTAGGATGGCTATAGGAAGGATATCGAGTACTTAATGACGTATGTTATTAAGTATTCATTATCTTTCCCATAGGGATCTTGAGATGGGATGGATAGCATACCATCAAATTGAGAAGTGAGTCTCATATCCTATGACTTTAAAATACAAAATTTTAACTTCTTAAATAACAAAATTGAGATCTAGATAAATGTATAGATAAAGTTATGCGATAGCAGAGACAAGTTTCATTTGACTTATGTGTGTTCATGAAACTAATTTGACATTGCTCACTTAATGACTTGGCCAAGTAGTGTAACTAGTTGGATACATTATCTGATCACCATATTCCTATTATGAAGTGTCAGATTCAAGATTTATTGCAGCAAGTCTATTACACATAGGAGTTACACTCACTTGTCAAAAAATGTTATAAAGGTTAACCAAATGTATATAAAATATAATCACTTAGTTAGAGTGATGTTAAAAGGGGGATTAGGTAGATTTAATGAACCCTTACAACTGCACATGGTTATCAGTGTTATCATATGGATTATAAACATCATTTTATGTTATATTTAATTGATGTGTGTTGATAATCATTGAAGGCATTAATTGTGATGAAGTGATTTCTTATAAAAAAATTCCCTTAATTTGATGAAGTATAACATGGGTGTTATAATTTTCCTAAGACAGCATTTGATGTTATTTTGATACTACCATGTAAAGATAATGGGAGAGTGGATCCATAGGTCCCTAAAGTTAAGAGGATAATTAAGAAGATTTAACAAACATGCCTATAGGTACATGAGAGGTTGAAGGAATCACATGCTAAACACAAAACAAGAAATGATTAACATAGAAATGAGAATTATTTCCTTTTTGGAAATAAGGTATGGTTGTACTTGAGTAGAGAGAGAATCTAAGGTAAAGATAAGAAACTCAAATGTCTTATATATGACCCATTTGAATTTTTGGAACAAGTGGGCATGAATTAATTTCAGTTGGATTTACCTACTTATATGAGAACATATTCAGTTGTTAATGTTGGAAATGTATGTCTCTTTGAACCCTCTATGTTAGATTATGAAGAGGAAGGGTTATTTCTGCCATCCATTAAGGATCTTGCTCCATATAGTCAGCTAGAATTACATGAAGATGTGGTATTGTAGGGAAAAGAGAGGAAAACACAATGAGGAGTGTAAGACCAGTAGTTGATTGGAGTAAAAGGTAAATTGTCAAACAAGTCCAAATGATATTCTAGATAAGATATGGGGAAGAAATTTCCTCAACTCATCAGTTCTTGAAGCTTTTAGGGACTTAAAAGCCTCAAATTGGGGAGGCAAGATTAAAAAATGGATATGAAAGTACCAAATTTATGTAATTCTCTACCTTAACTTGTAATATAGTCTCTCTCTCTCTCTCATGTAAATTGCAATATAAAAATGGTTGAGTCAGTTTGAAGGTGATCTAGATATCTTCGAATGAAAAGGCTAAAGAGTTCTGTTTTAAGAAGGAAGTTTAGTAGTAGTTATGTGGAATTAATGTAGCAGTTATGCATCAATTAAATGATAGTTTGTGACAGGTAAAAAATGTGAAGGTGAATGGTTACAAAATTTTACCCTTCTCTAATCAATTTGTTTCACTTCATCCTTCATTAGTATATAAACATTAAATACAAGTGGGGAAACATGTCCATTAGAGAGGAGAAGAGTAAAATAAGTGGTTTTGTGTGAATCCAATTCTAAGGGTTGTAAAAAAGTAAATGCAAGTAAGAATTTTGATTCTTTCATAAAGGCCACACATTGGGAGTAAGCTTGTATTTTTTTTAGATTTGCATAGTGAAAGGGGAACAATTTCTCACCCACTAGAGTTTTTACCATTTGGGTTTCTAAAGATAATTCCTTTTCTCTTTGTTATCTTGTTTATGATTTCCAGTAGTTTGTGTATTTCATATTAAAACTTGAACTCCATAAAGGAAAGGACATTCATTATCACTATTTATAGGATCTATTATAATTGTTTACTATTAATTTATGTATCAATTAAAACAAGTCTAACTCACATGTTTTCCTCACCTAACACTTTTAAAAGAACCTATTATTAAATATATTCCTAAAAACACTCCAAGATCTCATAAATTCCTTCAAATAGATAACACAATATAAGAGAAACCCATAAACAAGTTTGAAACACTCCTAACTAAATTCAAGAGTCAAGGTTCCCATTCTAGAGACTTTAAAATTTAATTCAAGCTAAGCATACTAAGCCACTATTTCCCATTATCAAGTGATCAAATTATAAATGTAGTTACATCCATATATATATATATATATATATATATATATATATCATGTGCTAGGTGGAAAACTACATGTGGTTTGATACCTCTTTTTAGTAATGACGATGTAAACAATGTAAGGGCACTTTACTATCCTTTGAAGCTAGGTTTTCCTTGTGATGTTGGCACCAAGATAAAAGGATAAAACTAATTTATCCCACGACAATTTATGTGATATAATTCAGAATTTTATCTTCCTATCCAATGAATGATACAACCCAAATGAAAAACTTGAGTGTTTCTTTTTCCTAAGTAGTAGATAGAAATTAATATCCCAATTTCCTAGTTTTCCTCTTGCCCCTTAGAATATCTAGTAAGTGACGTATATATAAGATTCCTTCACTTTAATTTCATCATTAACAACTTTAAAATTTTACCCAATGTGATGAATAAACGTTAAGAAAGGATAAATAAGTGATGTGGCATTTTAAACGTAAAAGAATAAGGTAAAAATACATAAGCGCCCAAAGGGGATAGTAGCACTTGAGTGCTCATGTCACTTACTAGGCACTAGTGTCTGAAGAGATATGAAAATAAAATAAGAAATACTCAGTCACGTAACATGTTTTGTAATATCCTAAAGTAAAAGGGATAACTCTAGAAGAGAAAAGGACATAAGTATGAAAAGATAAATAAATAAATATAAATTAAAACAAGTGTTGTTATTGTCTAGTTTTATTTCTTAGGAATCATGCATATAATGACATGCTAGAGGGATGATGTAATATTACTAAGTGTATAATTTTGTGTCTATATTAATACAAACAAACATTAGTAACAACAATATAAAAGGATGTGTTAGTAGAAAAAAAGTGTATACCATGTAGAAACAAGTGCAAAACATGTGAAACAATGTCACACAAAAAGGAAAAATTTATGTAAACATGGGACACCCATGGTGTTGTAAGACAATCAAGCTTTTTGGGCCTATAAAGAAGAAATACATAACCACACACAAAACACTACACCGCAAACATGATACACCCATGATGAAACAAGACACTCAAGGCCCTTAAGCCATAATCATAGTGGGAAACAAGCATACACCTGTGAACTATCATACATGGATAAGGAAAACAATCATAGCAAGATGTGATAAAGATCATATGATATAGGATATATGAAAGATACTTAAATTATTATAAATATTACACAAGACATGTGTTAGTCTTGTTATTTTAAAAGATATAAAATACAAAATAGATGTGTGTAATCAAGTGTAATGAGGAAATAAATTGGAACTATAATGAAAATATAGCACCTGGATGTAGTATACAAAAGGGATATTCCCCCGCAGGTTAATATTATTGGTAAAGGGAATTACAACACCTATCATCATGTATCACTCTATGTATTTCTTGTATTGTGCACAATATACCACATGAATGCATGTGTGTAAATAAGAAATGATATCTATCAAACCAAAGGAGTAAAATATATGTATAATGTAAATGAAAAACAATGTATACAATAAAATAGGTCTTGGTTTTGTATTTTTTTCCAATATATGAATTTTTTGTTTTTTAGGCCCTCCACGAAAAGATGAAAATCGAGAAAGAATAATAATTAGTCCCCTTGCTCAAAGTATGAAACATACTACTGATTTTTTCATTGTGTATTTCATAGAAATGTTGCAACTAAATAATAAGAAGAAATATTTCCCCCAAATGTGTGTGTGTGCAAGGTGAGGTTTAGGTTTAAAAATCCCCCTTAATAGTCAAGTTTAACCTATAGCTCAAATATTACAATTTCAATAAGGCGTATCTACTTCTTCTCATGTCATGGGTTCTACTCAATTGCTTTATAACCCACTTTCACTAATTTTGGCTTCTTATCCCTTGACTATCAGTTTCATTTGTCTTAAGATCCTTCTCTATTATGATAATGATGATCTTGAAGAGAAACTTCATACATTCCATGTTGTTTTCTTGGATTATGCTTATAATGATACATTACTTACTGGTCTCTTTCCTTAGAGTTGAAAGGAATTTTTTTAATGGTTCTATGATCTTCCCATTTATTCCATATGGAATTTCACTCCTTTAGATGATTAACAACCATCTACACACACAAAACAATGGGGAGAAAGCTAGCATAAAGTGTTAGTGACAAACAACCATGAAAACATGTACGAGAAATGAGTGAAACATAGAATAACACAACAAGAGATCATCATAATAATTGATGGCAAACATTAGACACCACTTAGGATGTCACAAGAAACTCAAGGCCTTCAAGGATATATAAGAAAAAAATTTTCCATTCATTTGATCATCTATTCCATATGTTGAAAGAGTATGAAGCTATATTATTTAACAAGAATAATCTCAAATTTATTGTTAATGCTCCTAACACACCTAATCATTAGTTTAAAGGAAAATCTACTTTCAAAGGAAAACCTTGTGATGATAAAATTGAAGTTAAATCCACCATTAATGTTGTATCTCAACATACAAAGCTATAATTTCAAGCTCCTTAGTGAAAATTCACACACTTGTCTTATACACCTCATCTAGTGCTTAAGAGGAATGTGATAACATGATTTTCAAGTGTGTTTAATATACATATAAGTTTAGCCAATTTGGTTTTTGAAGATACTGAGATATAAGAAAAAATAGTGCTTCCAGAGGCTTCAAAAGGGCTATTTTTAGTCTTTTTGTCAAAGATAAAAATCCTCTAAAGGAATTCATGGAAGATTTAAATAATATAAAAGTTGTGTGGGAGATACATAAAGTTGTTCAATGTAGTTTAAGAATATAGTGTGAAGAAAATTTAGTTCAGGAACATGTTTAATGCAACCACTTGGTCTTAATGGGCATAGGCACTACTAAATGTGTCTACTTAAAATGGTATGCACCATGCTCAACATGCTATGACCACATCTACTTATTAATATCACACATTGGAGTGTTATGATTGGTATTATTACTAGGATTAACACCTATCTTAGCCAACCTACTTCAGTTTTGATGATAGTGATCATGGCTTATGATCTATGGTTTCAGTTACATGTATAAATTTGTGCTTTTATTGCAGCACAATAGTCCTTATACATATTGAAAAACTTTTATTGAAATGTTTTAGGAGCCTCATAAATATTTAGGATCCTAAAAAAATCTCAAGTGAGGGTATTTTTATTCTCTCCATGATTCATAAGTTTTTTTCTCGGTTCATCAAAAACTATTCTTGCCACGCACCTAACTGGTGCACCACTCTTGGAAAAAGTGGAGATATAGGTAAAATTCAGATAATAGACAAGTGGTTCAAGCATTATAGGGGTATACTCACATTGAGAGATATTTTACCTAATTAGCTTAGCCCATGAAGATACAATATATTACTCCTACAAATTTGGTCATCCTACTAGGTTTTACCTGGGTTCATATGCTACATTCTAGTGAAGTCACTCCCTCCTTATCCTTCTGTTAGGTCTTGCTTAGCTCACATGCTACTTCTAGGGCGCTTGGATTCCCTCTTAGTGTCCTTTTGTTAGACCTTGGGAGAATCACATATTCATTTTTAGTGGGTCACTAATTGTGTTAAGCACTCCTATTAGTTGTCATTCCCAATTCAAAAACATAACATGAAGCCAAAAAGTGCACTTTTTGACTTATAAGAGTGTTTTAAGTGACAGTAGGTCCCATTTTCCCTTGGAGATGCACTTTAAAAATCCCTTTTCACATTATGAGCACTTATGAGGTGAAATTTCACCCTAAATTTTTTTCATTCCCTCATTTGTGGAGTTTTTTGACATCATAATGCTAAATCAAGTGAAAAACAAAAGAAAAGTCTTCACTCCCTCATGTGCATGCAATGGTTTCCTTCATCCCCCATGCCTATGACACACTTTTCATCTCACCATGCACCTTGGGAACATTTTTGAGGTGTAATTTTAGTCTTCAAATAATCACATTATCAGCACAAAACTATCCAAATATTGGCACTTCAATACAAAATAGACTGGAAGCCTATTCATAATTGCGCACATTTCTAGCTAGTTTACTTTCCTATGGTTGTTTATCATATTAGTTTGATAGAATAACACATTTTTCTATAATTCTCTTTAGAACACATGCATTCCATAAGGTATATTGAGCATAATCATGCCTTCTTAATGACACACATATGTTTGGGGGAATCTTATCCACACTATATAGGTTCTTTTTTATCATTTCAATCCCCTTTATACCTTCCTGAAAATTAGTAACCTTGATTGCATATCCATTATGTATATGTTATCATTTTGATCATAATTCATTACATAACATATGAGTTGATTACATTATCACCCAATTTATTAATTTCTTATGCTATGCATACTCTACATTCTTACTCCAATGCAAGTACTAAGATGTCTCCAAGACTTACTCTCAGAATAGCACTCTATTGGAACTAGTCACATATTTGTGATGCTTTATCCTACATATATACTTATGCGATACACTTCTCTTCATTGTATGCATGCCTTAGTGCCTAAAATCTATGTGTACTGTCTTGTGACACCATGATTTTCCTGCATGCTTTGTGTGCTTTCCATGTACATTATTTTCTATGTTATCACTTATGCTTAGCTTTGTATGGGTATGTCGTTCACTAGTGTGCTTATATTTATGTTATACATCATGTATTATCACTATACTCTTGCATCTACATGTTGACTGGATTCCACAAATTGTTTTTCTTTGTGATTAGCCACAAAGTCATCCTATTTCATGATTATTTTTATTAATCTTTCTTGAGTGACACTTCATTTCTGTCTTTTCTATTTTTTAGCCATCCCTGGGAAATGGGTTGAGTCCTCAATCCTCTGCATGCATGGATGCAGCCTTATATGATGACCTTATCACTTTGTTGTGTGCACATCCACGTGCACTAAACTTTTTTACTTTCCTTCCTTTATGTGATGCTAACATAGCACTGTATAAAACTTATCTATACATGGGTAGAGCATATTTTATTTTGACTCATGTGACTCAAATGATCATATCACACATGTTCATTGGGATATGATTCTACATCTACTTAAAAAACACATGTTTTTTATTAGATAATGTAAAAATAGGGATCATCTCCTAGGGTCCTTATAAAGGAGGAAAAACAGAAAGGAGCAAAAAAATTCCTAGCAAAAAGATACAAAAATGTCCAAAAGGAGTTTAAAAAGCTTAACTCTTATAATGAAATCTAGGACCATGACCAAAAAATTAGTGGTGTAAAACAAAACAACTAGAAAAAACCAAGTTGAGATAGTTTCTAAAAATCCCGCCAATAGTCCAGGACCAGAAGATTAATTACCTTTTAGGGGAAACTTCCCTGTTGTCAGCAGGACTATCTTTGATTGAGTCCCTCCTCTTTTATCATCTCAGTAATATCTTCTTCCAATTCTTCTTCAGAGCTACTGATACAGAAATTGAACTTCCTCTTTTTTGTTCCCTCCTCCATCATGTCCAACCTATCACTCAAATATTTTACCTGTGTCTCCAACACAATAATATTTTTTTTAGACTTCACCTGGGAGAAACATATTTCTTTGGAAGCTCGAATGAATTCCATCATGGTTTCTCGATGGCCAACATTTGTCTCCTCCATTGCCTGAATAACCCTTTCTAAATACTGAACCTTATTAATCCACCCCTCAAGACACTTGTCACCACCATTAATACCCTTATTCCTAGAAGGGCTCACTTCACCTCTTCCTTCCACACCTTTCTCCAGACCAAAATCCTCCCCAACATTCCTATACCTAGACATTTTACCGACCCTCATCTTGGTGAGGCATTCTGCCAGAGGTTAGGTCCTCCTCATCTTCCTTTTCTTTTAGAGGAATGACAGGGATAGGTTTCCCATTCTCATACATCATAAGGATGATCCCTCCAAATAGAGGCATCTCTGTACCTTCTCCTTATGGAATGCCTTCAAATAATTTAGTCAGCGACATGAAAAGGAAAAACAGAATGCTCGCCATGATTTTGTGTCTAAACATATTAAGGAAAGAAATGATGAAGTGTGAATTTTGTGATATTTTCCTTCCAAAGTAATATACTTCATTGTTTGGAGGCACATCTCTTTCCAGATTCCTGGAATACATGATCTAGAAATACCATCAGTAAAAAAGAGCACCTTTCCTTACCCACAAAAAACATCTCAATTTCATGCTCCATGCGGGTTCTGTCTATAAAAATCTTGATCCCTTCCATCTGCATCTCCATCGCAAGGGAAATGGTGATCTCAGAGAATTCAATTTCCATACCTCTCACCGTAAACTTTCCCTCTTTCCAATCCATACCAAAATCCTTTGACAATGAAGGATCGTAACCATGTAATTTGGAGATAAAATTGAAGAAACCCCCAATCCTAATTTTTTTCCACAAAGGTTAGTTGAAAGCCTCAATGCTCTAGCTCATTGGCTTGACCATAATTCTATCACCACCTATATTCGCAATGCATAACCTATCCCCTACTCTAACACTCTAAATTTCAGAACCCCTTTTGAAACATTGAGACCAAATCTAAACTTGCTTCCCTTAAGTAAGTTGTCTCGGTTTAAGTAATACCTGGAGCTCACTTGTGCCAGAATCATCAATTTTAGTGCCCTTTATCTCTACCAATTACTTCATTAATTTTAGGGGAAAATCATCATCCTTTATTCACTAGATCTTGTAATCATTACTTTGTAGCCATGTAATTAGCCATCTTATCCTGCACGTATTCCCTTGACGGAAGGGTATGATTAATTGAAACCTTTTCAAAAAATTTTAAATTTCCTTATGACATCATTGAGAACATTTCTTAAGGGCCAATTAATAGTAAACCTTGATTATTAAGAGCATTAATAATAATGAGGGAATCACCCTCAATCTAGATATTTTTGATCCCTCTATCCTTTTCCAATAAAACCCCCCAAAGGAGAGCTCTAGCCTTCACCATATTGTTAGTTTGTCTCCCTAACAGACCAGCATAGGAAAAACATCCAATCACCATTATTGCTTCTTAATGATTCTCCCCCCCCCAGCTAGGACCCAAATTCCCTTTTGACACCCCATTGAAATTTTAGCTTAACCACATTTTTCTCTGGTAATCATGAGGGAATCCCCCTCAATCTGGATATTTTTGATCCCTCTTATTGTTCCAAATTGACACCCCACATAAGAGCTCTATCCTTCGCCATATTGTTAGTTTGTCTCCCTAAACAGACCAACATAGGAAAAAATCCAATCACCATTACTTATTTTAATGATCCCTCCCCCCCATCAGGACCTGAATTCCCTTTCGACGCCCCCATTGAAATTTAGCTTAACCACATTTTTCTTCCGCCTAGTCCATCTAGTGTGCAAGGTTTCTTGGTCCTTACCTTTATCTCCATGAGACTTAGGGTTTTTTATTCCTCCCATCCCGGGAAAGGTTTCCTTTACCTAAAACAATTTGGTATTTTCTTTGATGGTTGCAATGGCTCTACTTCGGACTCTCTTGAGCTTAGCTTTCTGGTCATGAAAAATACAGTCATTCCTAGCTTTCCATAAACCCCAAAAGAGATGTGGGAGGGCTATTTTCCAGGCCATCACCAAGATGGGGAAATTGAAAGGACTCTCCCATTGTATGCAAAAATCATCAATGGTATTTGGAATGATCCTTTGAAATTTGAATAGTTCCTAAAAAGTCACAAAAAAAATTGAGAAAAGGGGCAAATACAAAGAAGATTATTGAAATTTTCCTCCTCTTTCCTACAAAGCGAACATCTATTAGGAAGCTTCATACCACGTTTCTTGAGATTTTCCACTATAAGGATCCTTGTTTTGGACCACCAACCAATATAAGATATTTACTTTAGGAGTAAGATCCTTCACCCAGAGTCTACCCCAATACTCTTTTTGAAGGGAATCTTTAAAATTTAGTCTATAGGCTGATTTAACCGAATAATTCCTTGATTCTTCCTCTTTCCATTTAATGGAATCTTCCTTTTTTTGAAAATTGGGTCTTTATAATTCCTTAATTTGTTGTTGGGTTCCCAAAAAGGATGTAGGTCCCCATTAAAATCTAGAGAGGGGACAGTGACCTCCCAACTGATGGACTTCTCCTAAATCCAGAATTCCCTCCAAAATTTTATCCTATCTTCATATTTTTGAGCTACCCTTTTCCAAGACTCCATGCTAGCTAAAGGATAGTCTTTAATCCAACTATAATTCCAAAAACTAATTCTATTACCTTTGTCAATCTACAAGATCAAACCCTTGGTCAAAATGTCCTTAGAAGCCACAAAGGAACTCTATAATATGGACCCTCTAGGAAAATCATTTTGGTTGAAAAAAGAATCCAATCTACATATATTCCGCAAGTATTTCTTCTTGATGATGTCCACCCAAAGACCCTCTTCTCTGACAAGCCTCCAACCAAATTTAGCTATTAGAGCCTCATTCATAAGAGTGAATTTTTTTAATCCTAATCCCCCACATAATTTATTTTGACCAATAATAATTGCACACAAAATTTACATCTTAGTGAAATGGTACACTCAAACTCCACTTCTCCACTCCCACCACTTCTCAATCTCTCATGTGTACTCCCCACTTCAACTTCCACCCTATAAATTCACCCTCCCATGCTCCTCGTAGCTCATAAAATTAAAAAATAAATTATAATCATAAATTAACTTCCTTGGATTACATTAAATAACATTTTAAATGTAGTTCATAACTTTCAAACACAATTAAACTCCTTTTGTTCCCTAAACATCCAAATCTAGTTTTGCTCATAACTCATGATTCCAAGATCTATTTTCCTGAATATTTAAAGCATGGATTGCTTATGAAAAATACATTAAGAAGATTGATTACATGCCCACATTTATGCACTCATTTATTTTTTACATCCTCTTGAAGTTTCCATCCAAAATTCACATATTCTCTGATCTAGAAAAACTTGGCTATTAGAATCTCTCAAAAATTGGAGCAAAGTCTTGAAATGAAAAATGGAAAATTTTGGAATTGGTTTCATTCTGATCCAAAATACAAAAGATAAATTTCTATTTTTAGTTATCCTATACCATATTTCTTACTTAAAAATAGTAAGTTCGAGGAAAATTTGGTTTCTGGTAGCTAAAGATATTCCTTCAAGTGCAAAACACACAAACCTAGAAAATCGACAAGATTGGTAAAATTTCTAAGAATGGACACCCATATATGACTTCATAAAAATATTAAATGTTAATAACAAGCTCAATATGATCACATATGTTCCTCCTCTTCATGCCTTATCCGTTCTAATGTTTGAGGAGGCCAAATGTTTAGTTTATAAGTGAATTCATGCATTTCTAGATGTGGTAAGTGTAAGGTGTTTCAAAGTAAAGATGCTAATTTTGGAAGTACCTATAAATCTCTAGCTATCACTTTGTGGTGATCATCTCTCAAAAAATTGTCTCATGTGAGTGACAAAGGAAAATTCATGTTTGAGTTTATTTTTGTCTCAAAGGAAATTTTGCTTCATCTCATCTAGAGTGTTTGATCATAAAGTGAATGAAAGTGCATTCAATCTCTCTCTCCTTCCTCCATCTCGATGTTGTAAGGATATGGTATTGAATATAATTTGTTATAAATATGTTTAAGGAAAAAATATCATCATGGTTGCATTATGTGGGCAATTGTCTCATTTTACACAAGTGCATCAAGTTCATTTCATGCAAATGGTTGGTCAAAGAGGCATGCCAATGTTTCATGGATTGGGAAGGTTGTTTCAAGTGAATGATGGAATTATTCATATGTCTTAGTGTTATTTTGATAAATTTCTTCTCACGTCTTCTCTTAATGTATCTGACAAGATACAATTGTTGATGATTCAAGAGGATACTTCTTTCAGTGTAAAAGGGTCTGAGTTCTTCATCATAGTTCTTCATCACTGTAGAGGTCATCAAAATTAGGATTGGATATTCTTCATCATAATATATTCTTCATCCTTCTTAATTCAAGTTTGGATATTCTCTCTATTCCATCTATTTTATTCTTTCTTTCTTTCTCTATAACTATATTTCTTTGTTGAAAAGAAATTTTGTAAAAAATTTATTTAAGTCACTTAAAGTTCTATTTCTTTATTGAGGATTTCACTTTAAGCTGAAAAGTTACATGGGAATGTGAAGAGACACATTATAAAGCTATATATTGTAAGGCTCTCTCTATTCCAAAGGATCAATTTTTCCTCCTCTCTAGAAAACTATGTTTCTTCTATTTTTCTTAGTGTATTCCTCTCCAACTCAACTACTACTCCAATAAAGCATTGTAATCCTGGATAACCAGGAAAATATTGCATTTTTTTATAAATATAATGAATTTAAACTTTGTTTTGATTGTGTTATTTGTCTTGGTTTGCATATTGGTGTATTTTCTTTGATAATATGGAAATAATTTGATTTTATGTCAATAAAATCATCATGTATTTGTTGAGTAAAACCCTCTTCTCACTTTCTCCTCTCTCCATACACAAACAATTCCTCCCCTATACTTTGTACAAGCACTTTAGCACATGTTTAGTAGATTATTCCCTTGTGATCCTTGAATGAAAGGACACCCCAAATATTAGAGTAGTTTACACATTTCCTTTTTTTTAATAAATGGAGTTTCCCCATTCCTAAGTAGAGAGACCTATGTCCCAAAGTGTTGGTGAAAGCCCCAAATTTTACTTTCTAAAAAATTATTTTTCCAACTATTTTTTGTGCCCACAGCGGGGAAATTTTTGGTGTCCTGTTCCCTAGAATGAACCATAAAATATGGAAAATTAGATATACCAAAAAATCCATTAAAAAATCTCAGAAAACCCAAAAATATGAAATCCATTTCTCAAAAACCCACTACTGATTTCTGTGAGTAACCCTTCGTATTCCATAACACACCTTTATATTCTTGTTTAAGGTTTTCTCATAATTTGGATGAAAAGAGATACACCAGATTAGATAGATTAAGAGGTACTTTTGATCCACATTTTGACGATCTTAAAATATAAAAATGAGAAAGGCTTATTCTGGCGCATACTTTGAAGCCATATTTTATATAGTGACAACTTTTTTATTTCTAACTCTAGTTCATCCATGTGTGACTGGTAGTTCCAGGAGAGAATTTTTATGGTGCATGGGAGGGATTCATCTTTATCAAATATATACCAACAGAATAAGTCATATGTGTCCACAAAACTCTAATACCTAGCACTTAAGACTATCACTTGATTATAAATGTATGAAATCTTGGAGCCTTCTTATGTTATCCTTTGTCTTATCCCCTTACCCCTACATTTTTCAAGTACTACCTATGAAATAGTATGCCTTGCTCTACTAACATCTTTTGTTCCTACATTATCCTCACTTCTTGTGTCACTATATATTTTAGTTTTGATTCATACTTAATCTCATGCTCACCACCACTTCCTCCAACATTCCCCTCAGTAGGCCCGCCATGACAGTTGGCTTCTTCGTCATCCTTCCTTGACCCTCATTTGTTATGTGTACTATGTTATTCTTCATCATCATCCAAATTATGGATGATTGGGTGTTCCTCGTGCACTTCCTCCTCGTCACAGGCCATCTTCTCTGAGTCCTCTATTTTGTTGAAAACCACACTTGGTTTCTTATTTTTTGGGATGGTATTCTTCATTGGGATAGGATTTTTTGGTTTCTTTTTGGATGCTTCATAAGTTATTATGCCTTTTCCTTTATCCTTGTGCTCATGTTGCTTCTTCTTTATGGTTTATTTTCTGGAAGATAAAGGTCGCACTCAGTCAAGTACCTCCCGTATTTCAGCTTTGGCCTGAGATAGATAAATAATTTGATGAATTTCTTTCCCACCACCATGATTATTGGAATCAGGTCCATGTTAATGGATTCCATTGTTTCCACATATATAGACTTGGAGGGGTAGACAAAGGTTATGCGTAAAGTATAGTAATCCAAATCCAAATTGTCTACATCAAATTTTAATTTGTGTGCCTCTTTAATCTTGTTTACTGTGCTTTGGAATTACTTTGTTGTGAAGGAAAAAGGTATCTTGCACCATGGGATATACTCTCCATTTGTAAGTTTAAACCTACTCATGGTGAAGTTTTGGTGCACTACAAATTATTCCTTTCCTTCAAGAAACAAAGGTAATTCTCCAGGCATGCACCACTAATTTTTGAATGTCTCATGCATCCAATTATACCATTTATTTAAGAAAAAATTATATGCACTTGTGATTACTCTGTTGCATGTGTAATATTCAAACTTCTATGTGGGTGACTTATCATCTATCAAGTAGATCCATATTTTCTCCTTGGGTCCATCTAGCACCTCGACCTCCCAAAATACTATTAGCAACTATATTTCTCCATAGGTTATCTTTTCACCCTTCTACACTTGGATCCTTGCTTCATCCATAATCTCCTCAACAATGTAGAGAATAATATTATACATTGTCTTCTACGCCATCTTATGCACAATTTTTAGCCCCTTCTTATTCACATGTGACCACCTATCTGATGTTCTCAACTTGGAACTGATGAGGCATGCCATGAATTTTTTACCTGGGTCATTGATACTTATAATGTCCATTGTGGGGTTTCCCCTTTGATAATCGAGCACAGTGGTAGTGGCCTCTATTACCTCATCATCTTCTAGATCTTATCCAATTTCTAACCTCAAGCTCCATAGTCATGTTACCCTTCCAAAAATTGTGCAGTAATGTGCATTATTCTCCCTGCAAAGTAGAATAAATCCTCATGGATGTGTGACATGAGCCACTGGTATAGTCACTTTCAATTTTTGAAAAATGAAAATTCATAGATTTAGAGAACTCTAGCATTCTCCAATTCCTTCTTTACCATGTCATCATAAACAAAATTCCCTACTTCAATCCTTTTTTCCATCTTTGTTAACATGTCCTTATTTATCTCCCCTTTGTGTTCCTTTGAGCGATGGTTATAGTCACTAATATTGCACTTTGTGAGTTGAGAGACCCATGGCTATGCTATTATGACCTCAGGAGGGTATTGCATTTCAGAGAACCACTCCTCTGGTGTATCCTCAACAACTAGATTCTTTCCTTTTCCCTTTCCCTTGGGTGACTCCTAAATGGGTGTTTCTTTCTTCGGGTCCATTGTTCAACTTGGAAAGTCTTCAAGTGTGTAGTTAACCAATTCCACTCCTCATCTACCACTTTCACAAGTCCAACTTGCAGAGAATTTGTGCCCTAGGTGTTGAATGATCCTTCTCACATGATTTTGTACTTGTGTTGACCATTCATTTCTTCCAACTCCCTCTTTGATTGCTTCGAAAATTTCCTATTCCACCTCAATTTTGTGCCATAACCTCACTCTTTTCAACACTATGGCCTAAATCAAACTCTATGGATTTATAATTCTACAAACCCTAGCTCGAACTTTCACTTCTAAATATATTTATTACATGTCATTCCTCCACACACCCACTTCCACCAATGAATTTTTCACATTCACGGTTGTTCTAGTTTACCTTTAGTTCGATCTTTTTACTCTAGTTTACAAATTTACTTTGTCTCATACTTTGTCACTCTTTTAATTCCTATAAATCTTCATAAGGTAAGGTGAGAAATAACTCGCTTTCACCCCTTTTATAGATCCCCAAATTTTTATCGCATTAATTTCTCCTCACCTACCACCACTTTAAAGCATTAAATACACTTTATTCATTTTCCTGCATGTATTCCTTCTTTATTTCACGTGTAAAATTCATAACCTTCTGGCTCACCACTACTGTCCAGGTTGTAGTCATCTTCGTGCGTACTTCTTTGTGCCACAACCTATCTTCCTCTATAACGCACACTAAGTAGTTCATCCTGCTACTGCCTCCCTCACATTACACTACGTGGTCCTCTACATGGTCTTTCAACATCTGATAAATTCCTTTCAAGCACCATCATACTAAAACACCTGTGAAACTTCCCTTTTGTGCATACCCAACTCATATCCAACAAGCACACACCTCTAAACCAAGTCTAATAGATGTATCAACATTACATAATATATTTTTTACACATTCACACCTATTTCAACCCACACTAAAAATATGCATGGTACTCTGCGCGTCAACTTAACAAATAGAAATCAACTCCAACATATGAACACGATTATTACAAAAGAAGGAAAAAAGTAAAATAGTAAAGGGAGATCTAATCTAAATGGAAACATTGCCTTATTATAAACACAAAAGAAGATTATTTATAGTAGTGCTTCAATGTATTCCCATTGAGCTAACCCAACACCATGGTTTCATCCATTACTTGTAATTGACATGCACTCGAGTTTAGTATCTTGGTCATTATATAGGGTCCCAACCAATGGAATTTCAACTTGCCTGGATGGAACACAAACTTGGAATCATAGATAAGTACCATCTTTCCAATTATACAGACTTATTCTTGATTTTCCTATCATGCCTAGCCTTTTGTGATTTCTTTTCTATCTTTTCACTCCAATGCAAAATGGTTGTTAGAAGCACAAGAGACTGAGAGGGGGCTGAATAAATCTATTAAAAATTTATTCCATTTCTATACATCATTCATTATCATTCATGAAACCATTTAATCCAATGTTAACCATATGTGTGTTTATTTAAGCATTGAATCAACCATACACAAGAGCAAGAACAATATAATACACAAAAACACAAATTTTAAGTGGGAAAACCTCGAGGGGAAGAAAACCCACTGAAACTTTTCTTATATTACACAAATAAAAGAGATTTAGTGAAGCAAAAACTTAACAAAGAGTACCAACCCCTAGTTTAGTAGAGCACCAACCCCTAGTTTACTGAAGAACCAACTCCACAAGGAGGATATAACCCCTTACAATGATTAAAAACTAAATAAACCATCTGAATATGAATATATATAAGTATTTTTTCTTCCATAATTTACGGAGATCACAAATTCAACTCACACACCTTCAAACTCTCTTTAAAACCTCATTCTTCTAACTCTCTCACTCTTGAACTTTCATGACTTGATTTAGCTTTAAATCCTTGCACACATGTTCTTAAACCTTATTAATATTTTTTCAAACATACTGAGCTCTCTTATTATGCCCTTAAGCATATTTCACACTCTCATGTAGGTCACATTTTCCCCTCTATGATCACTACTTCAAATTTGAAGCAAAACTCTTTGTTTATACCCTTCTCTACTAAAAAACATAAATAAAGCTGGTATAGATCAATTATCTAAACCAATAAATCTTAAAAATATAACAATATATTCATAAAAACATTCATAATGGACCCATATAGGCTGACCATGCTCAAACACACTAAATAAGCCCAAAAATGGCTAGAAACCCCCTCACCTGATTCATCAAAGACCACAAACATCGTCACCATGATTAGTCAAGATCCAAAATTCCTCACAAATTTCAAATATGACATAGAAAAATAATAAATGGTTTTAAATTATCTTTCACTAGTAAAATTCTTCATAACACTACCAAGAATGATGATATCCTTCTCAAACCAATTGTTTCTAGGAACAAGTATTCACCTATCATGCTCTAGATCGCACCATAGAACCTCAACTATGTCATGTAACCAATCATTGGAAATAAATTTAATTTTATATCACATCCATTATTTTTATAGATCATGAAACTTCTATCCATGAAAACCATTCTCATTTTCCTCTTCATCAAACTAAGCTTCTCATAAGGTAGTTTTAGGAACTCAACTAGTTTTCACCGTTTCTGTCACTTTGAAGACCTCAAAAGGACTCTAATGGGAATAAATATTACCCCTATTCACTCTCCAACTAATATAAAGCATAAAATAATCCATATAATGCATCTTCTACCTCTATCTTCTAGCCAAAGTAATCATGTCTTGAGAAACAAACAACCTTCTTCTTCACAAATTGAGATCTTTGACCTATAAAATATCCTTATCATGAGACAAAATACACACAATTGGAATTAAATATCAATCCTATTTCCATAAAATATTAAATTTCATTCCAAATCTAAGTGGAAGGTCTTCAACCAGGTCCATCTTTGAAAATGTTCATTTAGGCTTCTAGGACTCAAAAACTAGTCTTGAGGTCGACTTGCTTCATTACCTCAAAATTCACTTTAAATATTAAAAACAATCATGGAACACCATTATAAATGTTTCATAAGAACTCATAAACCTTTTAAAATCATGAATAATCTCAAAAGAATCACCAACCTCATGAATCCACTCAAGACCATGCTTAACTAGGCATCTTCCAGATTTGACCTTTAAAGATCAGGTCATAACTTTCTAATAACTTATTTAAAACACAAGTTTGATATATAATTGGAAATATATATGAACTAGGATCACAAATAAACTTAAAAGAAGTCTTAATGGAACGTGTAGCTCCTACAATTCCATTTTTACCACAGACTGCTCCAAACTACCCAAAAAGCTAGTCTTCATAAATAGTGTACACTTTTCCCTTTAGGACCTCAAAAATGATCTGAAAATATCATGGAAATATAGGAAAAATCCCAGGTTAAAAAATATCAATTTATTTCACACCTTCTATGAAAATATTTTCTACAAAAAAACCTTCTTCAGAAATAATCCTTTTTAGGTGGGGCCCACATACAATAACATGATTTAATATACCTTTTAAGAAATATGGAGGAGTACTCTACAACCTCCAATCCTAAATTTTTTAAAAGGAATCAAAACAGACTCATTACACTCAACTTTCTCTAAGTCACTTTGAGTTAGGGTTTAACTAGGGTTACAAAGCAACTTATCTTCTTAACGATTGCTCATAAAAATGGTGATGATCAAAACAACCTCCATATTTTTTATAAACCTTCATAACTGACCATGGAAACATATATTCCAAAGAGCTCATTGTTCCCATGACAAGGCATAACATCTCATCAATGAGCATTAGAAGGTGAACTTTTAGCTTCAAAAACACATTGTAGATTACCCAGTTTTTCCAAAATTGACATATCTTACAAAATATTCTTCAGAATCACCTGAAACTTGTCATGAAAAATCATGAAAACATCCTCTAACTTTCCATGCTTATAATCTATCCCAAATATCTCTAAAACTACTCTACCCATTAGAGACTTACATGTGTTATCTTATGCCTGAGTATCTCACCTGACTTACTTCCCAAGGACCATGCATACACTGTCAATGTACCTATGATAACTAACATAAAAATCATCATGAATTCCATCATATACACTACCACCATGCTTCTACCATGCTTGGTTAGATATTTATCAGCTCAAAAAACCATACCTCTATACTCATTATGCATGCTCTAAGGACTAGGAATAAGACCTGGAATAACCCGACTTCACACCATGAAAAACCTCATGAACTGACCATGATTTACCTCTTACGGATATCATTATAAACTCTATAACAAACCTCATATGGACCATTATTTGACATTATTAAAACCTTCAATAAACTCTGGGAGGATCTCAAACCATGACTTATATCAAGCTAGAACCATGAACTAGGACAGTCATAGCAACTCACCAAATCTTGGGCACTACCTATTAGCCTTCACGCTACTGACCTTTGAATAACACCTCATGGAGACTCACATGACCTCATGAAACCCTTTTCCATTAATGTAATGGACATCAATGACAACACTAACACATAATGGCCAACATCAATAGGTCTCGGGCCTTTTTCAATACCATGGAAACCACCTTCACAATCAATTAATGGCAACTAACATTGGTTCTCAATACACACCTACTAGACCTATTTTATAGGTTTCTTATGCTTCTCTCCCCCTTATAGATCAGGTCGAAACATGCCAGTTATGATAAATACTACATGTAATATGGCTTATATATCATAGTGACACCCATGGAAAAAATTTACAAAAGTTTGACTTACTTATATTTTAAAAAATATACATTAGTCCCAGAATTTCTATTTATTGCCTTTCTATAGCAAACCCAAAATCGATGATAGTAAGACCCTATAATCACTGTTTCAAAAATCCCCACCTGCACTAATATTCACAGAAAACTTTCCTTAATCATTCTAAATACATTGTTATAGGTCTCAATCGATGCTTAAAAAGGTACCAAAGCTACAGTCATGTTTATCTAGACACCAATTATGGACTCATGGTCCCTAGACCACATTATTCAAGGTCAAGAAATGCGCAAGTTCTTTCTCAAAATGCTAATCCAAGCCCAAAATCAATATGGCATACAACTCCTTATATCTCCCCTTGGAACTGTTCTATCCATATCTTACTGTGTATGCAAAAATTATATGGCTCTAACACATTTTTGCATACAAGCCTTCCAGATACTCAACCACTTGATGTAACTGTCACTTAAATAATTCCATATTTGAGATTTCACCTTCTTAGAAATCCAAACTATATTTCCTTTTTACAAAGTCAAAGCAAGAGATCACTTAGACTTTATGATAACACATTGCCTAGTTTAAAATACGTCTTTTTTCCAAAATTATCCACTTTATATCACAAATTAGTATACTTAATCAAAGTCAAGATGAATGTATTCAACAAGCCTTAAAAATCCTTCACAAACTCAGTACCTTAATGATTTTCTTCTTTCTCAAGGAATGTACATACTAATGCTTCATTAAATGGGATCAAAGGATATCTTCTGCATGCAAACCTAACTTATACAAGATTTTCCAATCCACTTCCGCACAATACTTCTTGAGAAAAATAGTTACCTAGCCAGAATGAAAATGCGAATATGGGGGGTCTTGCATGTTTTTAGGTTGATTTTTCAGACATTTTTACAAACCATCAATCAAATCCCTACAAAGTGCCAATCTAAATCACACAGATTTATTTCTACCTAGACCTCCTTTAATTTCCCACTTAAATCTCAAGTCATCTTCACCTCTGCACATAGTGCATTACTATTATGACCTCTGCATAGCTTATGCTTTTAGATTAATACATTCCTAAATTTCAAAACATTATCCAAAGACACCTTTGCACATAGGTGATCCGGCAAGCTAACCATTATTATCACATTATGCATGGTGGTTTAATTGATCGGCCAAAGTTCTTCTTGATCAACCTAAGATCATTATGATCCTATCAATTTTGCTCCTTGTGGTCGGTTATTAACTGAATATAATCATAACAATGCTCAATATACTTTTGTCAATCATTCTTATGTTATGGTATTGGACCATAAATCAAAGCTCGAAAATGACTATCCTTTTCCTAAGGTAAAGGACTTTTTTGACCTGTAACATGCTCTTTCACAATTTGGCTTGTTGAGTTAACATTCCTGATACCAAATGATCGAATGATCGTTAATAGACAACTAACAAATTCAATTTTGCTGATGTTTAGTATTGTTCATGTGGATCCATCGGATTTTTCGTCACATAATAACATTAATTCATCGACACATGGCATAAGGCCCATCTTGACTGTTAACTACTTGGATAACACATATAGCATCAACCTCATGACTCTATGGTCTAATGATCAAGTCATAACAATAATAGGGAGATCATGAACTTACCTTATTCCATACTCAAGCGCCATGGCGAGTATCTATGGTTTCCAAAATTGTATAATCCTTATAAATCATCGCAAATCATGTAAGACCTTGTTAAATAAACATTACAAACTTCTTGCCTTATACCATAAATTTTCAACCAATATAAAAAAAGTTCTATGTAACACCTTTGACAAACTGTTATATGTATCTTTTGTATTGCAAGCGTTGGCATGTGATTTTCTTGAATGAGGTGTGTTCCCTTGATTGTTGAAGATCATGATTGTTATGGATAAATCATTTCTGCTCTTGGATTCATTAGACTGAAATGATATGGCTTGCAAGAATCCATTTTCACTTCTGATAGGTGAGTTGCAATCTGGTTTTGAGAATTGCAAACTTATCTCTTTTAACTGACTCATCCTTGGATCAATTCTAGTGATCCAAGGAATGTTTTAAATCTCCTCACTAGACTGAATGGTAAACTGACATTCATAAGCTTGAGAGATGTAGTCAGCTGAAATTTGTATGTTACAAATTCTTTGATCTTGTAAGATCGTGCCTGCATTCGGTTGTATGTTTGTGCTTGGATATTTGGGATTGATCTCTTCAGGACATTTAATGGCGTAAGTGAAATGAAGCCTGCTTCACGACTATGAAGGGAATCTAAATCCTAAACCTAAGGGATTATCCTAACGGTATTCTAAACTAGGTAAATGCACCTACTTCCTAAGTATGTCTACTTATTCGGGTTACAATCTAACCTAAGCTTCATATTCTATTTTTTTGGGATGTGTCCTAACCTAAGTTGTTGTGCTAAATGGAATAAGGGAGAAATTACTAAGGTAATGCTAGGCTATTTTAACCTAATACCTAATACTATTTGGTTGTGAATTTGATCTAACCTAAGGTGGAAATTACTTATGAAATGATTTTTAAAACCTAAGGTTATAACCTAAGTTGGGGAAATCTATCCTAAACTATTGAAAGGGAACCTAGGGTCACAAGGTATTTTGGTGATGGTTCCAAAGGCATTTATTTGATTTGATTTGTTGAATAAATGGGAAGTACTGCCAGTTTTGGCAGAGGTAAGTAAACTTAGTGGAAGCATACGTGGAGTCTTCACTAAAGTTGGAAATGCATGCTGAAGTGGAAATAGCATTCACCAGTTTTAGGAGGCGGTGGCAAGGAGAGATAGGCAGGAGATTGGGGAGTAATTGCATTAATGAACCTCAAAATTTTACATGTAAACCATCTTGGAAACAAGGAAGGTGGATTTGTTGGAGGTTGTTTGGTCTTGCATGCCTTATGATTTTTTCTCTGCATGGAGCTATCTGGTTCTTCGAACCAGCAGTTTGACTTTTACTTTGTGGCTATTTTTGGTTTCTCTGGTCTATTTTCGATCCAAGGAAAGTATATGAGGCATTGGAGAGAAAGATGTTTGGTTGTTGATCTTTCATGGAGGAGAAAAAGAGTTGGTAGCTCGGCTGGAAGTCTCCTTTGAATTGGCAGAAGCACTATCAGGCATGATAGGCTCTACCCATTAAGATTTCTTGCTTTCTTCTAAATGTTTCATTAAAACAATTCTGCTCTCATGAGATAAATGGTTGCATGTTTTGTCTGGTTATTTACTTTCTTGGTTGTATGAATCTCTATGATTTTTGGATATGAATCCATTGCATGATAATGTTTACATTTCTCTCTCTCTCTAGTTCAATGGTTATTATGGTGATATGTATGTGGAACTTGTATTCAAAGCATTGTGTTTGGTTTTGAACTCGTATGCTAAGCCTTGTGTTTTGTTGTGAGCTTGTATTGGAGGCTTGTGTTGTTCTGAACTTGTGTTCAAAGCTTTGTGTTTCATTTTGAACTTTTATTCGAAGCTTTGTGTTGTTCTAAACTTGTGTTCAAAGCTTTGTGTGGTTTGAATTCATATTGGGAATGTCTATGTGAAAGGAGCTCGATTTAATGGCTTTGATTTAAGTCTCTTTTGGAAACTTCTCCTGGATGCATCTTGAGTTTGGAATGGTTGTGGTACTTCTGTCCCAGACTGTACCATTTACCTTGAGTATGTGATGGCATGTAAATATGGAGGATCTTCTACTCTCCTCTGCTCTGGTAACCCACGTCTTGTTTGAAAGTCTTGACTGTTGTTGATACCTGGACCTTTTATGGAAATGTATCTGGTTCAATACTGTACTATTAATTAATATTTGGTTTGACTTAGATCTCATTTAGAATAGTTGATAATGGTTTTTGAAGTTTATATAAATGCAGTATACATACTTCTTCTTGTGTGAGTTGAGGGGCACAATTACCTTCTCTGTCTCGATCTTCATGTACTAGATGGAGTTGTGAAAGTCATTTTGTTGTGATTTCTGTTTCAGTCAAGTTCGAGGTAAGGTTAAGACCTTGCTTGACTTAAATTTGTATTGGGTTTTATTACTCTCTTTCTGATCCTTTTTAATTGATTTCTGGGTTTTTAAAGGAAAGAAGAGTTGAATACTCTCGTATACTGAATCTTGTTGGAAAGATTTAATACCTATGGTTTGGGATTGTTTCGTATAATTTGTTCTTCATTATGATCATGAACTATATGTCTCTTTTGTATGGAGTTGTGTAAGACCTTGTAGTTGGGATTTTAGTTTCTATTGAGTTCGTGAGTATTATAGAAACCTGTTTAGCTTAATATTGGTGTTGGGTTTTGTATTCTTTTTTAGATTCATTGAATGAATTTCTGGGTCTTTAAAAGGAGAAAGGAATATATTTCTCTTGTGGGTATAGTATTCTATTTTTGGGACTGTACTGTGTACTCCTTTCTGTGAAATGAATTCAAACTTGTGTTTAAATAAAGTGGAATAGATGAACCAGGTTGTATTGATTTTGTTTTTGATAAAGTTTGAATTCATAAGGGAAACTAGAAGTGTTGCTTTCTATAAACTATGTGTTTGGTTTTGTGTTCTCTTTTGGGAACTAGTAAAATAACTTCTGAGTTTGAAATAGAAATGGGAATTCATTTGATAGTATAAAAGAAATGAATTCTTGATTGGATCTTTTCTATTTGAGATCCTTTAAATTTTGTAAAGATAAGTTCATTTGATTGAACTTCTCTGTAGCTCGACTCTCTTCTTGGCTGTAGAGTGATTACTCTCTTAGGCCTATTGACTTCTTGGGTTCAGATTTTCTATCCTTTCTGTCTTGTAGGAAATAGGGGCAAACCACTCTTATGAGATAGAAACTTCCTTGTGGATTGTGTAGTCTATCTTTTACTAAGTCGATTGTTGTATTGATGTGGAAAGTGAACAACTGAGTCTGTCCTGTTGAGGGGAAAATGTAATCATGTTAGACCGATTGCTTTGTTTGACTGAGTCATGCTCCATTTGGATTTTTATTATTGGAAGGACTCCTCTTTTAGCACTCTAGCATGTTATGAATCTTCCCTGGATGGACAGGGAAGAGACTATCCTTGTGTAAGTCTTGCCTTGATTTTTGGAACAAATGGTTTTAAATCTGTGGATGATATCTTCTATAATTTAGAATTTATTTAAGGCTTGTAAGTAGACTATTTTGATTCTCTATCCCTTCTCGGATTGATTTGGGATTCTTGTTTTAGATGTTGTCTCTTTAATGTTGAATCCTTATATTGGTTTCCTTGAACTGAAGTAGTTATGTGGGTAATCGGTTGAGTACATTCTGAACCTGTTTCTATCTTTCAGATGATTAGTGAATGGTGGATAGTATGTATGATTCTTCTTCTTTTTTGTTTAAGTTGTGGGATGAATCATTCTAAATATGTACTATGTTGAAGGTAACTCTTTTTGTTACATAGTAAATATATATTTGTATTTCAATTCAGAATGAATTATGAAATAATTAGATGACAAGATCTGTTGGTTGTTTAAAAAGTAATTGATTGGATCAATTAAACTATATGTTATAATGCAGTTGTTGCTGATTATATTACGCTCTTTTATTAAAAGTGAATTCAGACTCATTATTGTACTTCTTTTCTGGTTGTTATTACTTATGCTTATTTGTATGATACTTATTAATTGTTTCATTAAAGCAGAGTTGTTTTAATGGAACAATTAGTGGAATGCACTTCATTTTAATGCTTAGTGCTTATCATGCTCAGTTCAATGAACTGACCCATGCTAGAAATTTTTGCAGATGGACTTCGTAAGTGATAAAAGAAGGCAAAATTTTTTTTATGATGTATTGGCTTATTTAAGTCTGGATCTTTTGTAAAGAATTTCGATTCATTTTTGAGTTGTATTGAAAAAGAAAAGTTATGTTCTTTTATGATCTTAATGTTGATCGACATGTAGTATGCCTGAAATGCATAGTCTTGTAAATGTATATTTTATCATGATGAATTGAAAGGTTTGGAGACTGACTCCAAATTGTGGTGTAAATTCTCTTGTACTTTGTATGAAGGAAATAGTAATGCTATCTTGTCGATATTCTTTATATCTGTTTTGTATTACTGTTATCAATTAATAAGTTGGATTAAGGGGATAGTACAATCTCCCTTACTATAGTGAAACTTATTAAGTTGCAAAAGATGTTGATCTCTATCTAAACAACTATAGTTTAATAATGAAATATGTATTGGTTATACAATTAAACTATATGAGGGATGAATGATAAGAAGGTTATATAAACCCTAACATCTAACCATGAGGAGGAAGATGCTTCCTCTCTCAAAAGAATAAAAGATAAAAGGAATGGTGGTTATGATCTTTAATCTTTGTACTTTGTTTATAAAAAGTAAACACTAGCTGAATCTAGGTGGATGATACACCTTCTTTGGACAGCTAGGTTGCATTAAAAATTAACCATTTGATGTTTTCTTCCCTGTTTTTGGGATAACTGCTTGTTATGCCATGTTAATGAACATCAATGCAAACATGAGTTAATGAAGTTCTTAATATCAAATCAGATTAATTATGGATAAAGAACTTAATGAATGTTGGAATTAGGGTTAGGCATGGTTGCTGCAATCTGAATCTTAATCCAATTTAATTATGAATTAATGACCACTAAGGGGTATGTACATCATGATGAATCAGTTCTAACGGATGTTGGCACATGCCAACTGTAGGACTGTACCTTCGAGAAGACCAAGGGCTTCTCGAGGATACAATGTTGCAGTTGACATGTGGCAACACCCTTCCGTATTTGTTCATCTAGATCTACACACATCTGGACTTGAACTTAGTTTCTCTCTAGGTCAAGTTAGTAGCATGTTTAGAATAGGGAGTAGCTTTCTATGACTCAGGGTACCTTGGCACATTTGGTCGACTTAGGTCGATCGAGTATGCCCATTTACCCTAAGTCATCGTGAGCATCTTCCTATAACAAATTATGTTGCTAACCTGGGCTAGGGTCAAACCTTGGGCAAGTGGACTGACAGAAGTCAGTAAAGACCATTCTAGATAACAGTAGAGTGAGGTGAAGGATGTATTCCAAAATGACGAGTATGTCATCTAGGAATAGTAACATGAACAGTATGTTGAAAATCTTTGGCCAAAGTATCGCAAGCTGCTGGTTGTGTTGTCCTATGTCACCTAGTTTAAAGAAACATGATGTCAGATGAATATTGGTAACAAATATTCAGATAGGTTCTTTAAACAGATCACTCAGTACCCGGAATAGGGTAGGAAAACCAAGTATACGTAGTATACATAAAGTATTCTATACTTTAAGACAAACATGATAGATCGGTTGGTAACCGAGTCATGGAATGAGAGATCGGTAACTTACCGAGTCATTACAGCTGCATATGGTTATCTGTTATGAGATTGATTGGCATGGAATGTGTGTTCTAAATGATGTTTTATTTAGAACAGAGAACATTGTGTTAATTTTTTTCCCCTGTTTTTAAATTCTTAAAATGGGAATGTTATACCATAATTACAAATAGAATCTCCATCCTTTGTTCCCATTTCCTCTTATGAAGCATGAATACTCTATTACAGACCCCCTATTACTCACCTTCATAACCACATGGCATGCATTTTCACTATCCAATTCATTACCTGAGATTCTACATAGCCATCAAATATTGTTCACTAATTGAAATATCGCAGGCAATTCACCTTACATCCATTGTTTCAAGGAATTCATGTTCATATTTCCATTCATCTAAAATCCATCTTGATTACCTCATTCAGGTTGTGAGTACCATGAAACCATAGCAACTAGTCAATCAAGACTCCAACTTGAATCCACTTACTATAACCAATTGGCTCATACCACTAATCTTACCTTGATCCTACTTCATCCCAACATGTAGTCAACCCAATGACAATTCATTTATACCTTCAAGTATCAATCTAGTTTACAATGATACACCTTCCTTTTAAAAACCTTATAATCCTTGATTTCAATTTAGGACTCAAACCTAAAACTTCATGATTCATGAAAACATAATTCTTATCTTCAACCACAAAATGATACAATGCACTTGAATACATGCAACACTACCCTTATAACCACCAGGGAGTCTTCATCGAACATACAAAACCTTTTTGCTGATAAATTTGGGGATCAACTTTCTCACACTTATGTTGTAAGTCAGTTTAGTGCCTACTTGTGCCAACCTTTGATCTTGGTCTATCATTACCTCCAACACTTCAAACAATGTCAATCCTATTGTAAAGAACTGCAGATTTTAACACATTTCAAAAAACATATGAAGTTTGAAATACTTGGGTGCATCTTTTGACACTCTCAGACAATTTTCTTCACTACACTAATTTCCTTCCATTCTTCAAGCCACTGGTGATGTCAATGATAACCCCTTGAGAGTTATCAAGACATATACTAGGACTATGCTCAGTTTCAACTCATAAGACCATAAACATATCCTTAGAAAATAGTGAATATGAGGACTTAATAATTTATTGAAATACATAATCAAATATCCAAATGAACCTCAACACTTCTCTCTAGGAGTGATTCCAATAATTCTAGGATAGGTATTGTTGATACAAACTAGAGAACCTTAACAACCTTGAAAATTCATTATAACACCCCAAAAACCCTTTTGATATGAATTGGACCTTTTATGAAAGTGACATAGTGATTTTTGAAAAACTTATGACCTTAAGATACACTTCCATAAAATTTAAACTACTTAATACTACCTATACATTAGCATAATTCTGTCATATCAGTACCTACCCATTGAATTCTAGAACTTCAAGTGGTAACTTAGACTCATCATATGCAAAGGCCATCTTTAATCTCGTAATGACATAGGGCTTGCATAGTACCAAGTATGATTTTAGAAACTTTATTGCACTTTTTTCATGTCACACTCTTTTCTTAAAGTTCAAAATTGTGTACACATTGGAAGACACAACTGATCCATCAAAACCTTTATCATCTTCTAGACTTTGATTATCTAGACCAAACCTTAAGTACTCATTACCTTCACTACAAACTCATACACCTAAAAATATCAAGGAATTTAAAAAATCACATGAATAGGTCACATATCATACCTTATAACTTTTGATCTAATCCTCCTCAAGTCCTAGTTTATTCAAATTTTCATGCATTATGACTGGAAGGAAGCCTTAGGTACCATATGAATTCATTCAAACTGTATTATTTCAACCAAAGAAAACATACCTCCTAGATCTGACTTGGGCTTGATAATAGAACCCATCCATCCATCTTGCACATGCCACCCTACTTCACACTTGGGGGACACCACATCTATGGATTAGACTTCATCATGCATTACTCGATTGGGACATCACATCTTTCCCTTGAATCCAACTTCCTTATAAGCATTGGATCAGACATGAATATCTTAGAATCATATTTCAGGACTGATCTTATCCTATTGAACACATCATTTTCCTTCATATTTGGATCTTGAAACTCTCATCTCAGTATACCACTGATCATTCAATCCTATCAACCAATACCTTGTAATATGAACTTGTTTGTGACATTTTTTCCTACGTAACACCTCTAACATGGTTGATATCTATGATGACTGATGTTTTTGAAGTTGTAAACATTGACATGTGATTCTTGTTGAAGACGGTGTACTCTTGTGAATCAAGAAATCATGTTTGTTGTAGATAATATGTTATCTATTGAAATAGGTATAATTCTACCATGTTTATGATGAATAGAAAATTAAGTAATTCATTTCTTATTATAATTAATTGTTTGGGAAATAAGAAATTGATTTGGATAAACTAATCCATGATTCTTTGTTGCACTCAAATTTGTGCTTCAGTTTTCATAATTTTTGGATACAATACAACAACACCTTGGATCAATTTCATTGATCCAAGGTATGCTTCTAATTCATGACCTTGTGGTCATATTGACCAAGCTGGACAGATCATGTGATCTCTGAATTTTGGTTGTCTTGAACTTGGATGATCTTTGTTGCTTCCTGCTTCGTATGTGATCTTGGATGGTAATCTAATTCTTCTTTGGTAAGTTTGGGATGCAATTATTTCTATAGACTAAGGAACCTAATTAAATTAATGTTCCTAAATTGGTAACCCTATCCTAAAGTGGTAACCTATCCTAAGTTACTATGTTCTTTTATTAAGATGGGATGTTAATAATTAAAGGACCTAGACTAAACTTTAAACATTACCTAAGGACCTATGTTAGTTCCTAAAATAATGTTGAACCTAACCTAAACATGGGATAACCTAAAAGGGGCCTAAGGGATGACATGCAAAGGGAAAGTCAGTGGCACCATCTTCAAGGTATTTATGAGGAATTTGTGGACATTAAAAACTTTTGTTGCCAAAATTGGTGAATGCATGAAATTTGATAGGGAGGTTGAGTTGGCACCTCTGCCAAGTGATTATTGCATGCATTTTTAAAATTTAGATCCAACCAAATGCAAGTTGGTGGTGGCGGGAGAAGTGGAAGGACTGTTAGTCCTATTTGGCAATTAATATTTTTGGAAATGGTGAAAAACCCACCTGGAAAGAAGGAAGATGGAGAAAATTTTGGTTTTGGTTTTGTTCAATAATTTGGTCTTTTGCGAGCTTGGGCTCTGCATGTGTTTTTTCTCTTTGAACCATAGTTCAATCCTTGCATGAATGTTTTTTCCTTGCATGGCGTTAGAAGATGAAAATAGCACTGTGAAACTATAATAAGAAGGAGAAGAAGGTTTTGAGGAGTTTGTTGGTGTTTTGTGGAAAGGAATAAGTTGTTGAAGTTCTGCTTAGAGTTTTACAGTGAGAAAGTGAAGGCTAGAGCTCTATCAGGCATGATAGGCCCTATCCATTAAGTCTTTTGCTTTTATTTAAATGATTCATAAAAAAAATCTTCTCTATATGAAACCTTCTGGTTTTATGTTTTTTATTCTTTCTCTAATGGTGTTTGACTTATTTTATTTTGGATGCAAACTGGTTATTTGTTGTTGAGTGAAAAAATAATGAAATCTAGAAGTGTTAATTTGTTATTGTTATGTTAACTTGATTTCAAACCTTCTTTTTAGGGAAACAAGTATGTATTGGTTCTCTTAATGAATGGGTTTTTATGCTAAAGGAGTATACACCATAACAGTAGTTCAGTTTACTTAATTCCATATATATAGCTTGCATGCCTTCAATATTGTTTTCACAGGAAACTAGCTTGAAGGGTTTTTAGTTTGGCATTATCTTGTGATCATTGTCTTGTCTGGTCGCTTGATAAAAATAGTGGTAACCCATTATTTGATACACTATTTTGGGGACTGTATTTTATTGTGGGTATACAGTCATTTATTTTATGGAGTCATTTATGATTTGGTCATTTTTCCGAAATGGGAAATAATTGTATACTCTTTGTTCTTTCTTGAATATTTTGTTGTTACAAATTGAGTTGGGTATAAGAAAACTTACCTTGAGCTTGAAGCATATAATCTTCACTCCTTTGTTAAACCTTGAGAGAATAGAAGTATGTTTGAATGAAGTTGATCAAGGTAGAAGATAAATTGAACATTTTAGTTTTGCTTTGTTTCATGTTTACTTTTATTTCCTTGTAAACCCATTTTGGGATTTTGAGTTCCTTAACAGATCTTGGATCTGGGGAAGATTTCTTGAATTGTTGATGGAAGTTTAACTCTTATTTTTGGAGGTTTCTCGAATGAATTAATTACCTTCTTGTTGGATGTTTGTAAGTTATTTGGAACTATGGTTTTGATTGGTTTGGGTTGATCTCCCTTCTTTTCATCATTGAGTTGTTTGGTATTAAAATAAGCCAATTGTTAATTGGTTTTAATTCATGTATTGGGATAATATCTTTCATAGGAGAAAGAAATATATGGTAGGACTATCAAATGTCTTGTTTTCATTTCTTTCTGATTCGTTAATTTTCACCCAATTTTGGGCTATGTTGTACCTCAGGTAAGATCTTTAATCTTAAATGAACTTCCCATGAATGATTAAGCACTTATCGTGTGTTACTCTTGGGAAGTTTGTTTTGTATCTTTTCTTCTTTCTTGGATTAGAATGGATGTTTATCCTATGAAAGGAGATATGGTTGTGGCTTCCTCCTTAATGTGTTAGTACATTTGTTTAGAGAGAAGTTTGGTTACTTTGTTTACTTATCTTCATGAGATGTTCTGACATTGAGGTTTTGGAAACTAGCTTTGTTTGATGTATAATTATTTTCCTTTCTCTGTAACAATATCTGGTTTGAATATTAAATATACTTTGATATCTTTGAGACTGTTGGGTTGAAGAGTCTCTTTTTTGATAGAAGTATCTCTCTTCAATGCTGGAATGTTATTTATTCATTACCTTTGTAACCATTCCTTTAGGATGAACTATAACATAAGTTAAAGGGAATGATATTATTTAGTTTGGTTCTGAACTTAAACCATTCTGCCCTTTCTGAATTTTACATTGGTTGGTCGAAAATTGTGTGTGATCCTGAAAGATAGCTTGTTTTCTTGGACTGGTAGAAGCAATCAAAATATTATTGATAAGGTCTATATGATGTTATCTTTGACTGCTACCTTGAATTGAATAGTAAACTGAACTCAGGACTTTTAGGATGCTTCAACCGAAATTACTTTGATTATTTTTAATGATTAAGTTATCCTTACATGTTTGTATGGACTTATTATTATCAATTTACTTCTTAGGCTATAGGATGAGTCTGAGATAGTATGATATTTAGATGGAATGTAATATTCATTGTTGTACAAATAGAAATTCTTAATCTGAAAGATAGTTTTATATATCTATTGTATTACTTCTTGAAAAGTTAGAACTGGTTGATTGGAGGAACTTTATTTAGATACATGAATGAGAAGGTAAAGTTAGGAAGAAATAAGAATTTCCTTTCTTTAATCCTACTGTTTATTTCCAGCATGTTGAAAAGTGTTTTATAATGAAAATTTAGGGTTGATATGATGATTAACTAAACCTTAGTTTATCATTAGAAAATTTAATCTTTTCTCTCCTTCTGGTTGTAATCTTTTAGGGAAAGTCTTCAGTTTTATCTTGTTGTGTTTTGGAACTATTTCATAAACAACAAGGTTCTTTTTATGAAACAGTTAGATAAAATCACAACGTTTTAATGTTATAGTGCTTATAATTCTCAGTTCAAATGAACTGACTAGTGCTAATAATTTTGTAGATGCATTTCGTAAAAGATGAAAGGAGAAAGACATATAGAAAGTTACATCTGTTTTACTGAGAAAAATGTATCTTTATTATGATGATTATGTGGCATCATTACTTATGTACTTTATTGGTAAATAAATTTGTAATGAAACTATTTTTAAATTGTTGTTATGACACTTTGTAATCTCTGAGATACTTCTAGATTCAGTGAATGTATCACTCCTTGATGAATAAATGATGTGTTGATTGTTAAATAATACTTTATTGTAATACTTTCTTGTCATGAATTGGGATGTATTATTAAGTATTATCCTAATGAAGGAGGGAAGTTTATATACTTAAATGTTATGGAATGGTTGGGGGGAATCTGAAATGTTAGTTGGTTTATTTTCTCAATTAGAGATGTAACTTATAAGTTGACACTCATAAGTAGATCCTTAAACAATATAAAAGGACTATGTTTGAATTATATAGATGTATGTGTTTGAATTCTTGATGTATTTAAACATATGTAATTTGTTTCATAAATGGACATTAGTCCATAATATAGGGAAAAAGGTTACTTCCCATGAAATCAATCATAGAGACATAACTTAAGATCTTGTTAAAGTGTTATGAATGTTGTAAGTAAATGATTGAATGTGTACTTCCTTAGGTAGATTTCCTTAATCAAAATTTGGAATGCTTAGAAAGGAATTAAATGGAATTTAGACTTCATCTCCATGAAGTCTAAAATAAAGGTTTATAAGGAACTTATTTAAGCTAGGGCTGAAATAAGTAAGGAATCAATAACACACTTTCATAACTTAAAGATCAATCATGTCATGCTATAATGCAATATGTTTCATTTAAAGAAAAACTTAGGCATGTAATCAAATGGTTAGGAAGAATATTTTATCGGCATACCTACCTCACATGTAATTTCAACTTGTAACCTTATAGGTTAAATGATCTAGTTGAATCTTTAAGTGTTGTTGTAATTAATCTTAAAGACAATGTTTAATGGGTTAATAAACTTATAATCTAAGGTATGCTAGTCTAGTTGAGGAAACTCAGTTGGATGTTGGTACACATCAACTGCAGTGTAGTACCTTTGTAATGACAGGGGTCATTATAGGATACTATGATGCAGTTGATATGTCTCAACACCCCACTCAGTTTGTTTAACTTGATTGACATAAAAGTAAGACTGGATCATGGTTCTATCCTATACAGGGATAGGAACATGATCTAGTGTTGAGGTCAACTCATGTTGACTTAGGATAACTAGACACACCCAATCGACTTATGTTGATTGAGTATGTCTATGTACCCTTAGTCACCATGAGTAGTCTTCCACACTAGTGCATGTTGTTGCCCTTGTCTAGTATGAAACCTTGAATCAGATTGGACTGATAGGAGTTAGTAAAGACCACTCTAGATAACAAAACAAGTGTGGTGAGGGACTTATTCCATTTGATGAGTATGTCATCAAGGAATGTAAACATGATAAACATGTTTAAAAACTTTGGCCAAAGTATCGCAAGTTGTTGGTTGCGTTGTCCTATGTCACCTGGTTTAAGAAGTGGGATTTCAGATGAATATCGGTAACAAATATTCAGATAGGCCTCTTAGAAAGAACACTTGGGTACCCCTAAAAGGGTAAAAGAACCAAGTATACATTGTATA
The DNA here is from genome assembly GCA_019776745.2 of Taxus chinensis. Classification (NCBI taxonomy): domain Eukaryota; kingdom Viridiplantae; phylum Streptophyta; class Pinopsida; order Cupressales; family Taxaceae; genus Taxus; species Taxus chinensis. Next base: position 204,687 of record JAHRHJ020003293.1, read on the forward strand.
CACATTATTGAGTTAACATGAGAGATCAGTTTAATACCGAGTCATGAAATGAGAGATCGGTGTTTCACCGAGTCATTTACAGTTGCATATGGTTTTCTGTTATGAGATGGATTGGCATTGGAATGTGTGTTCTAAATTATGTTAATTTAGAATAGAGAACATTATGTATGAAACAAAATCCTTGTTCTAAAGTCTTAAAATGGGAATGTTAATACCTAGAACAAGATTCTTCTTTGTCCCTTAGGGCTTTAGATACTCTTTCAACATGTGATTCCAAACCCTTGATGGATTGACCATAATTTATCTCCATATAAATGATATGATCTTGTAAGCTATGAATCAATGAATTTATAACTTCATACTTTATATTTAATGTAACCTCATCATCTGAAGACTTATACCTTTGCTTGTGCTCCAGGAAGATCTCCTTTAAGTGATTAAACTTGCTTCTCAAGAACCTACTCTGATACCAATTTTTGGAATCAAAGGAGATTAAGAGGGGGTGAATCAATCTATTAAAACTTTACTCCATTTCCATACATCATTATTTATCATTAATTTAACCATTCAATCAAACATTAACCATATGTGTGTTTACTTAAACATTAAATCAACCATACATAATAGCAAGAGCAAGAGAGTACATAAGAACACCAAATTTAAGTGGGAAACCCTCAAAGGTAAAAAATCCACTGAAACTCTAATTATATTACATAAGGAATAGAGATTTAGTGAATCAAAAAATTCACAAGGAACACAAACCCTTAGTTTAGTAGAGCACCAACCCTATAAGGATCACCAACCCCTAGTTTAGTGAAACACCAACTCCACAAAGAGCACCAACCCCTAGTTTAATGAAGCACCAACTCCAAAAGGAGTATATAACCCCATAAGATGATTAAAAACCAACTCAACCATCTGAAGATGAATATATATTAGTAATTTTTCTTCCTAAACTGATGGATATCACAACTTCAGGTCACTGACCTTCAAACTCTCTTCAAACCCTCATTCTTCTAAATTGCTCACTCTTAATATTTCATGACCCGAGTTAGCTTCAAACCCTTACACACATGTTATTCAACCTTATTCATATTTTTTAAAAAATAATTATCTCTCTTTTTAT